>BLSH010193985.1:40679-56975 GCA_018402905.1 Glandirana rugosa
ACTTTGCGAACAACTAACCGACGTGACGTCGATAAGTTTTCCACGCTTTTTTATGGGTTTGGGCCTGAAAAAGAGTTTACAGGTCGAAACCCTGTACCTGTGGGATTTCAGGCCATGCTTGGGCTTGAAGTATCAAGTCCAAGCGAGTTGAGATGAGTCCTGGAGAACTAGCTGGCCTAGGTATCTGAGGACTCTGGGAGGAAGTAGAGATGGTTTAGGGGTTCTCTACATAACGAGTCCCACGTGAAGATGGTGTATTTTCTTGTTTAATACTATCGTCGTGCATCTCGTCTATTGATCTCAACTCGCTTGGAGACCTTCAAGCCCAAGACGACCAATTGTCCGTGCGATCGTTCGGGTTCCGTCCGGACCCGGACCCGGACTTTGTCCCGAAGTTCGGACGAACCAGCAGAACCCGAACTTCCAGAGGTTCGCTCAACTCTAGTTATCTGCTCTACGTGCTGCTATCATAATTTGTTCTTTTATGTGGTAGAAGTGCACCCTGAGCAATACATCTCTTGGGGATTTGGTAGAGATGAAGGAGGGTCTCAGGAGTCTATGGATCCGGTCGATCAAGAGGTCCTGAGTAGAGTTGAGCGAACCTGAACTATGAAGTTCGGGTTCGTACCGGACTTTAGGGTGTCCATGTCCCAAAGCTGGACATTTGAGAAAAAGTCCGGGTTTGGGTATTTTTTCGCACCTTTTGAATAGCTGCAGTGCAGCCAATCAACAAGCGTTTCACTCATTTGCCCTTAGAAGCCATACTAATGACATGGCTGTGATTGGCCAGTGCGTCATGTGACCCAGCCTCTATATAAGCTGGAGTCACGTAGTGATGCATGTCACATCATCTCATACTAGTGTAGGCACAGGATCCTGCTGCTGTGAGGGACAGATTAGCTTTATAAAATCATCTCAAACTAGTGTAGGGAGAGGATGCTGCTGCTGGTGTGAGGGACAGATTAGCTTTAGAAAATCTGTTAAAAACAGCGATTTATTGGTAGGTTGGAGCTAGAGGAGATTTTTATTTGCTAGAGTACATTTTGTTTGCAAAGCAAAGTGCCTCATATAAAACCTAAGCAATTTTTCTGTTTGTTAGGTGGGCGTTTGCAGCCATTTTTGCAAGTGCAGTGCACTTGCAACTGCTTGTGTGTCAGGGACACTACTTTAATCGTGTTGTGTTAGTTCAGTTGGCAACATTTTGGCATATTTAAATACTACGAGTGACGTGTGCAGTTTGGAGGAAGAGGTGGTGGTCGCACAGAGGCACCAGCACAGCAAAAGAGGAAGCAGGTTGGAAAAGTGGAGCGACCGTCCCCTAGACAGTACGCCTGCTACTACCCACCACACCCAGGGACCTAGCACACCAAAGGCAGCTCAAAGGAGTTCCCTGGTGTGGCAGTTCTTCAGACAATGTGCTGACGACAAGACACGAGTGGTTTGCACACTATGAGAGAGCCTGAAGCGAGGCATAAATGTTCTAAACCTGAGCACAACCTGCATGACCAGGCATCTACACGCAAAGCATGAGCTGCAGTGGAATAAGCACCTCAAAATCCAAGAAAGGTCTCGGGCTCCTCCTGCTTCCTCTTCTGCTGCTGCCTCGGCCTCTTCCTCCACCTCTACAGTGCCAGTGTCACCTGCCACCCAGCAAACAGACCACGTGACAGCAATGCCACCATGTCCGCCACCGTCCCCAAGCATTTCCACACGGTCCCATGGAAGCTTACAGCTCTCCATCTCCCAAACGCTGCAGAGAAAGAGGAAGTACCCCTCTACCCACTCGCGATCCCTGGCCATGAATACCAGCATTTCAAAATTCCTGGCCTTTGAAATGCTGTCATTCTGTCTGGTGGACACGGACAGTTTTAAAAACCTGATGGCGGTGGCTGTCCCACAGTACATGGTTCCCAGCCACCACTACTTTTCCAGGTGAGCCATCCCTTCCCTGCACAAACAAGTCGGTAGCAAGATCAAGTGTGCACTGCGCAACGCCATCTGTGGCAAGGTCCAAATAACCACTGATATGTGGACCAGTAAGCACGGGCAGGGACTCTATATCTCGCTAACTGCACACTGGGCAAATGTAGTGGCGGGTGGGCCTGAGGCGGCTAGCAGTTTGGCGCATGTCCTTCCGCCACCCAGGATTGTAGGCATTTCTCTTTGCCTCCTGTTGCCTCCTCCTAATACTCCGCTTCCTCTTCCTTTACCACCTCCTCATTCGGTCAGTGTAACACCTTCACCACCAACTTCAGCACATCCAGGGGGAAACAACAGAAGGCTGTTTTAAAACTGATATGTTTGGGGGATAAACCCCACACTGTGCAAGAGCTGTGGATGTACATTGAACAACAGACCGATGAGTGGTTGTTGCCACCGATCCTCAAGCCCGGCCTGGTGGTGTGCGATAATGGGCGAAATCTTGTAGCAGCTCTTTGACGCACATCCCTTGCCTGGTGCATGTGCTGAATTTGGTGGTGCAGAAATCTCTAAAAAACTACCCGGATATGTCAGAGCTGCTGCAGAAAGTGCAGGCCGTCTGTGCGCGCTTTCGTCGTTCTCACCCTGCTGCTGCTCACCTGTCTGAAATGCAGTGGAACTTTGGCCTTCCTGCTCACCACCTCCTATGCAATGTGCCCACAAGGTGGAACTCCACCTTGTGCATGCTGGAGAGACTGTGTGAGCAGCAGCAGGCAATAGTGGAGTTTCAGTTGCAGCACACACGGGTCAGTCGCTCTGCGGAACAGCACCACTTCACCACCGAGTGGGCCTCCATGCGAGACCTGTGTACCATAGTGCGGTGTTTCGAGTACTCCACCAACATGGCCAGTGCCGATGACGCTGTTCTCAGTGTTACTATCCCACTTCTATGTCTCCTTGAAAAAACACTTTGGACGATAATGGAAGAGGATGTGGCACAGGAGGAAGAGGAGGAGGAAGAGGGGTCATTTCCACAGTTTTCAGGTCAGTCATTCACAAGTGGTTTGGAGGGTGCGTTCCTGCACCAGCATAGGCCAGGTAAAACATTTTCAAGCCAGGGCACAGTTCTGGAGGATGAGGAGGATGAGTATGAGAAGGAGAAGGAGGAGGAGGAGGAACCGTGTTCACAGCAGGGTGGCACCCAACGCAGCTCGTGGGCATCACTGGAGCATGGCTGGGGGGGATACAGAGGACACAGATGATACACCTCCCACAGAGGACAGCTTGTCTTTGCCTCTGGGCAACCTGTCACACATGAGCGACTACATGCTGCAGTGCCTGCGCAACGACAGCCGAGTTGCCCACATTCTAACTTGTGCTGATTACTGGGTGGCCACCCTGCTGGATCCGCGTTACAAGGACAACAAGCCGTCCTTAATTCCCTCACTGGAGCGTGATCGTAAGATGTGTGACTACAAGTGCACGCTGGTAGACGCGCTGCTGAGGGCATTCTCAAATGACACCGGGGGCTCAGTGGAAGCACAAGGCAAAGGCAGAGGAGAAGGAAGAGGTCGCCAACGCAGCTGTGGCACCGCCAACACCTCAGAAGGCAGGGTTAGCATGGCCGAAATGTGGAAAAGCTTTGTCAGCAGCACGCCACAACAAACAGCACCACCAGCTGATAGGCAACGTCTTAGCAGGAGGCAGCATTTCAGCAACATGGTGGAACAGTATGTGTGCACACGCCTACACTTACTGACTGATGGGTCTGCCCCATTCTACTTCTGGGTCTCCAAATTTGGCACATGGCCTGATCTTGCCCTTTATGCCTTGGAGGTGCTGGTCTGCCCTGCAGCCAGTGTATTGTCTGAATGTGTGTTTAGCACAACAGGGGGCGTTATCACAGACAAGTGCAGCCGCCTGTCCACAGCCAATGTGGACAAGCTAACGTTTATTAAAATGAACCAGGCATGGATCCCACAAGACTTGTCTGTACCTTGTGCAGAATAGACATTTAGACCGGCCTCACACAGCCATTGGTATACCTAAGTGGACCTTTCCTTTTTTTTTTTAATATGTCTCAATATTTTGGGGGCTACCCCAATTAGAAAAAAAAACAAACAAACAAAAAACAGCGTTGGCTACCTCCTTCTCCTCCACCGCCACTTCCACCTACACCGCCACGGTCACCGCCTCCTCAACCTCCTACTCCACATCCACCTCCTCCTCCATTTTTTTTATGTGATTTTAAGTTATTTCCCTGTCAACATTTGTTTGCAGGGCACTTGTCCTACTCTTACCCCCATTTTGCGTCCTTTCCAGGACTTTATTAGTCATTTTAGTGCCCAAAAGTTCGGGTCACCATTGACTTCAATGGGGTTCGGGGTCAAGTTCGGGGCTGAACTTTTTTGCGAAGTTCGACCGAACCCGCTGAACCCGAACATCCAGGTGTCCGCTCAACTCTAGTCCTGAGCCGACAAGGTTGGTATTAGTGTGGAGAATAGGGCCTGGGCATATTGTTGTAGCTGGTTGGGAAGGACGGACTCTGGGATCCCACGTAGTTTTATGTTGTTCCTCCTGGATCTGTCTTCCAGGTCCCATATTTTATCCTTCAATCAGGCTATTTCCTCGATTTAAGCCTTGTGGGCATCCACCATGTTGTTGTATGCGGATGACTAGTCGTCCATTTTCCTTTCAACCTGGTCGACCCTGTTCCCTACAAGTTGTACTTCAGCCTGGCATTGGTTCAGTCCTGACATGATGTTGGATTGTTGAGATGCTTTTGGGACAGAAGCATTTCTTTTAGCATGGTGTCCGATATTGGTTGCCCTGCTGTAGGGAAGTTGGTTATAGAGTCGGCTCTCAGGATTGAGTGGTTGGTTGACTGGAAGTGGGTCTGCTCACTTCCATTTCCCCGTTGTGTGGTGACTCTTCTCGGGAGTCCAGGTGTGGTTTTTGCTTTTGGGGGCTCCTCGTGGAGGGGGTAGATGCCCCTGAAGAAAGTATGCTTCTGCTGGCTGCCATTTGGGTCTGTTCCCAGTGTCCACGAGTGGTGTGTCTGTTACTGGCGTCAGGTGCGGATCTTGAACACTGCCTCCCACAGGTTGTAGCCCGCATGCTGCTGAGGTGAAGTATCCCAATAACTTGCAGGACTGTTGTTGATTTTTTTTTATTCTTAGTCATCTTAACAGTTCATGGTATGTCAGGTATTGTGGTCAGGTGATGTTTGGGAGCTTCAGTATCTGATGTAGTTCTCCGACTTAATGAACATTCAAATCATATGGCCAACATGAGGTTGCCTTACTGGTTGGTCAGTAGGGGCCTGTGTACTTCTGTAGGACTTGTCTGGCATGTGGTTAGGCAAGGGCCCCTGATGCAGAAGTTACCCCGGTTGCCTATTTGGCTTGCTATAGAAAAAAATTATTGACATAAACCAATGACAAATATGGTGAAGTAATGACCCTCTCCCTGGAATAAATATAGAGAATAATACTGTCTAGACAGACTGTCAGGGTAAACAGTGAGTCCTAGAGCATAATAGTGAGGATTTTTTGGGACAGGTAGGTGGCAGTACAAGAGGCCCGATGGATGCCCGTCTCAGATCCCTCCATTGATCAGAGGATCAAGGTGTTGAGAGGTGGCCCGGTCTAGGCCGCAAGATGGCGGCCGCTAGTGTGGAGGAGTAGGCCGAGGGTATGGGGCCACGGGAGAGTAACTGTGCCACGCAATATGGGCTTCGATGGGTAAAAGAGTGCAAGATGTGGCTTTGGGGAGAGGCGTGGAGGCTCACCCTTTTGTTGTGGCGGTGGATGGGCTCCGATTGAGCCAGGCTGTCTGAGACGTTCAGGCCTCTGCTGTCTTCAGCCGCCTCTCCGTCTCCTCTGTGGCCGCGGTGTGTGCCTCTGGAACGATCGAGCGGACCGATTGAATCCTGTGTCGCTCTGCTCCCTCCTGGGCTTGGTTAAATAGATTGATGTCTGCCAGAACAGCCGCTGGGCTAAAGCAGGTCTCCTGGATGGATGGAGCTATAGGATTAAGTGTCCATCTTGCTCCGCTGCTGGCCACGCCCTCCCCCCCCAATTCTAATAATGATTTAAAGTCAACAATAAAATATGCAAAATTACTTTAAATAGCGTGCCTGGGGGTGCCTTTAACCTGCCTGTGAACTGACACATCTGTATGTATACAACCTACTACAGCAAAACTGACATTTACAAAGAAAAAAATATGTAACCATTTGACCTCCAGAAGGTTTCATCCCCTTAATGGCCAGAATATTTTTGGCTATTCAGCACTGCGCTATTTTAACTGACAAATTCTCGGTCTTGTAAAACTGTACCCAAATGCGATTTATATCATTTTTTCATTTAATTTCATATTATTTGTCTTTGGTAAAACAAAAATCCCAATAAGTGTATATTAATTGGTTTGTGTGAAAGTTATAGCGTCTATTAACTGGTTTACTGTGTATCGCAGTATTTAAGCAAGTCTGACTTTCTCATTACCTATCATATTTCTTGAGGCCCTAAAATGCCAGTACAGTACAAGCATCTCCCAAATGACCCCTTTTTAGAAAGCAGACACTCCAGGGTATTTGCTGAGAGGCATTTATTTTGAGTCCATGGAAGATTTCATTTTTTGCCACAAGTTTTTGGCAAATGACAAAATTAATTTTTGGTTCTTTTTTTTCACAGAAAGTTGTCACTTTAGTCAGGTATTTCTCACACATGCCATGGGTATATGTAGAATTACACCACAAAACACATTCTGCTAGTTCTCTCAAGTATGGGGATGCCACAAGTGAGAGACTTTGGTAGCCTTGCCACATACAGGGACCCAAAATCCAATGAACACCTTCTGGCTTTCAAGGGATGTTAATTAAACATTGGATTTCCTGACTACCTTCATGTACCTGATAGGAGACTGAAATGATGAGGTTGGCCTCTTTTGTATCTTCAGCCCAGGCCCCAATGAATGTTGAATAGAGGGTACTGAGGGACAGGAGGAACAAGAGTGCTGGCAGATGTTGATAGAGTTTGTAGCAGAAGATGCGGGCACGGCTTGTTTTGGGGTGTAATGCAATGTATACTATAAAACGCGTGAAAAATATCTCAGTAAAGACATAACTTTGTGTGAAAAAAAGAAAAACATTTTTTTTTCATTTTTCTCCAAAAGCTTGTGAGAAAAAATAAGATCTTCCAAAAACTCAACATGCCTCTCAGCAAATAACATGGGGTGTCTACTTTCCAAAAAGGGGTCATTTGGGGGGTTTTATACTGTCCTGGGATTTAGGGTCCCTACATTATATGTATGGTCAGCATTAGGAGTTTCTGCCACAATGCTGGGCATGCATGTTATGTTCTTTTTTTCATGTATGGGTATGTGTAAGAGCACTCTTTCTATTGGATCTTATATCTATAAAGTGCTGGTGCATCAAAGGTAATAAAGTGCAATTCGTGATGAATCTTATAACATACAATGAAAATACATGTAAACCACAAATAATCTGAACATTAACTGGGATAGTTAAAAGTACATCAGTGCTGGTGGTGTAAGTTTGATAGAATATATAACTGAACAGTTCATCCAGGTGACACCAGTTTATCAAGTAGCAAAACAGTTCATTAGTGCAAAGAGTTCATCATCTAATATATCTTCTTATTTTAATTGTGCTCATAAAGTGCCAGGTGCTTATAAACCATCTGTGGGGGCTTCTGCAGTTTGGTGCTCCCCTCCTCTTTGTCCAGCACTCACCAGTAATGCTGGACTTCCATTACAGAAGTCGTTAGCTCCTGTGTAACAGCTGGGACTTGTAGTTCCACAGGCTGAGCTTCTCCAAATGATCAGTGCCTCTCTAATTGTTCACCAGGCCTCCGTTGCAAGGATATAGCAATGGCAAAGGAGATGGATATAGTGTAATATTCTTTTATTGGGGTTAAAAGCAAAACATATCCACTTACATTTAAAATCACAATGGTGCATAAGAAAATGCCGGACCGGAAATAGGAAGTCAACTTGCGTCTCACCGGCCAGAAATTACATCGCCACCCACGGTCAACTTACGCGTTTCGTCCCTCCCATGAGACGTTGTCAAAGGCTGACCCTGGGCAGTGTGGTGGTGATTAATATAACCTCATTCTGATGTTCCCTCCCATCTAAATTTGCATATCGATTACCCGACCTATTGATTCTCTAAAGGTGTCATTTCTGCTTCCTGTGTAGACAGGAATTGGGTGTACTGGACTTCAGCACTAGGTGATTCTCCATCTTAATACACCCATATAGGGGGAAGCAAGTCTTATCATAGCCATGCTAAAATCTGAACTTTACTGTGAACTTTATTAAAAACTTTACTGGGATCTAGTGTACTTGGTTGTTTTTATACCTTGGTTTTAGTTAAACGACCTGATTATTCTCATGGATGACAATAGCTAAATAGGTTTTTTACATAGTATTATAGACGCCATCTTGTGGCTGAATCAAAGACTATCAGAATGTTAATTCATAATATGGTCTCATATGGAAAATGAGTTTCCATTACATGTGCAGTATAAATTTAGTTAAACAAATTGATTAGAAATAAACTAAATTACAAGTAAAATAAAGAATAAAAAGTGTATGAGGTAAATGAATTAACCTGAACAAAGAGATTTGTCCAAAGTTGGGGATATAAAAAGTATCCAAAACTCCATCTAATTAATAATACAAATCTATTGGTTAGAGAAACGTGGGCAACTATAGACTAATAATTGGAAATAAAACAATTGACATGCATCTCAACATTTAACCCTTTCAGTGTTAAAGTCTACATTTGGTAAATTCACTTAGATTAATTTTGTGTAATGGATCTTTTCATATTGGTCCCCCTCCGGGGTTTATTGAGTCTATCTATTGCACAAAATTTTAATTGTGTGGGATCTCTATTGTGGTGTGTTCTGAAATGATTTGAGAGGCTATGATATCTGAATCCTTTTCTAATATTGTTGAGATGTTCTCTTAATCAGACCTTTTAGTTGACGGGCTGTCCTTCTGCAAACCACAATTACACTCTAGGAGATAAGTGACATGAGTACTATTGCAGGAAATTAATGTGTTGATATCATAACTCTTCCCTGTTTGATTAGATCTGAAGTTAGGTGTTTTTCTTCTCCTGTTAAGGTGACAAGTGCAGCATATTTTGCATCTTCCACAGCTGTAGAAGCCTTTAACTTCCAGGAAAGTAGTTTTCTTGGTGGGGGGGAATCTGGTACATTTTTTGCCAGTATATTCCTGAGTGTGGGAGGTCTTCTATATACAAAGTGCGGTTTGTTGGGTAGGATCTGTGATAATGCAGGATCTGTCTTCAATATCGGCCAATGTTTTTTATAAGCTTTTTCTATTAGTCTGTACTGTTTATTGAAGCCTGTGCTAAAATTGACCTCACAATTATTGGTATTGTTCTGCTTGGTTGTCAATATTTCATCTCTGTTCATGTCTTTAACTTGTTCTCTCACTCTTAGTAATGTGTGCTTCTGGTACCCTTTTTCCTCAAATCTGTTGATCAATACATCTGTTTGTGTATAGTAATCTTGTACAGAATTACAATTTATTCTGATGCGTAACATTTCGCTCTTGGGTATACTGTTTAGCCATTTAGGATGGTGCCCGCTTCCTAGGGGTATATACCCATTTCTATCTGTATCCTTAAAATGGGTACATGTGTATTACTTGTTATTTTCTGCGAAGATTTCTAAATCAAGGAAATGGATCCTATTGCTGCTGTAAGTGCCAGAGAACTTAATGTCATATTTGTTGACATTTAATTCTAAGAATAATTTGAGTGATTGTTCCGTGGCTTCCCATAAGATGAGCATGTAATCTAATATATCTTTTAAATAATTTTAACTCTTTTCTAGGTTTCTTGAAGATGTCTTCATCTTCACATCTGCTCATGAAGATGTTGGCTACCTTGGGAGCATACTTGGCTATTGTACAATCATGCCACCCCCTTTGTTATATAACGCTATGTGTCCCTGTGCTGTATAAAAAAAATGCTGATTATTCCTAATATCAGAGCGTCTCTCGGCGCTCACGTGACTCAGCCAGGGAGGAGGGGTGGAGAGAGGAAAGAGATCCAAAAAGTCACATGAGTGCTGGGAAATGCTCTGCTATAAGGTATAATCAGCATCTTTTTTATACAGCACAGGCACAGGGACACATAGCGTTATATAACAGAGGGGATGGCATGCGTATACTATAGATATGAGAGCAGCAGGAGGAGAGGATCAGGGAGTGGACGGAACTGACATGCAGGGAGGGAGGGGGAGGAGGACAGAGTAGGGCTGCAGATGACAGAGAAACGTATACTGAGCATGGTATCAGGGTTCAGCAGCCATGATAAACCATGGTCAGTTTACAGAGGGGAGCACCAGGCAGGATCAGGTATTTTAGATGATACAAAGGACCAAATTACACAGCACAAGCACTGTGCTGTATAACATGCTTTAAGGGAACAGGATCCATTTTTTATTTTAAACAGTTTTATTGAATTTTTTACAATACAGAGAAAAGGCACATTGAGTATGGGTAGGCCATACTAAAAGTACAATCAAAAAACAAAAACATGAGCGCAGGTATAACCATAAACAAAAGTGGACTCATTCATAACGGCACATATTAAGGGGAAGGACCACAGGGTCGGCTCTGGTCCCTCAACCCAACACCCCATCTGGGATCAAGCTGTGTCTGGAGGAAGGGCAGGACCGAGCCCACAACGGGCCAAGCCCTATACTAACAGCCTAGGGTCCACCAATGACTGAGAAGGATAAAAGGAGTACCTTTGGAGCCAATTGACCCCATAGGGCTGCTATTATATAATGTAACGATAGAAGTAATCATATAATAACCAAACCAACAACATGGGAAGAAGAGAAACAAAGGCCAGAAGATAGAAGAGAAGGAGAAGAGGACTTCGGGGAAGCATCCAAAAGAGATAACTAGTCTGGGAAGGAGGGTAGATTGAGGTACATTCTCCAGGGATCCCATACTATATTGAATTTAGTCGAGGAGTCAAGGAGGATATTAGCGAGTTTTTCCTGGGCCATGATCCAGTTGATCTTTCTCTTTGCCGCATTAAAGGAAACTGAGGGTTTTTTCCAGGACTTCACTAAAGTGATCTTAGCTCCCAATAGAATGAAATGAGTAAGTTTGGACCATGCTTTAGAAAGACCATCCAGTCTGTAATTAAGTAAGGTTATTTCGGGGTTTTGAGGAATTGCATGCCCTGTCGCCCTCCTCAGCAAAGCAAAAATTCTGTTCCAGAATCCCCTAATCTTAGGGCATTCCCACCATGTGTGATAATAAGAGCCCTGGAGATGACAGCCTCTAAAACAAAGAGGAGTGGAGTTCGGAAACATGATCGATAGTCGGTAGGGGATTAGGTACCAGCGCGTGATCACCTTGATGCTGGCTTCCCTCAGGGGGATATTAACTATACCCTTGAAATATTTTAGGAAGAGGGAAAACCACCTGTCCGAATCTAAATTCGAGCTCAGGTCCCCCTCCCAGCTCTTGGCGTAAGGGGGTTTCTCTGGGTTATCCATCAGGGATGCATAAATCAAAGGGATGCCCCTTTGTGGCTGGCAATTTCTGAACACCACTTCTCGTGTGGGGTGACGTCTGTTAAAGGCAGTCTAGCTCTCCATATAGAATCTATGAAATGGTGTATTTGCTGGAAACAGAAACTTTCCAACAGGGGAATGTCTAGTTTGCTGGAACAGTGGTTATGGGAGATAGGACCGGAGGAGGAAAGATAATGACCTATCCTGTAGAGGCCCTTGTAGGTCCAATACTTGAAGGCATAGATGTGCTGGCCTGGGGGGAAAAGGGGGTTGTTGAAGACATGCTGCAGAGGGCGAAAGGTGGAAGTCAACTTTGTAGCGCCGAATAAGTGGTCGCAAAGGGCCATTGAGTGAGAGTGCGTAAGGGACAGGATCGAGGGTCTAGATTTGGGGGGAACCCATACCAGATAATCTAGGGTATTGAAGGGGACTGCTTGTCTCTCAATTCCTACCCAATCTGGTCTATTGGTCTGCGCGTGAATAATGGAGAATTGGGCCAATTGGGCTGCCTGATAATACTTCCAGAGGTCTGGGAGCCCCAAACCGACTCGGTTGCGTCTTCGCATAAGGACTTCTGCCGGGCATCTAAAGCCCTTATTACCCCAAATATACTTTTTGAACTGGGATTGGAGTTTAAGTAGGTGCGTTTTTTTGATCGGAATGGGAAGGGATCTAAAAAAGTATAAAATTCTTAGCAATAGGGTTATCTTAACGGAATATACTCTCTCCAACCAGGATAGGCCCATCCTACCCCAGGTGACTAGATCTTCTGTGAGTTGTTTGTATAAGGGGGATAATTGATGGAATATAACTGATCATACCTGGCCGCTAACTTAACACCCAGGTATGGGATGTGGTCGGGGTTCCAGGCAAAATGAAATAGTTCTTTAAGCTGTTGAAATATGGTCTCGGGTACATTGATATTTAGGGTTGCAGATTTAGCCACATTAACTGTCAAACCTGAAGCCCTACTGAACTTGTGCAATAAACGAACGATGTTCGGGACAGAGACCAGTGGGGAGGTAATAAACAACAGAAGATCATCCGCAAGTAAGGCGCATTTATATGTGTATGGACCACATCGAACCCCCGGATATCAGAGTGTTCCCTAATAGCAATCGCCAGGGGTTCAATGGATAGGGTATCAGGGGGGAGAGCGGGCAGCCCTGCCTGGTACCCCTGTGGATAGGGAGGGGATCAGAGAGGTAGTTCAGCAAATTAATGTGAGCTTTGGGGTTGGAAGACAACGCCTTAAGAGTCTGAAGGAATCAAGGGCCAAACCCCCATCGTCCCAGGACGTCAAACAAATATGGCCATTCAACCATGTTGAACGCTTTTTGTAGGTCGTCTGATAACAAGAACCCCTCTTGCGGAAGGCCATTGTCCCACCCGGATCTGAGCAGCAAGATGAGGTCCACAGCTCTACGGATCTGATCAGGTCCCTGCCTCCCAGGTATGGTCCCTGTGAATGTACTTCCCTATAGAGGGTGAGAGTCAAATGGCCTGAATTTTAGTTAAGATGTTTAGATCATTATTAATCAGGGAGATGGGTCGATAGTTACTAACTTCTGAGGGATCCTTACCCGGTTTCGGTATGACAGACATTGGCCGAGTTGATGTCTTCACTGACAATGGTACCCCCTTGAAGAGAGTTAAAAATGTTCGCTAGATGAGGGGCCGGAATAGACACAAACTGTTTATAATAGCCCATGGAAAGCCCATCAGGGCCTGGGGCCGAGCCCTTTTTTAGGTGCTTAATCACGTCCAACATCTCAGTTTCCGAAATCGGCTCTTCCAATGAAAGACTATGCTCCCTGTCCAACCCAACATAGGCAATGGGATGCTATCTAAAAGCTGTTGCCGGGAGGAGGAGGAGTCGGTAAGTTACGATTTATATAGCTTGACATAAAACTCGAGGAACGTGGCGATGATCTTATGGGGGTTTTGTATGAGGGCTCCTGAGGGATCCCTCACTTTAGTGAAGGCAAAGGGTCGATACTTTGGGGATATTTTAGCTGCTAATTTTGGGCCTATGTGATCTTTCTGAAGATAAAATTGGGCCTGAGCCCATTGGATCTGCTTGGGTAGTCAGAGCGAGATTAAGGGTCGCTCTCCCTGCTTCTAGCTGGGCTCGAGACTGGGAAGATGGATTTTGTTTATAGGCCTTCGCTAGAGTGTGGAAATTCTGCTCCAGTTTTTCAAGATCCAACCTTCTCTCTTTTTTAAGCTTAGCTAAATGTTGAATGATCTTATCCCTAATTACTGCTTTGTGTGCCGCCCAGAGAGTCATGTAGGAGACTTCTGGGCCTGAGTTAAAACTAAAGTACTCTTTAAGGTCCTCCCCTAGCAAGGTGCAGTGGACAGGATTATTAAGTATTGATTCCTTAAGTCTCCACTGATGTTTCATCCCCGCGTCCAATTGGGCCCTAAGGTGCAAAACCACCATCAAGTGGTCTGAGAGAGGGGAATCCCTTATAAAAGATTTGGAAACCCAGGGAATAGAGGGGGCTCCTAGGAAAATATGGTCAATCCTGGCTAGGGACCTATGTGGGGTGGAGTAATGGGTGAAGTCCTTCGAATTGGGGTTATATTCCCTCCAGACATCTACTAGTCTAAAGGATAAGAGGAGCTTGGCAAACTTCAAGCTCCTTTTTGGAGGTTGAAGGAGGTGAGTTCGGAAGGGCCCTGATTTGTCAAACATGTGGTCCAGAGCTGTGTTGGAACCCCCCCCCCAGTATCACAGTGCCCTCAAACAGGGGGGAGAGGGATTCGAGCATGGATCGGAAAACTTGAACTTGTCCCCGATTGGGAGTGTAATAAGAGACAAAAGTGTACCCCTGAGTTCCCCTGACAGAAGGATATATCTACCGTCAGGGTCCCTGGCCTCCTGCTGAGGCTGAAACCGAGCCCCTTTAGCAAAAAAGATTCCTACCCCTCTCGTCTTGTCTGGAGCGTTTGCCACAGAAAATTGAGGTAATCCTCTGTGCAAAAATTTAAGGTTGAATTGAGTGGGGAAGTGGGTTTCCTGAAGAAAAAGGACTTCCAGGCTCTTAGAATGAGCAGCCTGAAAGTACTTCCGGCATTTTAAGGGGGAGTTTAAGCCCTGGACGTTATGTGAAGCTAACTTAAGTATCCCTACTTGAGCGGGAGAAGAGGACATATTGGCAAAGGAAACTGAACGCAATATGGAGGGAGAACTTACCCGCACCCGATGAGGAGAAAAGGGCGACAGTACCTCCTATGAAGAGCATATGCTGAAATGCCTCACTTCCAACCCGAGGATGTTTCCCTGGAGCCTGATGAAAAAGAAGAAAAAAATGAGAAAAGTAGAGAAAAGAAAGTGCAGAGATTAGGAGAGGAAGAGGAGAGGGGGGACTGCCAAACGCCGCCAAAACCCCTCTGTGTCAGCCCCCATGCCCCAAAATTGACCAACTAACATCCAGCAAACCGGCAGAAACACATCCTGGGGGAACCATATAGTGGAGCCTTTCGTTCTGTCCCTTGAGCAACCCAGAACATACAATAAAACGGGTCAGATCCCTAGTAATAACTTACTTGCAAACACTAGGAGGCCTCCCAGGACCCCCCCAAACAGGGAGGAAAATCCAGAGGTGGAGAGGAAAGGAAGGGGGAGCGCACAACCCTGGTGACTTCCCCCCGCTCTCCCCCCCAGACCACCGACAGGCAACCCAAATGGTAAACTTATTTCTATCCCAGGGGCCTCCCAGATAGAGACAAAGTACAACTAGTATAAAATCAAAACAATAGCATATCTTGAAACCAAGTAAAGGAGACCGGTCCCCAATATCAAGGGATTCAGGAAAGGCCCCTATAAAACTGGCTAGGGGGCCAAGGCCCCGGTCTCCCCCCCACAAGTGCTCCGCATCCAAAATGGGGCCTTGCGGGGCAGAGCCGGGACCATGGCACCCCGCAAATGGGAACCCCCCCAAAGACTGGGAGGAACATCCCTAGTCATAAAAACCTGAGTTGCAAGGGGACTAACAAAAACATAACTAACAACGAAAACAATATGTAACTGCAGAGTCCCAACATCAGGGATAAGAGAACTTTTGATTTGGGTCGAGCCATCCAGTCAGTAAACCAAGCCCTAATGGAAAGGCAGTAGAATCAGGGTGAGTGTGAGTCCATGGATCTCTTGGACTGCTGGTTCTGCCAGACTGGAGGAATTGGGTTTTGGGGAGAGGGGCGCTTGGAAGAGCCTGCATTTTTGGAATGATGGGTTGAGGATGGATCCAAAGAGATAAGATTCAGTTTGACCAATAAGTGTTCTCCATCCTGAAAAGAGGAAAACCCATAATTCTTGCCTTTGAAGGAGAAGGAAAGGTGGAAGGGAAAGGACCACCAATAGAGATGAGCGAACTTCTAGAAGTCCAGGTTCTGCTGGTTCGGCCGAACTTTGGGACAAAGTCCGGGTTCGGGTCCAGACAGAACCCGAACTTTGTCCCGGACCCCGAACCCCATTGAAATCAATGGGGACACAGACTTTTAGGCACAAAAAAGGCTGTAAAATAGTCCTGGAAGGTCCTAGAGGTCTGCAAAAGGAAGGAAATGGGGGTAAGGGTGGGACAAGTGACCTACAAAGAAATGGGGACAGGGAAATAACTTTAAATATTTTTTAAAAAATAAAAACATAAAAAATGCAAAAATGGAGATCATCTTCAAAATGGGTCTGAAAAGTATTAATTAATGGTAGAGGCCATAGAACTGTTCTAAAATCATCTTCAAACTGTGTCAAAAAAGTATAAATAAGCCGGGA
>BLSH010193985.1:67714-95277 GCA_018402905.1 Glandirana rugosa
AAAAAAAAAAAAAAAAAAAAAAATTTCACGTAATGGTATGTTACATGACGGGTCCAGAATGATAGAAATTTGGAAACAATCTACGTGACGATCTAACGTTTATAATTGGTGAAGTCGGGGCCTTCCAAAACGTCGAAATCCTGGTCTCGTGAAAAACGCTAAGCCGCGACGCAGCGAAACTGACTGTTAACGCGCCAGCACGCCGCAACATGGGTTTGTTTTAAACGCAGGAAAAAAAGGGTGTTTATCTCGAAAGAAAACCACCATAAACTAGCGGAGACGCAGTAAAGAATAGCGGCGATATTTGTTTTCTTCTCGCTGGTAAAACGTTTTTTTTACAACGCCGCACGACCGCGCAATTGTCAGTCAAAGCGACGCAGCGCCGAATCGCAAAAAGTGCTCTGGTCCTAAAGCTGCAAAACCTTCCGGGGCTGAAGTGGTTAATATTTGCAATCTAGCAGTGCATCTAACAAAGGTTTAAAGATAGTAAGACCTGGGCAGTACATTGTATGGTAATGCACTTTAAAAAAAAAAAAAAAAAAAAAAACAAAACCCTGAAGTAGCCCTATATTATGTTGTTCAGCAAGTTATTTTGAATAATGTAGGCTGCCTATAGAGTCCTATGTAAAATCCTGCTCCAAAGTAACCATTAGAAAGGTATGAAATATTTTTAAAATTATTTATAGGTATGTTGTGTAAATGGGAGCACATAAACATATAGCAGGGGTTACTAAAATGTGGCTGCAAAGGTGTAAATACATTTTAATGTATTCTCAGGACTTGGTACTTGACTTGAAAGATTATTTACAATAAAAAAAAAAGTGTAGATAACTAACATGGACTATTGAATTGGTTCTACAAATATAACAATGACTTAGTAATCTTCACCTGGCTTTTGATATAGCAGCTGTTTATACAGTTTGCTTTTAAAATTCCATGTATCAGTGTTGGAAGATAACACATACATTAATGGATTTTTGGGACACAAAGTAAAATGAACTCCTGGGTTATCCTCTTCAAGGACCATTAAGCCCTGAGTTATAAGAAATACAGTGAGGAAGTCATATTTTATCCTCCCATGAGAATAAAAGGTTTCTTTTTTCTTTGCACAAACCTGGCTGTCTGTAAAATTTATATCAAAATTAAATAGAATAGAAGGTCGCACCACTGGCAGGCAGCTATGGTGTGACTCATTTTAATTACTATTATTTTGAAATTAATGACTAAGGTTCTTTTCTTTGGATTATTACAGGGGATGATTTAAACATCAGATTTTGCAACACAGGGACTCTTTTTTATAGCAGGCTGAACAGAGTAATCATTTTCCCCCTCCTTCTGTGTCCTTGTGAACATAATGACAATTAGGAACCCAAGACCTTCAGTAGAAATATGCAGTCTTGTGTGACATTCCTTGCCGGGCTGTTTCATTGTTTATAATGTCATAACAGCTTGCTAAATGTCACTTGCTGAAAACAGCTGCCAATGATGGCATTATAGGTATCTCACCTAAAATATTTTCCACTTGACAGAGCCTTGTATTTGTATTTTGATTAAGGGACCAGAACCATATGAAATCCAGTTTAGTTTGAGCTAATATGTGCATTAAATGTAATTGTGGAAATGTTATACTACATTAGGCAATGTGCTCAGTCATTCCTTAGTATTTTAAAAAAGAATATTAGGAAAACTTGTGACATGTGGATGGATTGTAAGTTTCCTGAAATGCAAAACTGATATATTTAGTAGCTTTCTCATACTGATTGATTATCACAGTTGCAAACAAAGAGGAAAGCAGTAGAGGCATTCACACAAGTCTCTTCATTGGAGAATAATGATTTTTGTCAAAACATACATAAATAAACTATACAGTCTATAAATGCAGGTCTGGGTGTTTCTCTTTTAGTCTTAATCACAGCTTCTCACTGTAGCCCCCTCTAAGTAGTCTCCATGGTGGCGTTTGGTTAGCTGCAACCAGGGCTTTTTTTCTCAGAGAATAGGTACAGGAACTCTCCCTTTGTGGTTCATTTCTTGTCTCTGTCCCCTACCCATCTCTGAGGACCATTTCTTAATTCCAGCCCCCACCCACATCTCAGTACTGACCCTTTTAGAGAATACAGAGCCAATTATAATTTTGTTTTCCTAAGTAATTTGTATAGAATGTGTTAATGGTAACAGGAAAAGCAGTAAAACAGACCCCCTGCAGCCAGTAGAAATAGACCCTTCCCAGTAACAATAGATTTCAGCCAGCAACAATAAAACCCTGCAAAAAATACCACCCCAGCTACAAAATACCTTGAGCAGCAAAAACAGATCTCCCAGCAGCCAGCATTAATAGCCTCCTCCCTCAACAGCAGATCCCTTCCAGTAACAATTATCTCCCCCAGCAATATAACCCCCCCAGCAAACCAGCAACAATAGACCACCCCAGCAAAAATAGATCACTATGTAAAAATAGATCACCTTCAGCAACAATAGATCCCCCAGCAGCTAGTATTAATAATGGGGTAGCCCCTAAGAGTTGCACATCTAGATATCTTGGCCACACCCCCAACGTGTTTCACTCCACCATGACCAAGCTCCAGGGGCGGAGTGAAACATGTTGGGGGCGTGGCCTGGTTGGAGCCCAGGCTGAGGCTGCCACTCTACTCACCAATCCAAGATACCTAGATGTGTGACTTTTAGGGGCTACCCCATTGTTCTTTGAAGTTATACAGGAACCAGTGTGGGTTTCATCCCCTGTCAGCACTCTAGTAGCAGCTGCAGAAGCATTGACTACATACCCCTTACCACCGAGCCTGAGTGGCACACACATTCTCTAGGTCACAGCCAGTATTAATAGACAGGGCCGTTGATAGAAATCAAGGGGCCCCATACAGCCTACCTGACGGGGCCAAAGTAGAAAAGACTTGCAGCTCCAGGTGAAGTGAGTAAACCTGATGGAATGTGTGTGTTGGTGTGCCTCGCGCCACTGGTGTTAGTAATTTGTGAAAAAATATTATTATGCAGCTGCTGTTTGTGACCTATAGTGATAGGGAGCTTATGTATGGTTTGTGTTTGAACAGCGCTTTGCTATTTAAAATCAATGTTTGAACTTTAATTGTGGTTGCTGCTGTAGCCCATGTGTCAAAATTTCTATAAAATCCAGCGTTAAAACAATTTCATAAAGTGCAAATCATGAGGTAGGTTTGATGTGCTAAAGTATTATCAAGTGAGGTTGTAAATTGTAAACTTTGCCCACACTCTACTTTCTAGTTATTGCTGTAGCCCATGTGTCTTACTCAGGTATACTCTTTAAATACACAATAACTTTTTTTACCTTTCAAGTTGAAATGTGCTACCAGTGCTAAGGTGCTCTTTAACAAAGTGCAAATATATCAACAGAAGTGACAGTGCAATATGACATTTGGTTGATTTTTAAATTAACGGAAGTGACAGTGCAACATGACATTTGATTGATTTTTTAAATTATTGCAGTCCATTTAAATGTGACATCTTCAGTAAAGTGCTCGTGCCGTGCCTTTGGTGAGTGAAATTAAAAAGGTTGTTTCGGGTATTGTACCCCGCTTACCAGATCCTATTGACTTTCCAACCTTACGGTGTGGAAAAGTCAACCTGCGCTTTTGGTCTATAATCCGACCACGGCTGCACAACACAGGCGGCCATTGAGGAGACGGGGAGGATTACATGTGTGAATGTGTTTCAGCCACCATCCCTGCTCCGTGAATTGTGGTGTTGGTTTTTAATGCATTATCTATGATCGCTAAACGTCTACTTGTGAAGATACGGTCTCGAAGCACATCTTTCGCCAACAGACGGAGAACAAGAACAGGAGGCGTATATCCGTGGTCGGATTATAGACCAAAAGCGCAGGTTGACTTTTCCACACCGTAAGGTTGGAAAGTCAATAGGATCTGGTAAGCGGGGTACAATACCCGAAACAACCTTCTTAATTTCACTCACCAAAGGCACGGCACGAGCACTTTACTGAAGATGTCACATTTAAATGGACTGCAATAATTTAAAAAATCAATCAAATGTCATGTTGCGCTGTCACTTCCGTTAATTTAAAAATCAACCAAATGTCATATTGCACTGTCACTTCTGTTGATATATTAGCACTTTGTAAAAGAGCACCTTAGCACTGGTAGCACATTTCAACTTGAAAGGTAAAAAAAGTTATTGTGTATTTAAAGAGTATACCTGAGTAAGACATATGGGCTACAGCAATAACTAGAAAGTAGAGTGAGGGCAAAGTTTACAATTTACAACCTCACTTGATAATACTTTAGCACATCAAACCTACCTCATGATTTGCACTTTATGAAATTGTTTTAACGCTGGATTTTATAGAAATTTTGACACATGGGCTACAGCAGCAACCACAATTAAAGTTCAAACATTGATTTTAAATAGCAAAGCGCTGTTCAAACACAAACCAAACCTGATGGAAGCTCCTAATGAGTGCCAGCCCCGGCTTGCATCCATGAGAAATATCAGGATAAGAAGAAATGGCTGCACATCGGGTGGTTCCAAATTCCATTTATTGAATACACCAGGGGACACAGATACACAGTCTAGGTAGATGCGTTTCACACAGTCAAATTGTGCTTAATCATTACAAAGACATAACCAACTGATAGATCTTATATAGGTCCACCCCCTATAATTACAGGTGTGCAGTGAGTGGTAATCAGGGGCAGGTAACTACCTTGATCAACAAAACAATCTTCTGGGGGGGCGTGGCTACCGCACGGCTGCATGGACCTCTGATACAGTAGCTCCGTGCTAGCACCAGTAGTCTAAGCAAGCAAAGGTGTCCCTAAATGGCTCTCCTCACAACATCTCACACCTAAAGTGCCGCCCGACAGCCCAAGATGACCCGCAAATGAAAAGAATCAGCTCATCCAAAGAAATTACAGCATTTCTTCTCGCCAATGGTCCGGAGCCCGATCCAAGATGGGAGGATCTGCCCATCGGTCACCCGAGGCCTTCACACCACTATCCCGCAGCCCAGCAAAATCCAAGCCCTGCATGGTGACAGTCCCTGTGGTAACAAGGTTAGCACATGTCATGAATCCATGGAAGATACCAGGGAACTAGCTAAAACCATTAGCACTTTCCCTACTGCAAATCAGCCCATATTGGACACTACATTAAAAAATATGCTTATCTCTCTCAGCAGTTCCCTTCATGCAGACATGATGGATTGCATTAGGAACTTTAAAGCTGAAGTGAATGAATTAGGTGGGAGAGTTGACCATGTGGAGAAAAAAATAGGGGAGTATGCTTCCTCATACAATTCTCTTGTGGATGCCTATAATGACCAGTCCGAAGAGGTGGCCTGGCTTAGGGCCAAAGTGGCCGACTTCAAGGACAGGAGACGCAGAAATATCAAGCTCTGGGGAATCTCCGAAACCACACAGCCTTTGCAATTGCAGCAATATGCTCACGACTTCATGAAAGCCTTTTGCCTGCACTATCTGACTCAGAATTGGTCGTGGATAGAATCCACTGTCTACCCAAACCCTTGTCTCCCAGACAACATAACAAGAGATGTTCTGATGAGGGTACATTTATTTCACATAAAAGAGCAACATGATGGCCTTTCGCAAAAATCCACATCCACCTGAAAAATACAGGCAGTCCCCGGGTTACAAACAAGATAGGGTCTGCTGGTTTGTTGAGTTTGTTTGTAAGTCAGAACAGGTACATTTTTTAAACTGTAGCTTCAGCCAAAAAAACTATTTTAAAGCTTTTTGGATAACATAGGGAAGGGTTAACACCACTGTAATGTTTGTTTTGCTGTCTATGTTTCTGTTCAGAAGATTTCACCTCACTCCTGTCCCAATGATAACTGGATTTTGAAAATTTTGGGTTGTTGTGGAAACAAACCTTGATGATAAAGCATCAGTGGAGACCCCTTTTTCCCATAATAACTCTTACAGGAGTGAATTTCCCTTCCTATGGGTAGATTTCCTCTCACGTCCTGTTGTCTCCCTCCATTTGTAAGTAGGAGTCATTTGTAAGTCGGATGTTTGTTACTATGTAACCGCCTGTACTCCTCCATTGAACTATTTACAGACCTCTCGTAATACACCATGCAGAGGCGCAAGTCCCTAGTGGCTGTGACAAAAGCACTACGAAACCACAATATCATCAATCATTTGGGGTATCCATAAAAACTGTCCATCACCCGAGATGTGAACACTTTAGTGATCACCAACCTTGATGAAGGGCTTAAACTGCTCCACACCTGGGACATTCTTCCTGAGCAGAACACAGAGGGTCGCCTCTAAGATAGATACCCAGAGCGACTGGCATGTAGTGACACAAAAAAGAACAAAAAAACACAATACCAAAACACCTCGGTGACCAAGTACTCCACAATCTACTTGATTCCTGTAGTACTTTGGAGCTCACAGTGCATGAACTACCCCTCCTAAACAATGTGCAGGAATTCTGCCATTAAATCCATGTTGGAATCTATTTTTTACCCTGTTGGTTCAAGTTACATTGTTTGACTTGTTTTCTTTTTATCTTTTTTTATCTTTCTCTTCCTCTACTGTGATCTATCTGAGATGGACCATACACCACTGTAGAAAGGCCTGCTCTGTCTCCTTCAAGGTTCGTAACTTTGTGGATACCACCCAGGGGACGAGACATCCTGATCTCCTCAAGGCACTGTTATCATGTTATCTGACAACTAACCATGGTACTTAAAATAGTTTCCTTTAATGTACATGGTCTGAATCACCCAGCAAAAAGGTCTTCGCTATGGAAAGAGGCTCTTAAATTGCACTCTGACATCCTGTGTATACAGGAGACACACTTCCTGGCCTCCAACTCACCTAAATTCCAACATAAAAACTTCCCCCATATATATATATATATATATGGCCTCAGCTCAGCAAAACAAAAATGAGTACTAATCACCATTAAAGACTCTGTTTTCTTTGTTCCTAAGGAGCTACAAGCTTACCCAGAAGGAAGATACTTGATATTGGTGGGCGAATTCAACAACCAAACCTATACAATTGTAAATCTTTATGCACCCAATACTTATCAGCTCCGCTTTATAAAGAAAATGTTCACCAAAATCACTGCAATCAGGTGGCCTGATTATGTGTGGAGACTACAACATCACAGTAGACTATAAAATGGATACTACTACTAAATCTAAATGCCCTTTACCTATGCTACAACCTTTACTCCATGCAGAGGATGTATATGATGTCTGGAGTTGTCAGCACTCCATCGAGCATGACTACACCTTTCACTCCTCTGGACATAATTCATACTCTTGTATCAATTTTATTATTGTTTATAGAGTCTTGTTGCAGACAGTATACTTCTCCACCATCCATGACATCTTGTGGTCCGACCACGCACCTGTCTCTATAACGGTGATGGAGAAGAATGCTCCGAGCCCTGCTTATGTGTGGTGGGCTAATTCTTGTTTGCTTCAGATACCTACCCATGTGACCTCCATTACTAACCATTTGAACAAATTCTTTAAACAAAATGCTAATTCGGTGTCCAATCCCTCTTCCTTGTGGTGTGGGATGCCACCAGCACTTCCCTTGCTGCAGATTGTTACTCTTCCAGATTAGCTAGCACCGCATGGTTAGGCCTGACCCTGACTCAGCCAGGCCTCATGGATTGCTTTTGTGGGCAGGGACCTCGGCCCCTATTGTGTAGAAATAGTCCAGGTGCTAGCTGTCCTCTACTCAGCTAGTAATCCCAGATAGCTCTCTTCAGGCCCTGCCAGCCAGTCTGACTGTAATGACCTCTCTCCACTGCCCTTTCCACAGTCCTCTCTTCTGGTTCTGCACCCATCTCTCAAACTGCAATCTCCCTGTTCTCTCAGGTGTTCCTTCAAAGTCCTCCCGACTGTGCTTCACTCACCAGCACTTCACTTGCTGCAACCAGTTGTCCTCCCTGGAGACTCTTAGCAGTGTTCTCTCACAAAGTACTCTACTTGCAATCTCATGTGCCTCTCTTCCAGGATCTCTTCACTCCTCCTGGATGCACCCAAGTTCCAGCCCAGGGTCACCCCCCCAGACGGGGAAGCTCACCAGATGTCATGTACCTCTTGGTAGAGCCTGGCTTATGCGGGGGCAACCTCTCTGGTTCGAGAACCCCTGGTAGTATAGACAGGGAGCTCTGGAGCACAGGGGGGCATGAAATCTGGACAATCTTAGATAGTAATCAAAAGTCCACAGGTATATCTGATTTAGGTCTGGGTTGGCGCTCCCCTCGTTTGTTAAATAAATTAAAGTGAAAACAGAATTTGTATATATAAAAAATTCATGTAAAAAAATTCATGTAAAAAAATTCATGTAAAAAATGAATGTGCTAGTATGCTTAATGTGCTAGTATGCTTAGTGATATAAGGTGAATGTTGCAAGATGCTGAAGGTGAGTACAGCTAAAATCAAGTGAATATATAAAACAGGTGATAAATCTGTAAATTAGATAAAATCCTTTTTATAACAATAAAACGGGAAATGTGATGATGTGATAGTATAAAAATATAATTTACTCGAGGTAGAGTCTGGTAAGAAAGTGCTTGTGCAACTAATAATTATGTGATATATACGGTAAAGACCTCTCCAAGCGTTCCTTGGGTATGACAAATATGCAAGTATCACTTAATGTGCTAGTATCACTCTGGTAGATATATCTCTGGTTCTCCCAAAAGTATATGTACCCCTTCTTAATTCAGTAATGATATATTCTGGCGGCAATCTGCAAGTTCAACCTATTCGTGCGACCTAGGTACACACGATCCCCAGTTCTCCTATTAAATTATTTATATACTGTTATAAATGCAATATATGACCAATCCTGCTTCCTTAAAAGTGTGGTTAAAGTGTCCATAAAAAGCAGTTCAACATTAAATCCTTTTGTGCGGCACATATGCTCCCCAACTTCCACCCTGCTTACCGGACAGCGCCACCCCACACAGGGGTAAAACGCAGAGGCGCCTGTCCCAGGCGGGTGTAACAGGTATCCTTGGAATGATGGTTGATTTCTCCTTGTTCTCCGTTTGGTTTAATCCAGGTTCCTAGGTGGTTGGGGCTTCCCGAGGATGTGTATCCAGACGTGGTTGGTTCCTTTCACAGGTGCATCCACAATCCTGTGGCAAAAGGTGGTCTCCTTTTGCGTTGCATATTCCAGGGTGTTGGTTAGTCAAAGGGTCCTCCGCGGTATATGCGATTCACATTCAGGGAAGGAATGGGAACAACTCCATAGTGTAATTCAATTATGAATGAGGTTTATTTTTAAAAAAGTCATAGAAACATGCAAACGTTTGTTCAGATAATGCAAAAACACTGGAAACAAAGTAAAAAAAACAGTCACTCCTCAACAGCCTGATGTCCAAGACACTTCTCCGCTTTGTGTGGGGTAAACACCCCTCCTGTTGATGAAGGCAAGCTTGCACTTCCTCCGTGCGGCTTGTGCGTTCCAATCTGCGGACCGGAAGTGTCTGGATGTGACCGGAAGTGATGCTTTTTGTAATCTGGTGTCAGCTGATGCGTTTCGTCCAATGGACTTCTTCTGAGGTGTCCTTTTTGACTTTGTTTCCAGTGTTTTTGCATTATCTGAACAAACGTTTGCATGTTTTTATGACTTTTTTAAAAATAAACCTCATCTCACCTGTGAAAGGAACCAACCACGTCTGGATACACATCCTCGGGAAGCCCCAACCACCTAGGAACCTGGATTAAACCAAACGGAGAACAAGGAGAAATCAACCATCATTCCAAGGATCCCTGTTACACCCGCCTGGGACAGGCGCCTCTGCGTTTTACCCCTGTGTGGGGTGGCGCTGTCCCTGTCCGGTAAGCAGGATGGAAGTTGGGGAGCATGTGTGCCGCACAAAAGGATTGAACTGCTTTTATGGACACTTTAACCACACTTTTAAGGAAGCAGGATTGGTCATATATTGCATTTATAACAGCATATAAATAATTTAATAGGAGAACTGGGGATCGTGTGTACCTAGGTTGCACGAATAGGTTGAACTTGCAGATTGCCACCAGAATATATTATTACTGAATTAAGAAGGGGTACATATAGTTTTGGGAGAACCAGAGATATATCTACCAGAGTGATACTAGCACATTAAGTGATACTTGCATATTTGTCATACCCAAGGAACGCTTGGAGAGGTCTTTACCGTATATCACATAATTATTAGTTGCACAAGCACTTTCTTACCAGACTCTACCTCGAGTAAATTATATTTTTATACTATCACATCATCACATTTCCCGTTTTATTGTTATAAAAAGGATTTTATCTAATTTACAGATTTATCACCTGTTTTATATCTTCACTTGATTTTAGCTGTACTCACCTTCAGCATCTTGCAACATTCACCTTATATCACTAAGCATACTAGCACATTAAGCATACTAGCACATTCATTTTTTACATGAATTTTTTTACATGAATTTTTTATATATACAAATTCTGTTTTCACTTTCATCTATTTAACAAACGAGGGGAGCGCCAACCCAGACCTAAATCAGATATACCCTTACTCCCTGAGCAGGGAGGTACCACTGGAGGCAGCATACCCAGCAGCTAGCCCGTCAATATCCTAAGCGCGGAGTTCTCTCGTTCTTAAAAGTCCACAGGTGCTTGTGCAAGCTGAAGAGTAGTGGTGTAGTCTGGGTCGGCAACTGGCAGGCAGTGAGGTACAGCGGAATCAGGCAAACGGATGGTCGGGTACAGGCAGGGTCGGCAACCTGCTGGCAGCGGAGGTACAAAGGGAGCAGGCAAAGGATAGTCGTAAACAGGCCGGGGTCAGAGGCAGGCAGATATCAACAAAGTCCAGAGGAGTAGCCAGGGTCACAGAGGCAGGAAGTCACTCACAAGTAATCACCGGAGGATCACAGGTGCAGGGAACGCTGCTGGGTCTCACAAGTTCAAATAGAGCCATTTGGCGCAATTTCCGGCACGTGCATGACGCGCACAGGCGCGTGCACCACCACGGAAATGCCAAAAGGACACCCAGAACTGGCTGTCTTCTCCTAACACCATGGGTCCCTACAGCTTCAACACTCTCTCACTCCAGCTCCTCCACCCGACAACATCCCCCCAGCTGGGCTGACCCTGGGTATTTAAGGAGGCCTGCCCCCTGCCAATACAGGTTGGGAATTGGTCAAGGCTGCCTAAATTATCTCAGGTGGCTACACCTCCCCTCTCCACTTCTCTCCCCAGAAAACTCCAGTAGCTTCTGGAAATAAGTGGGAGGTCCTGATGACACCATCTGTGAGTCACCCAGCCCTACCCTGAGCCACTCCCAGCCCAAAATGAAAACAAACAGGCCTAGCTGCTAGGCCTGTCTAAATGTACTTACTCTTAGAAAAATCCTCACTCTAGCACCTACCTAGCTAGAGGGTGCTACAACAACAACACGAAAAATAAATGAAACACAATAGTGTAAAGCAATAACAGATAAATGTGGGTGATATAAAATCAATTACATATGACTAACAAAGAAAGGGTTACAAGATGGAAATGTAGTTGTTATGTGGGACCAACATGTGTACATAATTACAGAAGAAATAAACAAAAAATGAACAAAAAACAAATAAACAAAAATTATCACAAATGATGAATGCATAATAAAACCATATATCCACACAAATACACATGCGGGACACACACCAACGGACAGGAAAGGGGATAAAGGAAAGTGGGCTAATAACCTAATATAATATGTAGAGATACAAGGAACGTGCATATAAATAAATGCACAGTCACAGCCCACATATCCTCCCAAGTGTCTGTCCATAGAGAAAATGGAAAAATTGGGGCAGAATCACATGAAGACTAGAAAACCGCCATGAAAGGACTATAATAAATGGATATATCAGGGGGGCAACTAGTTGGCATATGGTAGGTGGTGGGGGGAAATGTTTCTAAGACCCAATCATAAAAATGACTGACGTCCCACTCGAAGTTGAGTCCCTGGGGAATTCGAGTTTGGAGATGGAAAATCCAGAATACTCCCTTCTGACACAGTAACTGGAAAGCATCCCCCCTCTTTTGGGAGCTCTAATCTTGTCAATAACCTGGACCCGCAAAGATCTTTTATCCCCACAATGGCACATATTGAAGTGCATTGCCACATTTGTGGATGGATTTTTCTCCACATCATAAACGTGTTCTTGGAAATGGTCACAGAGGCGTCTTGTTGTCCTTCCAACATATTGTACCTGGCATGTAGGACATGTAATCAGGTATACTACATAGCTTGTGTTGCAGTTAGAAGGAGCAGATATCAAATACCTTCTGATTGGTGGTGGAGCGAAACGTCCAATCTCCATTGATATGGTTACAGCGTGAACATTCTGCTGCACCACACTTGTAGTTCCCCTTAAAATGCAACTAAGTTATTGATTTGGGGTCTCTCTATGATATAAGCTAGGGGGTAAGGAGCGACCCAGGGTAGGGGCCCTTCGAGAGACCACATTAACCCCTTCCTGTACGATGTTGGCACTCTCATCAGAATATAAGATAGGTAAGTGTCTATTAAAGATTTTCTTAATCTCACTATATTCATTACTGAATGGGGTAGAGAGGGTTAAATAGTTTTGCTTCTGATTCCTTTGGTGATTTCTTTTCTTCAAAAGGTCATCTATTTTTATGCCTAGCTATGAGTAAAGCCTTGTCTAACATCCCACCAGGTATCATCGATGGAAAAATCTCCCATAAAGGGAATGGGCTTCCTGTGCAAAGTGTTGGTCATCAATACAGATACGCCTGACCCGTAAGAACCGACCAACAGGGATACCTTTGATAGAGTGTCTTGGATGGCCTGATTGGGGCGAGTAAAAGGGAATTGCCCAACAAGGGTATTCCTATATAGTGTAGTAGAGAATGACCCATTAGCTCCAGCCAGGCAAACATCCAGATAGTACACTGATCTATCGTCTAAACAACCAGTAAAAGTAAGAAAAGTAAGCCCCTTTCAGCCTCACCCTCAACCCCATCCCTGGCCCCACCCCAGACCCCTTTTTGAAACAAAGTGCTGCTTGTATTGGCTTATCAGTGGCCCTGTCCTGTGCCCTGCCTTAAGACCCAGTGAGAGGGCTAAGATGGGTGTGAAGAAGTTAATGATGTCAACAGCTGCCCATGCCTTACTTTGTAAACTTACAATCTATTTATTTATATGCATTATATTAAAGCATGCAGCAAAGTCAGTATAACTGGCAGAAGATGCAGATATGTAGTCTCACAAAATATATGCACGGCTCTTTTACATTTGGAAAATTGCTACTGCCATCAGAACCTCATCACACAGGTGTTTTGCTACGTGACAGGGTCGCTAAAAAAATTTGGTGATGACAGAAATATGTAATCAGCCATTGCTGACCATTGCTTTTGAAAATGCTAGTTGCTTTACTGGCATGCTGACGCATTAGCCTCAATAAATTCTAATTTAGAAACCTAGCAAAATGAATTAAAATGGGTCTTATATTACAAGGAAGATTTGCTTATTTGCTTTGGGCCCCTCCTCCATGCCACCATGCTGCAGTACAGTTATAAAAAAAATTGCATCAAAAGATGGGAGGGGCTTACGAGGCATAGTTGAACACAACCCAAGACTCTTCCATTACATATGATTTTGTGCACACAGAAAATAGACAGAGACCTAACATTTTATTTGAGCCTACCTTAACCACTTAAGGACCGGAAGGATTTCCAGCTTTAGGACTGGAGCCCTTTTTGCGATTCGGCACTGCGTCACTTTAACTGAAAATTGCGCGGTCGTGCAATGTTGTACCCAAACGAAATTTGCGTCCTTTTTTTTCCCACAAATAGAGCTTTCTTTTGGTGGTATTTGATCACCGCTGCGTCATTTCTGATCGCCGCTATAAACAAAAGAAGAGTGACAATTTTGCAAAAAAACCCAAATTTCTTACTTTTTGCTAAAATACAAATCAAAAAAAAATATATAAAAAAACATTTTTTTTTTCATCGGTTTTGGCCGATTTATATTCTTCCTCATATTTGTGATAAAAAAAAATCGCAATCAGCGTTTATTGATTGGTTTGCGCAAAAGTGGTCGCGTTTACGGATGATGAGAATTCATTTTTGGGGTTTTTATTTTTTTTTATTTTTTACTAGTAATGTCGGAGATCTGCGATTTTTAGCGGTACTGCGATATTTCAGCGGACATGTCGGAACATTTTGACACTATTTTGGGACCATTGGCATTTATACAGCGATCAGTGCTATAAAAATGCACTGATTACTGTGTAAATGCCATTGGCAGTGAAGGGGTTAACTTGCAGGGGGCGCTCTAAGGGTTAACTATGTTCCCTGGGCGTGTTCTAACTGTGGGGGGACTGCCCTAGCTGGGGAAGGGAAGCGATCACACCTTCCGTGTAAAGGAAGGCTGTGATCACAGCCCTTCCCCCTCTCACAGAACGGAGGTCCGTGTTTACTTACACGGACCTCCATTCTTTCACTCCGGGGGGGCATCGCGGGTGGCCGGCGGAGATCGACTCCGCCGCACCCGCTCCCTGGCCCTCCCCGGACACAGTGAGCATGCGGGCGCGCCTCTGGCGGCACGCACTCACTGTGCGCGATCTGGCAGCCGCCGTCGTATGATGGTGTTTTGCCTTACAGAGCCACTTTGCCGCCGTCAAATGCCGATCGGCGGTCGGCAAGTGGTTAAAGAAGAACTTCATTAAAATAGTCAGGTCCTGTTTAGCAACCAGCAACTGTTAAGACAATGGACACTTTAGTGAGAAGTAGACAGTATAATGTACAATACAGGCAGTCCCTAGGTTACAAACAAGATAGGGTCTGTACGTTTGTCCTTTAGTCGGAACAGGTACAGTTTTTTAAGTGTAGCTCCAGCCAGAAAAACATTTTTACATTTTTTGGATAGCATAGGGAAGGGTAAACACCCCTGTAGTCTTTGTTTTGTTGTCTTTTTTCCTTGTTCAGAAGATTTAACCTCACTTTCTGTCCCTATAAAAATTGGATTTTGAAAATTTTGGGTTGCTGTGGAAACAAGGATTGGTGATAAAGCTTCAGTGGAGACACCTTTTTCCCATGATAACTCTAACAGGGGTGAATTACCCTTCCTAGGGGTAGATTTCCTCTCACTTCCTGTTGTCTCCCCCCGTTTGTAAGTAGGAGTAATTTGTAAGTCAGATGTTTGTAACCCGGAGACCGCCTGTATAGTTTATATAGTGTAGGAGTCTATAAGTCAGAATGCAGAGGACTGGGGTGTGCATGGCACAGAGTGCAAGGGTCAGGAATATGCAACGTATGGTAAAGTTTGTGAGTAGACAATAAAAAGTGTTCAGGAGTGAGGGTAGCGTAACACACAGTATATGGGGCAGGAGGGTACTAAATGCTCCCCTCAAGCAATACTCTTTTCCACTTTACCCGTTCAGCAAAAGTCCTCGCTCCTTCCCCTTAAAAGGAAATACATCACTTTTCTGCACTCTCAACCCTCACAGCACAAATACTCTACACCTCAACCCAGCTCTCAACACAAATCCCCCCACAGCCTCTCAAAATCCCCCTTCTAGTACAAACTCTTTTCCCCTCCAAATATCCCCCAACAGAAATCATCTTCCCCCCAATCTTTCCTCCCAGCACAAATCCTTTCCACTCTCCAAATCCCCCTTCCTGACAATGTAAATCCCCCAGTGTAATCCCCCCGGTGTAAATCCCCCCAGTGTAAATCACAACCCCCCTGGGGAAATCCTCCCAGGTGAATTAGTGGAGCCAAGTGCAAGAACTTGTTCTAGCACTGGGCCCTGGTACTTCAGCCTGGTTCTGTGGAATGCCAGGAATGAGGCCCCGGGCCCGTGGGTAGTGCCTAATTGGTCAGTCTGCCCCAATCTGACCATTCAAACACCCATATAATATATATAAATCAGTTGGTGGGTAGATTAGCGGGTGTTTTTTACTGGTTTTGGCCGCCTTGGGCACCTGCAGCAGATTCTGCACCATGCCCAGCTCCTGAGCCTTGACAGCATGAATCAGCTCCTGAGCCTTCCCTAACCTCAGTACTGTACCCTGGAGGGGACAATCCTGAGCACTGGGGAGGAAGGGCAGACCCTGGCAGAGCTCCATTAGTCCTCACATCCCTAGCATTCTTCCCTGGAGAGGAGGTGGAAGACAGGGAGATGGGGACACTGGTTCAGATGTGCTGCCAGGTGGAAAGCACACCTCCAGGTGGGAGGAGCCAGGAACACCCGGGGGCGATCACCACCCTCAGAAGCCAAGCTGAGCCGATCCGAGCCAGGCACGGGGCTGGTAAGAGGCACATGGTGCCGTGTCTGAGCCTGGGGGAGGATTGCTGGGAGTGAGATTACACTGAGTGTCCAGGAGGGGAGGAAGAGGTTGCACTGATGTTTATTGTCATGCTCTCACAAACTGTATATTACACCGATATTCACCATGGGACCCCCTAATGTCCCCAGGTACTTGGGCAGTGCCCGACTGCCCGAATGGTCAATCCACCCCTTGACACACCCCCTAAGTTAGTAGGAGTGGCCGAGCAGGGATGTAATTTAGAAATCCCTTTGTATTCCATTGAACTGTCTGTGAAGTTACCTGGGCCCCCCTGCTGAGCCGATGATGCTGGGACTGGTACAACAGGGCCGGTTGTACTGGCTTATCAGTGGCCCTGTTAATAGACCCTCCACCACACCCCAGCACCCCTTGCCATTACATACAATGCATTCAGTAGGGGGGTGCTGGAACTTTGTTCCCCTGTGTTCCCGCTGAAAAAAAGCCATGGCTGCAACCCTAACCAACCCCCTTTACAAAATCAGATTGTTTTTCCTCTGCACAGCCATAAGCCATTATAGGTTAGTGCAGAAGTGGCGATCCCTGAAAGATTTGCACTGTGAGTGGAATTAGAGATAAATGCAGACCTATGTAGACATTTTGAGGAAGCCTGTCTCTTATTGGCATTAAGCATTTTGTTCCAGACAGTCCAGGCAGCAAATCTGATGTATATAGGTGGACATCACTATGGAGAGAAAGTGCATTTATAGCATTAGAACCCATGCTACAAACACCACCCCAAAATGTTTTTTTTTATCTATAGTTTTTCCACAACTACCTAACTAGCTGCTAATGAAAATATGCACCCCAATGTATTTCAAAATAAACACATGTATATCAGCACCAGCTTCTACACTCAGCCAGTGCCAGTGTCATGCATCCATCAAATACAAGTGAAACAACCATGCTATATAAATAAACACAGAATTTCACAATAGTGAAGTCTGTGACACAACGTAGCCCATGACACAAAAGTCCTTTTTACAATGCTTCTTCAACTTCCAAATTATTCCACCACAGTGTATTGAACAACATTGAAGTCTCACCAGAAAAGATTGACCCCTTTTAATTAAGTGAGTCAGATAACGCCTTTCCTCGTAGGGTATGTTTAGACAGGATTTCAGGTCCACTTCCTCTCCCAGGTACAGGTGAACTTTAACTTGAAATTAGATTCTCTGCTATTTCTCCATCTTTCTTTAGTCCTTAGCTCAAAATCAACATTTAAAAGAAGTATAAATGTTGAGCAAGAGAGGAGCCAGGGTGGGCACCACGTCCAAGGGTGAGAATTTTACAAGAAACTTTACAAGAAAAAAATTGTAGATTTCCCTACTACAAAAAAGGCTTAAAGGATAAAGAATCATTTAGCCCTGGATGGCGCAGGGCAGCCAAGGTTTGAATCCAACGGGTCTCACGTTGGAGTAATGCCCTGTCATGGTCCCCACCTCTTTCATGGGGAGGTATGTATTCTAGGGCAAAAAAGTGCATCATGGTACAATCAAAACGATGCATTAGACCCATGTGTCTACTAATGGGGGTCTCCATTCGTTTCTTTGCTACCAAGGATACATGATCCCTTATACGGTGAAAGAAGGGCCTCTTAGTCTTACCGACATAGAAGGCCCCACAGTCACAAAACATAGATGATGCCTATCGATTGGCAATCTACTCTAAAATTAGGTTTAAATGTTCGACCATTGGGTAGGATAATTAAGGTGGATCTAAAAATGTATTTACAGAAATTGCATGAATTACATGGAAAAGTACCACATTTGGCCCGAGTTTTCCCCATATTTCACTGAAAGTGGCTACGCACTAGTTTGTCTCTTAGAGACCGTGATCTTCTATATGTGATCTCTGGGTGGGCTTTTAAATGCTTGGACACTGAATTATCTGACATTAGTAGATACCAGTATTTCTCAAAGATGTGTCTAGTTTGTTTATGCTGGCCTGAAAATCTAGTAACTATTCTGACTATGTCAGTAGATTCCAATTTTTTATTATTTTTATCTTTTGGACAAAGTAGTTGTTCCCTTTTCTTAGTTTTTGCTTTTTTGTATGCACATTTTAAACAATTTTTGCGATAGCCCCTCTGTAATAACCGATGTTGTAGGTTCTTTGCTTCTTTTTCAAAATCATCCTCCCTGCTGCAGTTCCTCATAAGTCTGAGGTACTGACCATAGGGGATATTTCTGATCAATGCAGTAGGGTGGGAGCTGGTTGCATGCAATAGAGTATTGCAACTCAATGGTTTCCGAAACAGAGTGGAACCAATTGTCCCATCCTCCTGGATGTATATATTTACGTCCAGGAAGTTAAGGGATCTCTGGCTGCATTCCATGGTAAATTTTAAATTGAAGGTATTGGCCTTCAAATGGTCCATAAACGTGGAAAGTTCTAAAAAGGTACCTGTCCAAATGACAAAAATGTCATCTATATACCTATGCCAAAACAAAACCTTTTCAAAAAGATCTTGTAGATCTTCTCTGTAGAATAAATTGCGCTCCCACCCTCCCAGGTACAGGTTTGCGTATGACGGGGCACACCTGGTCCCCATCGCCACACCCTGCACCTGGAGGTAGTGGGAGCCATCAAACAAGAAAATGTTGTTTTTCAAAATGAAAGACAGTAGGTCTAAAATGAACAAATTGTATGGCCACGAGGTATCCTGTCATTCAGAAAGAAAAGATCCCACTATTTGGATACCATGATCATGGGGGATCGAATTATAAAGGGCTTCCACGTCTATGGCTACAAGCCAAGCGTTATCGGGAATCTGTAGGCCATCTAGTGTTCTCAATAGGTCACTAGTATCCTGCAGATAAGAAGGCAGGGATAAAACATGGGGACGAAGATAATCGTCAGCTAGTTGGCTGGCAGTTTCCGTAAGGCATTCATTGCCTGCCACTATTGGTCGTCCCGGGGGATTGACCAGATTTTTGTGAATTTTTGGTAATGCATATAGCGTCGGAGTTTTTGGATGTTTGACATTAAGAAAATCAAAAGTTTTTTTGTCAATTAAATTTTTATAGTGGGCAATGCCTATTAATTTGTTGTATCTAGCTTGAGAGATCTGATTATAGGTGCTAGTTACTTTTTTGTACCATTCTTTGTTCCGGGATATCCAAAACCATTTTGACATACAGTGATCGATTCATTACTACTAGATTGCCCCCTTTGTCTGAAGGTTTAATAACAATATCGCTCATCCGTTCTAGAAATTGAATGGCCTCCCTCTGGGCTGGAGATATATTGGATGAAGGACACCTATTCCAATTGGTTTTTTGTATCTCTGCCGTAACCTGTTGAGTAAAGGCCCAAATATTCGGGTTACCCTGTAAGGCAGGAAATTTGTTTGATCTGGGTTTGTATCTCTTTGGAGTTCCAGACTCCGCAATGGTGGGAGGTCCATCCAAAGGGGGCATCGCGGACCCCGGGAGATCAGAAGGATCTCCGTAGGAGTCAGGGAGGCCCTCCTCTACATGGCCCTCCTCCCAGAGCTCCATCAAATCATTCATAGCCCTAACATCATTAATTGTAAATTCCTTCCATAAGGGGTTTTGTGGTAACTGAGTATTCTTGAGGGATGTGTCCCTGTCGTAGAGGACCTTAAACATAAGCCTACGCGAAAATAAATTAAGGTCTTTAATGATTTCGAATTGATCAACTCGTTGGGTCGGACAAAAGGTAAGGCCTAATTTCAAAACCTCTATCTGTGCCGGATATAGAGAAAAGGAGGATAAGTTAATTACTTGGAGTTCTGTTTGCAGGCCGGGCTTTTTAAATTCCCCTGATCCCCATGGGCCACCCTCTTGGGGTCCATGGTGGTCTGGGAAAAAATCGGGGCTGGACGTAATTCCGGTGTTGGTGTGGTGTCGTTTGAAGGTCCCAGAAGGGGGACTTGTAGTTGCTGAAGTGGAAGGGAGGGCCCTAAAGGGGCCCCTAAAGGGTGTGTGACCGAGTGAGCTAGTGCAGACGAAGAGGAGGGTTTGGAGCCCATATGTGAGGGCAAATTATCCAAACCCATATTGGGGGTGCGTTTTGGTGCTGACATTTGTGCATTACCTGTACCATGTTTACGTTTTTGTGAAGTAGATCCTCGAGTGCGATTTGTGCACTGCGAACTCCAAGAGGAAGCTGTGGAAACAAAAGAAGAAGTGTCAGAATCCGTGGGATCTTGATTAGGTTTCTGTGCAGTATGGGTGCCAGGATTCCCCCGTTTATGACTCTTTTTAAATTGAGTCCAGTTATAAGCTTGGTTGTTGTCATAAGCTAGTTTGTCCCTCAAAAATTTATTTTCTTTAGTGGTTAAAATCCCTGATACAAATTTCTCCAGATTCTTCTTGAGAGTGGCTTCTCTAGTTTGGAAAACAGTCTCCTGAATTAACTTTTGATTTTCCTTATAAAGGTTCTCAATCTCATGATCCAACAAATCCAATTCAGTGGAGTAATAGCCACAGAGCAGCTCCATCATGCGGGTGAAGCAACTCTCTAGGCCCTCTTCCCATTTTTTATGAAAATCTGGTTAAATCTTCGGGATATTGGGAAATATTTGGATACGGAGCCCCCAAGGGGACATATCTTCTTCAATATATTTCAAAAAAAAATTTTTGTTCCAATATAATGGAGATTTTTTCTCCAGCATACGTTGTAATCGGGAGAAAAACCTCTCCATGGATATACCACCTTCCGCTGCATTCTGGGATCAATGGATTTGATCCATCAGACCCTCAAAAGCATTCCCGCAATAGCTGGCCATATTGTAGAGAGGGAAGAGAAGAAGAAAAAAAAAAAACCCAATGCCACTTCCAATATAGTACCTTAATACCTGTCTAGAGGCAATACTAGGATACAAAAATAGACCAAAGGTTGACCATTATCCAGGTTGAAAAATATTACAAAGTAAGGGCTACTCGCTTGCTCAACTAGACAAAATGATGATTGAACATCCAAATACAGAAGTATAGATGTTGAGCAAGAGAGGAGCCAGGGTGGGCACCACGTCCAAGGGTGAGAATTTTACAAGAAACAATAGTCAAAAGGAATCCAATCAAGGGTTCCATGGCCTTTCAGGGTGCCCAGTAATTTGTTTAGTAATAATGAATCAGAACAACACATATATAGATAAAAACATCTAGAACCATTTTATTAGATACAAAACACAAACATTTTAAATATAAAGTTCATATACAAATACAATGGGTACAATTGAACGAAACGGACAGGTCCTACATTGAGTCAGCTTGACCCCGCTCAACATGTTTCACCCGTGAGGGCTTCCTCAGGAGACTTTATGGGGCTGACTAAAGTAAGAAGGAAAACATTTAGAGAAAAACAATACATGCATATAGATATAGAACAATTGACGCATGGGGGATTAAATTCCCCTTTGCAATGAAATGTCAGTCTAGATATAGAATTACCATGCATTACGGTAATAGTAACCAATAGTTATATAGTATGCCCTCTGTATCTGCTCTTGGGTACATACATAAAGTACATATATATATATTTTAGAAAATTATAATTACAATAAGTCTTACCGTTAGTTCAGAGGAAACTACCAATGAGGGAGTATCAGTGAACCAAGGACCAATCATGGGACCGGCTGCCAACCAAATACAAGGACCATAGAACCCCAAGATAAATTCATAAAATTCATAGAAAAAACCTGCATCCAATTGAGGGAAATAGGATGCATGATAAGTAAATAAATAACCAAAATAAACTATACAACCATCCACATATATGTATCTATGAAATGTTGATCTCTACTTACTGCAAGAGAGATACGGTGGTAAGAAAGGGACCAGTGCATTTACAACTTCCAGGAAGATAAACCTCCAAAGTAAAATGGCAAAGTATGAAGAAGCAATTCCATGTGTCTATGTAGACCCTCTATTGTCCAAAGCCAACTGAAGGAAAGACATATGGCCAAAAAAGGATGTATATGCAAACGGAAAAAAAGCCAAAAAAAACTTTTTCACAAATCAATTGATCGTGGTAACTGATACGTCTCCAACAACTCTGCTGGAAAAATAAAATAAAAACCATCACATATGGGAACAAAGCCTTGAGTCAATGATTGAGCACACACACGTGAGAGATGCCCCAGCAATCTCAGACATCCCCTAATGGTGTACCCAAACATCAAGAAACAATCAAGTGTCTCTGGCCATGTGAACATGGGCTTACCCAATTGGTCCAAGCCAGATCTTGCCGTGATGACTGGAGGGGGAGACGAGAACTCATGCCCGTCTCTCTCCCACAGATTCTCCAGCAGACTGAAGGGCGGCTGGCATCGCCGCTTTATCCTCGTTCCGTCCCGCCAGCATCTGATGTCACTGGCGGGAAGCGGACATCGAGGAAACATCAGCTTCCGCTCCAAGCGGTCCGGCCACCGGATGTGACGCTGCATGGGGCCACCCTCCCAGGCAAGTAAAACAGCCTAGACAAGGCCAAGGAAAATGCCAAAGTCCTAGCTGGATGACTGGCCTCAAGGCAGGCCAAGGGGCGGAGCTGATTGAATCCAGGTACGGGCTCCCGAAGGAGACGTATCAGTTACCACGATCGATTGATTTGTGAAAAAGGTTTTTTTGGCTTTTTCCATTTGCATATACATCCTTTTTTGTCCATATGTCTTTCCTTCAGTTGGCTTTGGACAATAGAGGATCTACATAGACACATGGAATTGCTTCTTCATACTGTGCCATTTTACTTTGGAGGTTTATCTTCCTGGAAGTTGTAAATGCACTGGTCCCTTTCTTACCACCGTATCTCTCTTGCAGTAAGTAGAGATCAACATTTCATAGATACATATATGTGGATGGTTGTATAGTTTATTTTGGTTATTTATTTACTTATCATGCATCCTATTTCCCTCAATTGGATGCAGGTTTTTTCTATGAATTTTATGAATTTATCTTGGGGTTCTATGGTCCTTGTATTTGGTTGGCAGCCGGTCCCATGATTGGTCCTTGGTTCACTGATATTCCCTCATTGGTAGTTTCCTCTGAACTAACGGTAAGACTTATTGTAATTATAATTTTATAATATATATATATATATATATGTACTTTATGTATGTACCCAAGAGCAGATACAGAGGGGATACAATATAACTATTGGTTACTATTACCTTAATGCATGGTAATTCTATATCTAGACTGAAATTCCATTGCAAAGGGGAATTTAATCCCCCATGCTTCAATTGTTCTATATCTATATGCATGTATTGTTTTTCTCTAAATGTTTTCCTTCTTACTTTAGTCAGCCCCATAAAGTCTCCTGAGGAAGCCCTCACGGGTGAAACATGTTGAGCAGGGTCAAGCTGACTCAATGTAGGACCTGTCCGTCTCGTCCAATTGTACCCATTGTATTTGTATATGAATTTTATATTTAAAATTTTTGTGTTTTGTATCTAATAAAATGGTTCTAGATGTTTTTATCTATATATGTGTTGTTCTGATTCATTATTACTAATCAAATTACTGGGCACCCTGAAAGTCCATGGAACCCTTGATTGGATTCCTTTTGACTATTGTTTCTTGTGAAAAACATTTAAAAGAAGAAAACATCTCCATAGTGCAGCATCTTTCAGAAACATAGGACCATATCTTTACAGTTTCATACTCACATCTCATCTCTAAAATCAATTCTCCATAAGATACAATAACTCCTGAATGGTGTTAAAATAAAAGGTTCACCAGATATGAAGAGACCTGTAATACTATTCAGGTCTCATGAATGCTCCTCATAAACCACTGTGCAGAATCCAGGATGTCCTACCAGGAGTTTCAGTCTATGTACGAGGACCACCACACTCTCCATGTCAAAATCTCATCTCTCTTCCAATATACTCAAGACCACCATTAAAACAAGAGGACTCTCACGGTGTAGTAAGTAAATAAATATAGGTCAAATAACTGATTAACTACTCACATATTATTATAATATCACATAACTTCCAAGTAAATACAACATACTATTACTAAGGCTTACCAGATGTTAATTACTCCCTATATAATAAGTGAGTCTACAAGACTACAGTCTCTTTATATGGAGCATATATAGATGAGTCCCTTATTAAAAGTGGGTCAATAAAACTCTCCAGAGTAAAAATACTGTTTCATTAAATGGATTCCATAGTAACTATCACAAAGGCTCACTAGATGTGAATTACCTCCTTTTTCAATAAGTAAGTCAATAATGCTCTCTAGGAAAAACTGACTATTATGTCTTTAAATGAACTTCAGACATTGTAAATAGAGAGGGAGCTCACCAGAATAAATGTACCCCCTGTGCATCAAGGTGATCCCAGAGTTGCTTATTCCAAAGCCTCTTGGGATGTTCCAGAGTACCCCACAATTTCATTTCTCCAATATGGGACCAAGAAGCCTCAGGATAAGTTTCTTGTATTACCTCTTTCTAGTATTATCCCATTAAAATCACAGAACTTTATTATATGTAAAAATACTGCTCACATATTAATAAAACAATGTTCCGTTAAAACACTGTCATAATGTTTCACATTTATTTTCTGCTAGGCTACTATAGTCAGCAAAGTTTTAAAAGGACTTTGTTTTATTACTGGAGAAAAATTAGCATCATAGTCTTCACAATACTTTTGTGAGAATCCCTTTGCACCCAGTCTTGTTCTCTATTGCTCGCACCAGAACTTTCGAACATCGCGAAAGTTCAGAACTGAATAACGAACCCCGTTGAAGTCTATGGGACACTAACTGTAGAAATCAAAAGTGCCCATTTTGATGGCTTATATGCAAGTAATTGGGCATACAACGGTTATGGGGGCCCAAGTACTGGCCTGGGGGACATGTATCAATGAAAAAAAAGTTTGCAAAAAACATAATTTTTAAATGAGTAGTGATTTATTGATGCTTAACGTGAAAGCATAAAAATGAAAAATTCCTTTCACTATAGTGCCTGGGATCCCCTTAGTCTACCTGTAAAGTAGCACATCTTTACCATGTATAGAATCTGCTGCAGAAATAATTGAATTTATAAAGCCAAAACATGGCATGTTCCCTGCAAGCTTTCTTTATTTTGTAAGCAGTGGCTGTATGATGAGGCCACGATGTAGGGCACTGAGAACAAGATTCAAGATTTTTAGGATAAATGCTAGTGTCTCTTCGACAGACTTTGGATAGAAGTAACAGGTGCAGAAAAGTTGGGCTTTGGGTGTCGGTGGCACCTTTACACCGTAACCCTATAAGAGGTACTCTTGATGAAAGGAAGAATTGGCTTTGCTGTCAAAAATTGAAATGACATGCACCTGTCAAACAGGTGGGGAAAAAATTGGTCTTTGGGGGTTGGTGGCACCTTCACACTGTAACCCTATTGAAGTACTCTTGATGAAAGCAAGAATTGGCCTTGCTGTCAAAAATTGAAATTATTGTGCCCGCCGCGCTCTGCAGGAGTGTGCCCACGGCTCAGGTGGACCCGATGTCCGCCGGTGAGCCGCGATGACCTGGCAGAGAGAAAGAAAGGGGAACCACTGATGTAATCACGGCGGTTTCCCACTCTGTCAGTGGGCATTTAAAAGATCTACTGATCCCTGTCACTGGGATCAGTTAGATCTCTTATGCCCATGGTAGCCCAGCCCCCTCACAGTTAGAACACGCCTAGGGAACACAGTTAACACCTAGATCTCCCCTTGTAGGTTAACCCCTTCACTGCCAATGACATTTATACAGTAATCAGTGGATATTTACATTTCTGATTGCTGTATAAATGTCATTGGTCCCAAAAAAGTGTCAAAAATGTCCGACATGTCCACCCCAATATCAAAGTCCCGATAAAAATCGCAGATTGCCGCCATTACCAGTAAAAAAAAAAATTTGTAAAAACGCCAGAAATTAATTCTCATGGTTTGTAAACGTGGAAACTTTTGCGCAAACAATTAATAAGCGCCGATTGCGATTTTTTTAACCAAAAATATGAGGAAGAATATAAATTGGCCAAAACCGATGAATAAATTCGTTTTTTATATATTTTTTTGGATTTGTATTTTAGCAAAACGTAAGAAATAGTGTTTTTTGCAAAATTGTCACTCTTTTTTGTTTATAGTGGTGATCAGAAATGACGCAGAGGTGATCAAATACCACCAAAAGAATCTCTATTTGTGGGACAAAAAGGACGCACATTTTGTTTGGATACAACATCGCACGACCGAGCAATTGTCAGTTAAAGCGACGCAGTGCCAAAATGCAAAAAGTGCTCTGGTCCTAACATGGGAAATCCTTCCAGGGGGTGAAGTGGTTAAGATGTCCTCAAGAGATTTCATCTTCTGCACTCTCTGTGGGGTCAGGATGAGTTCTGAGACTTTCCCCTTGTAACTGTGGTCAAGGAGGGTTGCCAATCAATAGTGATTCTTCTCCTTTACGGCACATAATCTTGGGTTCTTTTGCAGGTTTTGAAGCATGAGAAGCATGAGAAGCAGACTCCTCAGGGTCATTTGTGATTATAGTATCTGGAACTGCCTCCTCCCAGCCACATACTACTCCCAAGGGTTCTGGCAATGGAAAGCCATCTCTTACTGTTTGATGTATCTTCCTCTGCTTCAATGCCTCCAAAACTGCCAGAATCCTCATCCTCCTCCTCCTCTCTCTCCTCTTCCTGGATCCTGGACTTCTTGACTGGGAAACCTCAGTCAGTCCTGATCGGAAACAGCATTTGCAGCACCACCACACTGAACACTGGAGCCCCTCAGGGCTGTGTGCTCAGCCCACTGCTGTTCACTCTGCTGACCCACGACTGTGTAGCAATGCAAGGCTCGAATCACATCATCAAGTTCGCCGATGACAGGACCGTGGTGGGCCTCATCAGCAAGAACGACGAGTCAGCATACAGAGAGGAGGTGAAACGGTTAATAGCCTGATGTGGAGCCAACAACCTATCTCTGAACGTCGACAAAACTAAAGAGATGGTTGTTGACTTCAGGAGAGCACAGTGAGACCATTCTCCACTGATCATCGGGAGATCCTCAGTGGAGATCGTCAAGAGCACCAAATTCCTTGGTGTTCACTTGGTGGATAATTTCACCTGGTCACTCAACACCAGCTCCATCACCAAAAAATCCCAGCCACGTCTTTACTTTCTGAGAAGGCTGAGGAGAGCTCACCTCCCTCCCCCCCATTCTGACCATGTTCTACAGAGGGACCATTGAGAGCATCCTTAGCAGCTGCATCACTGCCTGGTTTGGAAATTGCA
>BLSH010193985.1:95287-114326 GCA_018402905.1 Glandirana rugosa
GTCCGAGTCCGGCCGAGTCTAAAAAAAAGGGTGCGGTACCGACGAGTATTTCCTACGTACGTGACATGACAGTGATAAACTCTTCCGGTGTTCCTACCACTTGGTACTGTTACGTACGTAGTCATTGTGTTTGGGACAACACAAGGACGACCTCGTCTGAGACGCACCGTAATACTTGGCCCGTGTTTTCCGTCTCTCCTCCTGAAGGAAATGAGAGTTCCGGGAGAAATACGTCTGTGGTAACAAGGATACGGTGTCTTGTGTGTTCTTCAGTTCAGTTCTTCGAAAATAACAGTAAAGTTGGTATATATCGACTACGTCATGTATCACATGTACTTTGTGACTGTTGTTTAGGATGTTGTATGTAGCACCTGGGTTCTGGAGGAACGTTGTTTCATGTACACTATGTACTGCATCAGCTATATATGGTTGAAATGACAATAAAAGCTTCTTGACTTGACTTCTTGTGTGTTCTGTGGCATAGGAACAATGGTGTCTGCATAAAGAGGGCCTTGAGAGTAAAGGAAGTCCTCCTCTCTGCCTTTTGTGCCCGGTTCATAATGCCACGCAGAGTCTGCTCCAGCAGGAACACAACAGGGTTTGTGTTACTGATGCATGCATTGTCATGGTTCACCATCCTTGTGGCCTTCTCAAATAGTGACAGTACAGTGCATGCATCCTTTATGAGCAGCCATGGCGTGGGAAAAAAAATCTGAGCCGGCCTGAGCCTGTCATTGTGCCATTCTCACACAGGTACTCGTTGATGGCCTTCTGCTGCATGTGCAGCCACCGTAGCATTGCCAAAGTCAAGTTTCACCTGGTGGGAATGTCACAAATCAGGCAGTTTATGAGCAGGTGGAATTCCCGCTGAATTTCAGCCAACCGAGCACTGGCTGTGTATGACCATCTGAAATGGCTACAGACTCTTCTGGCCTGCTTTAGCAGATCTTCCAACCTGGGTACCTATTTAGAAAACGCTACACTACCAAATTGAGGGCATGTGCGAGGCATGGCACATGTGTCAACTTTCCCTGTCTAAAAGGGTTTGTGCCATTATCGCACACCACCATTCGTGGCTCCAGCTGGTGTGGTATGAACCACCTCTGGGCCTACCCCTGCAGAGCTTCAAGAATCTCTGCTCCGGTGTAGTTCTTGTCCCCTAGACACACCAGCTGAAGCACTGCATGGCACCTTTTAGCCTGACTCATTGAATAGCTACTTGAACACTTAGGGGGTACTTGAGGTTCATAGGACAATTCAGTAGAGGAGGACATGGAGGAGGAGGAGGAGGAGGGGGCAGAGCTGACAAATCTTGCATCGTCACCAGCTGTATGGAGACGTGAGGGCACAACAAGCTGCATCACTGAGCCCTGTCCTGCATCCTTCTGAGTTGCAAGTAGAGTTATCTAGTGTGCTGTGAACTAAATATATCGTCCCTACCCATGCTTATTGGACAACGTGTCAGCAGTAAGGTGGACTTTGCAGTTGACTGCCTTTCCCAATGATGCAACAACATTGCCTTCCATGTGATGGCATAGAGCTGGAATGGCCATACGTGAAAAGAAATAGCGACTGGGAACCTGCCATTGTGGTGCAAATTCACAGAAGGAGCAGAATCCACCGGACGGAAAGGCAGAAGTTGTAGAGCCAGCAGCTTTGACAAGCTTGCATTTAGATGCTGGGCATGTGGGTGGCAGTGACTGTATTTTTTTCCACTGCAGCAGATGGGGCAGAGAAATTTGTTGACTAAAGTCTACAGCTGGTGGTGTGCTGCTGACAGATGTGTTGAAAGGACTTGGGACACCCTGCGCTATACCATCATCCCTGTCAGTGGAGGCTGCTGAGATGTCATGAGGTATAGTGGGGGCAGACTGAAGTGAGTAAGGAGAAGGAACAGATTTGCACCACTTTTGTGTGGCTTTAAGGTGCTCTTGCCAATGAGTGGAGTGGTGGGAGGTTAAATGCCTTGTCAAGCATGTGGTATCCAAATGGCTGGTGTTTTTGATGTGCGTGAGACAAAGTTTACAAATTGTAACAGTGTGACCGGCTGCACAAACTGTACACTCACTACTTTACATTGTAGCAAAGTGTCCTTTCTTCAATGTTGTCATATGAAAAGATATAATAAAATATTTAGAAAAATGGGAGGGACAAACTCACTTTTGTGAGATACTGTATATAAGTGGTTCAAGCAAAATCCAGATGTTAGTTAATACTTGTTGAATTTAAATGCTGATTAAAGTTGACTAATCATGTTTTTTTCCTTAGTGGTAGTTGAAAATCCCTGCATATTTAGGGTCAAAAGACTTTAAGTGGGGGGGGGGGGATGTAGCCAGGAGCTGGGTATACACACTCCTGGCAACTAGAAGATGTTTCTGCTATTGAACATAATGCAGTTGTTTTCCCTAGTGTTCCAGTTTACTGATCTGTGACTCTAATAATGAAAAGAGAGCGATGCACTCTGGGAGTCATAGTTTACTTATGAGGATTGCCCCCTGGCTGTAACTGGAGAAACTACATCTACCAATAGACTGTGGGGAAGAAGAGGTTTCTTGGAGAAGAAGTGCCTTGTGGGAGAGACTATAAGAGTAGATGTTTTGGGCCTGGCAGGCTCTCTGGACCGGTGTGGATCTGTATGAAGGGAATCTGTTGCTGAAGGTGACGGAGTTGTGGCCTGCTTTTGCAGACTCATCAATCCAGATACCCTGCAGGACATCAGTGAAGAGCCTGATTATCCTGCTTTACAGCAAACAGGGTCTGTTCCTGTTCCATACACACCATGTGGGCGACAGATCCGGAAGAGCCGTGGTAGAGGCGGTGAAGGCCAGAGATCATCCGAGGAGTCATAGACTGGAGAGATCATCATCATCATCATCGCCATCAGCGGTGTATACAGCATCTACATCTTTTGTTCCTATGTGGTCAGCGGGTGAAAGCCCATCCTAACAGACATTGTGCACAGACGGCCTGATTCTTCATATTTGCTAGCATATCTGATCCTAGGAGAGGACTATTCATTCGCTCTGGACATGGATACTATACACAGGCATCCATATTTCACATTAGGTTGTTGCTGCTTGTAGTTCTACAGATTTAAGTCAGTGATAATTGTGAAGCTTTCATTGTTCTCCTGCAGAAAGAGTGCTATATATAATCACATTAAATTTCCTTGGATTTTGCCTTGTTCTATCAGCCTTGTTTGGTATATACCACTTAATCTACAGAAAGCTAGCTGAAGATAAACGAACTGTCAAGCAGGGAACATTGAACTACAACTACTCCTCATTTTCTATATTACTTTGCTAAAATTCATTATACAGCTGCATTCATCAAAGAATTCTCTCCCTCAGAGCAGGTTGAATATTGTTATATTTACTATTCTGGTGTTATACTTGTTTATCTACTGTTTGCAGGTGCTTGTCAGTGAGCAGTAGAGAGTGGTCTGACACTTTCAGGTGTCATTCCCCTGCTCTACTGTGTCCCACTCTCATGCACAGTATATAGAAATATATATAAACATTGGTTTGCAAAATTGTGACATAAATAGGGATGAGCTTGATGTTCAGGTTGAACGTGAGTTCAACCCGAACATCGGGTGTTCGATCGTTTGGGTTTCCCCGAACATTATGTGGCATTTGTGGCAACTTTGTGCGCCCCATAATGCTTTCAACTGGCGGCAGAATGCAGCCCTCTGATTGGCCAAAGCTTGCACATGACCTGCATGCTTTGGCCAGCGGGTAGACTGCTGTGAGAGCTTTGATCGGCTAAAGGCAGGGTGCCTTTAGCCAATCACTGCACAGCAGCCTCAATCCATGCCCCATACTATATAAAGCCGCTTGTACAGCGGCTCTATGTAGTGTGTTGGTTGCGGTGTTAGACAGATAGCTTAGGTTCCTGAATACAGGCAGTTTACCTTAGTAGCTTTCTGTGTTAAAAAAATAGAAAAAAAAAATACAAACAATAGATAGCTAGCTAGTTAGATAGATAGGGAGAAATGTCAAAACTATCTGTCAGTTAGTGCAGACAGGTCACTGTAGGGAAGAAAAAAGAAATATATAATACAGTATATACAGCATCTCACAAAAGTGAGTACACCCCACAAATGTTTGTAAATATTTTATTCTCTTTTCATGTGAAAAGAAGAAATTACACTTTGCTACAATGTAAAGTAGTGAGTTTACAGCTTGTATAACAATGTAAATTTGCTGTCCCCTCAAAATAACTCGACTCACAGCCATTAATGTCTAAACTGCTGGCAACAAAAGTCAGTACACCCCAAGTGAAAATGTCCAAATTGGGCCCAAAGTGTCAATATTTTGTGTGGCCACCATTCTTTTACAGCACTGCCTTAACCCTCTTGGGCATGGAGTTCACCAGAGCTTCACAGGTTGCCACTGGAGTCCTCTTCTACTCCTCCATTTGAGGTTGCCCCACAGATGCTCAATAGGGTTTAGGTCTGGAGACATGCTTGGCCAGTCCATCACCTTTACCCTCAGCTTCTTTAGCAAGGCAGTGGTCATCTTGGAGGTGTGTTTGGGGTCGTTATCATGTTGGAATACTGCCCTGCGGCCCAGTCTCCGAAGGGAGGGGATCATGCTCTGCTTCAGTATGTCACAGTACATGTTGGCATTCATGGTTCCCCCAATGAACTGTAGCTCCCCAGTACCAGCAGCACTCATGCAGCCCCAGACAATGACACTTCCACCACCATGCTTGACTGCAGGCAAGACACACTTGTCTTTGTACTCCTCACCTGGTTGCCGCCACACACGCTTGACACCATTTGAACCAAATACGTTTATCTCTGTCTCATCAGACCACAGGACATGGTTCAAGTAATCCATGTCCTTAGTCTGCTTGTTTTCAGCAAACTGTTTGCGGGCTTTCTTGTGTATCATATTTAGAAGAGGTTTCCTTCTGCAATGATGGCCATGCAGACCAATTTGATGCAGTGTGCGGCATATGGTCTGAACACTGACAGGCTGACCCCCACCCCTTCAACCTCTGCAGCAATGCTGGCAGCACTCATATGTCTATTTCCCAAAGTGTCACGTACCTGGTGGAAGAGTCTGGCTTATGCAGTAGGCAACCTCCCTTATGACCCTGACTCGGGAACCCCTGGTAGAGCAGACAGGTGGCTCGGGAGTGCAGGATGACACGAGGGTCGGACTGGGTCACTGGTGTTGGTAGGAAGTCCGTTGGTGCACTCGTGCACAGGAAGCGTGGTCGTACAGGCCGGGTCGTGAAAAGGGTTGGCGATGCGGTATGAGAGTGATAACACCAAAATTTCAAAATTCACACCTGAGACCTTGTAACACTAATGAGTCACATGACAACGGAGAGGGAAAATGGCTAATTTGGCCCAATTTGGACATTTTCACTTAGGGGTGTACTCAGTTTTGTTGCCAGTGGTTTAGACATCAATGGCTGTGTGTTGAGATATTCTGAGGGGACAGCAAATTTACAGTTATACAAGCTGTACACTCAGTACTTTACATTGTAGCAAAGTGTCATTTCTTCAGTGTTGTCACATGAAAATATAGAATAAAATATTTACAAAAATATGAGGGGTGTACTCACCTTTGTGAGATACTGTATATATATATATATATATATATATATATATATATATATATATATATATATACAGTCTAGTATATATATATATACACGCACAGTGTACAATATATCAGTGTACACTGTACATACGGTATATAGTTCACTTGACGTGGTGTATTAAAATATATACAGCCTGGTGTATATATAAAATCACACACAGCTTGATGAAGGACAGGCTTGTCCGAAACTGTACAGTCGCTGATGACTTTGCTGATTGTTTCCATCTGAAGAATATGGAATAAAAAGAAATTTGGCACAGGAGAAGTGTGGCCTCACGTTTATATATATATATATATACAGCATATTGAGTGTGCACTATATATATATATGTACATATGGTATATAGTACACTTGACGTGGTGTATTAAAATATATACCGTTTTTAAACCCTTAACCACCAGAGCCCTATTTTACATTTGTTGTTTACAAGTTAAAATAATTTTTTTTATAGAAAATCACTTAGAACCCCCTAAACATTATATATATTTTTCAAACACCCTAGAGAATAAAATGGCGATCATTGCAATACTTTTTTGTCACATGGTATTTGAGCAGCGATCTTTCAAGCGCTTTTTTTTTGGAAAAAAAATAACTTTTTTGAGTTACAAAAATAAGACAACAGTAAAGTTAGCCCAATTTTTTATATATTGTGAAAGAGGATGTTACGCCGAGTAAATCGATACCATACATGTTACGGTTGAAAATTGCGCACACGCACGGAATGGCGACAAACTCCGGTACTTAAAAATCTCCATAGGCGACGCTTTAAAAAATTTTAACGGTTACCAAGTTACCAAGGTGCAGAGGAGGTCTTTTGCTAAAATTATTGCTCACACTCTGGCAATCGCTGCGATACTTCACATGTGTGGTTTGAACACCGTTTTCATATGTGGGTGCAACTTACGTATGCATTTTCTTTGCTGCACAAGCTCCCAGGGACGGTGGCGCTTTAAATTTTTTTTAACATTTTTTTTATTTATTTTATTTTCTTTTTTCTTTTAACACTGTTCCTTTAAAAAAAAAAATCTGATCACTTGTATTGCTATCACAAGGAATGTAAACATCCCTTGTGATAGTAATATATGGTGACAGGTACTAAGACCCCCCCATCCCTCCTTTACACATCACAGTATTCAGATCACCAAAAACGGCGATTATGAATACTGTAATTTTTTTTAAAACCGGCGCTGTTAGCCGCCAAGTAAACCGGAACTGACGTTGTAACGTTGCTTCCGGAAATACATGAAGGAGTCCTGATCAAAGCCGATTCCGGCTTCCACAGGGACTCCACACAGCCGGCATACGTGCCAGATCAGAGCTCCGGTCTCCCAGTAGGACGGGAGGCCGGAGAAGAGCGTTAGACGGTGGCGGGAGGGGGTTGTCCCCTCCCGCTGCCTGGGATAATGACCTAGCGGCTCCCGAGCCAGATCGTCTGTTATCAACAGATAGCCGGCCGCCTGCTCTAAAAAATGGTACCAGGGTATAGCCTGTAGCTGCAGACTATACCCCAATACTCCCACTTAAAGCAGCCACCATTTATAAACAGCAATTCGCGTTAAGTGGTTACACTAATTTATAACAGCAGGGCCTGTTCCTGTGCCCAACAAAAGTAACTGCAAGGGGTTACAGTATTTTGGCACTGACAATACCCAAGGCCCCATTTTTAACCACGTTTTTTAACTGGGGCATGTCATCACAATTTTTAACCACTTAACGCGAATCGCCGTTTATAAAAGTGGATGTATCGGGGTATAGCCTGCAGCTACAGGCTATACCCAGGTACCGTCTTTTAGAGCAGGAGGCCGGATATCCGGTGATAATGGCCAATCCAACTTGGAAGCCTCTCGGTCTTTATCCCAGGAAGCAGGAGGGGCCACCCCCCCTCCTGCCACCGTCCGCCGCTCTTCTCCGGTCTCCCGTCCCACCAGGAGACCGGAGCTCCGATCCAACACTTCTGGCCGCTGTGTGGAGTCCCTGTGGAAGCCAGAATCAGCTTCAATCGGTAGAGTTATAAACTACCACAAACCCTGGCACACAAGAGTCTAAGAGCTCAAATCTGCGCTTAGTATGCCATAATCATCTGTTAAAAAACAATACAAAATGATATTGTATCAAACTCAAACATGAAAAAAGTAGCAGCTACCTAATATCAACACAGTTAAAAAAATAGCACCATTAAATCAGTGAGCCAAAAAGCCCCAAAATGGTCCAAGCAGAGCTCAAATATAACTTTTATATATAAAAAAAGTCTTTCTGATGGTTATGTGTAGTGCTCTGAACTAAAACAGCAATAGTCCATTCAATAAATCCGTACTGAGGGACAGGATCCTGTCACAGCCTTTATCCTCCACCACACCACGTGAATAAACAGGGAGGTAAGGACCCCCCTATGTGGAAAGACTCACCAAAGGTAAGTACCGTCTGCGCCTTATGAACTTAAATCCCGGCCGGTAATATCCTGCAATCGGATCCGCTTCAATTTCTAATGATCTTATGTGTATAGGAGCCAGCAGATACCAACTGTGCGGGATCACCTTGGAAAAAAGCGCTCACAGTGCATGATCCATGTATAATTTATTGAATAAAATCCTTAAGCAAAGACAGCCCGCCCTTACAGATGTACACTTACACAATGTAAAATTAACAACAGCAATTGAATAGTTTCCACTGTGTGTTTGAACCAAGGCTCACCGCTCTCCTCACTCACGGAGCTGCAGCCGCGAAGTTCACACTGCCTGTGGAGATTGACAGCCGTGCGGTCACGCCCTGACGCGTTTCGTCATTCCTTCGTCAGAGGGCGTGACCACACAGCACGGCTTCAATACTTATATACGAGCGGCGGTTGGCAAATTAACCCCCTCCGCTCGTTTCAACTGAAGACAACAAATACATGTATTCTCTTATTGAGGTTGAGCCGTGCACCCTCCCACTAAGGTGAGCTCCTAACACAGACTCATAAGGTCGTAGCCAATTTAAACCTAGCCAGAATAAAGTTATACCGGCGCCTACGTCCGGAGCTCCCATACACACACAATTCGCTCGGACAATACAAAACGCCCGATCTGGCCAAAAAAGTCCACATACCTCTAAATTTACATTTCAATGTGGGCATATCACTAATGAGATATTTTTATATAATCAGGAGCTCCCCACCGGGGGTGCACAGCCCGCCACATACATTACTGTTGCATTAATCATAAACATTAAATGAAAAAACATAATAATTTATAAAATCTGCACTATTTTGTTTTTTGCCGACCACCGCTCGTATATAAGTATTGAAGCCGTGCTGTGTGGTCACGCCCTCTGACGAAGGAATGACGGCTGTCAATCTCCACAGGCAGTGTGAACTTCGCGGCTGCAGCTCCGTGAGTGAGGAGAGCGGTGAGCCTTGGTTCAAACACACAGTGGAAACTATTCAATTGCTGTTGTTAATTTTACATTGTGTAAGTGTCCATCTGTAAGGGCGGGCTGTCTTTGCTTAAGGATTTTATTCAATAAATTATACATGGATCATGCACTATGTGAGCGCTTTTTTCCAAGGTGATCCCGCACAGTTGGTATCTGCTGGCTCCCATACACATAAGATCATTAGAAATTGAAGCGGATCCGATTGCAGGATATTACCGGCCGGGATTTAAGTTCATAAGGCGCAGACGGTACTTACCTTTGGTGAGTCTTTCCACATAGGGGGGTCCTTACCTCCCTGTTTATTCACATGGTTTGGTGGAGGATAAAGGCTGTGACAGGATCCTGTCCCTCAGTACGGATTTATTGAATGGACTATTGCTGTTTTAGTTCAGAGCACTACACATAACCATCAGAAAGACTTTTTTTATATATAAAATTTATATTTGAGCGCTGCTTGGACCATTTTGGGGCTTTTTGGCTCACTGATTTAATGGTGCTATTTTTTTAAAAGTCACAGAATCACTTCTGGTTTACTCAGCGGCAAACGGCGCCGGTCTTAAAAAAATTACAGTATTCAGAATCGCCGTTTTTGGCGATCTGAATACCGTGAAGTGCAAAGGAGGGATGGAGGGTCTTTTAGAGTACCTGTAACCATATATTACTATCAGAAGGGATGTTTACTTTCCTTGTGATAGCAATAAAAGTGATCAGATTTTTTTTTTAAACAGTGTTAAAAAAAATAAATAAATAAAAAAAAAAAAAATGTAAAACGCCTCCGCAACCGCAAGCTCGAGCAGCAAAGAGAACGCATACGTAAGTCACACCCGCATATGAAAATGTTGTTCAAACCACACATGGGAGGTATTTCCGCAATCGCCAGAGTGTGAGCAGTAATTCTAGCAAATGACCACCCCTGCACCTCTAACCTGGCAACCATTAAACATTTTTAAAGCGTCGCTTATGGAAATTTTGTCTGCGCAATTTTCAACCGTAACACATATGGTATCTATTTACTCGACGTAACATCCTCTTTCACAACAAACAAAAAAATTGGGCTAACTTTACTGTTGTCTTATTTTTTAACACAAAAAAGCTAATTTTTTCCAAAAAAATTGCGCTTGAAAGACTGCTACGCAAATACTGTGTGACAAATAGTATTGCAACGATCAACATTTTATTCTCTAGGGTGTTTTAAAAAAACATAATATTTGTGGGTTCTAAGTAATTTTCTAGCAAAAAAAAAGATTTTAACTTGTAAACAACAAGTGTAAAAAAGAGCTCCGAGCCTTAAGTGGTTAAACTAATTTACAACAGCAGGTCCTGTTCATGCGCCCAGCAATAGTAACTGCAAGGGGTTACAGTGTTCTGGCACTGCCAGCACCCAAGGCTCAATTTTTTTGCCACCTGTTTGACTGGGGGCTTTTTGTCACAATTTGTAAACTAATTTACAACAGCAGGGCCCGCGCCAAAATTAAAAAAAAAAATACGTGGGGTTCCCCCCCAAAATCTAAATCAGGCCCTTTAGGTGTGGTATGGAATTTAAGGGGAACCCCATGCCAAAATTTAAAAAAATAATGTAGGGTCCCACCCAAAATCCAAACCAGGCCCTTCAGGTCGGGTATGTATTTTAAGGGGAACCCCATGCCAAATTAAAAAAGAATGGCGTGGGATCCCCCAAAATCCAAACCAGACCCTTATCCGAGCACGCAGCCTGACATGGCAGGAGGGGGTGGGGATGAAGAGTGGCCCCCCTCCGAACCATACCAGGCCACATGCCCTCAACATGGGGAGGATGCTTTGAGGTTGCCCCAAAGCACCTTGTCCCCATGTTGATGGGGAGAAGGGCCTCATTCCCACAACCCTGGCCGGAGGTTGTGGGGGTCTGCAAGCAGGGGGCTTATCAGAATCCTTTAATAAGGAGGCCCCCAGGGGTGTGGCTTGCATGCGCTCATAGATGGCCGCTTAAGCTGAGAGCTCGCCACAGGACCGGAGCTACATCGACGCCCCAGCGAGCACCTATCACCCAAACATCTCCAGATTGCTCCCCTGGGATCCTACAGTCCCCAGGCAGGTATGCAGCACAAAAGGAAAGAAGAACGCAGGCCACAGAAGATGACAGACTTCTTCAGACCGGCGCCGGACAGCAGGGGAGGACAAGATGGCGCCGACGGAGAGGCCTCGTTCGGCTCATCCGCCTATACAGATCTTCCAGACGCCGAGCAAGAAGAAATACCCAGGGATTGTACTCCATCATCACCTCCTCACTCTCCGTTATCGAGCCCAACTTCTCATAGCCCTTCAAAAGCAAGGATGAGGATGGATTCGTCACAGCACACCACCATCGCAGTGAGTACTGAACCCCAGGCCTTGGGCCCTGAGAACTCTGCACATTCACCCATAGCCTCCTTCTCCACCTCTGGTCAACTTGTGCTGGATACTACTATGAAAGACATACAATCATCGCTAATGTCCAGCCTGTCATCTCTGATTCATAAAGTCACAGCAGACATACAGCACATGGGGGAAAGAGTGCAGTATATTGAAACCAAAATGTCTGAATGCACCCACACTGTAAATGACCTAGTGGATGCATATGAGGAACAGAAAGATGAGAACACATGGATCAAATCCAAATTAGCAAATTTAGAAGACCGCAGCCGTCGCAACAATTTAAAATTGAGGGGTGTCCCCGAGTCAGTACCCCCTTCTGACTTACAAAAATATGCTACTGACTTATTTACCACCCTGCTACCAGGAATCCCACCTACTGAACTGAATATTGATCGTATTCACAGGATCCCCAAACCAAATCATCTTGCAGATAATGTCCCAAGAGATGCTGAGGATTCATTTTTACTCTATCAAAGAACAAATTCTGACCAAAGCTGGGTCACTACCCAGCCTCCCTCCCCCATTCGATCGTTTGCAGATCTATGCTGACCTATTGCAACACACTCTGCAATTGCGGAGGCAATTGAAAACGATCACGAAGCCGCTTACTAACCATAAGATGGTATACAAATGGCGTTACCCTGCCACAATCCTTGTATCCCGCAATGGATCCAAATTTACTATAGCATCGATGGAACATGGAATGAAACTACTCCATTCCTGGGGTATAATCCCTGACCATCCAGAATCTACCAACAGCCTTCCCCGTAGGGATCAGAAACAGCAAAGGGACAAACCCCATAAAGATCCCCACATATAGCGGGACTCTGAGAATGCTCGCTTCCAGCAAGGTGATTGTAACGCTTCTCTGGGCTGGCAAATTGCTCAGCCACTTTCCAAGTTGAACTTTCCCCCTTCCAATTAACAGAAATGTTGTGTTTATTGTTGCTGATTTGTGTTGTGAACCTGTTGGTTCCTTTTTCTTCTTTTTTTTCAGTTTTTTCTTTTTTTGCTTCACTTCTTTGCAACAACTACTGGGACACATACAGACGAAGAGGATAGACCTGCCACAGAACATACAGGACTGCAACTCCCACCAAATACAACTGGGGGACCCTAAACCCTCTTCACGGGATCAATTGATCATCTAACACTGAGTAACTATAAGACACATCCTCCATACACAGTGCCTATCTCCATCCTATCTATGAATGTCAACGGGTTGAATCACCCCACAAAGTGAATCTCCTTATGGAAAACAGCACTGACACACAACTGCGATGTGCTCTTTGTTCAGGAGACCCACTTCATCAAAGACTCTCACCCACCCTGTAAACACCACCAATTCCCCTATATTTTTGAGGCACCCTACTCCAAAAATCAGAGAGGAATCCTAATTGCAATACGAGACACTGTTCGCTTCCAGCTCCATCAAGCTATTTGTGACCCAGAGGGTCATTTCGTAATATTGGTATGCACCATGAACTCTATACTCCTCAAACTGGTCTCCATATATGCACCAAATCAAGGACAAATTGCTTTCCTGAAAAAGGTCATCAAAAAAGCCAAGAACCAAATTAAGGCAACATGTGGGAACTTTAACACAATCCCAAACAACTACATGGACTCAACTGGTCACCCCAAAAGACATGCCGCCCCTATGGGAAATCTTCTTCTTACCAATGACTTATACGATGTATGGCGATGTTGCCATGAAAGCGAGAGGGACTACACGTTCCTCTCTCCAAGGCATAACACTTATTCTCGAATAGATCTATTTACCACAGACAAATGGATTTTGCAAAATGTTACCTCGGTGGATATCCACATTGCCACTTGGTCCGATCACACCCCAGTGACCATGACTATATCTGACAGATCTCCTATATCAAAACCTTTTCTGTGGTGCACTAGCAACGCCATCCTCCAAAACGACAGCTATAAAAATAAGCTTCAGACACAACTTCTGGAATACTTTGCTAATAACTCAGGCTCAGGGTCGGACCCAGTGGCAGTGTGGAATACACACAAAAGGTCATGAGAGGGTTGTTCATTCAATTAGGGGCCAGAGAAAAGAAAAAGAAAGCAATTCGATTAGAAACCATATCCAAAGAAATCTCAGACCTAGACACTAAAAACAAAAGGAATCCTTCAGCACCACTACAGGCTAAAATCTTTTCTTTGCGCCTTGAGCTCCGATCCATCCTGCTGGAGGGATACAACAAAGCGCAAAGGAAACTGAAAGCAAAAATGTTTACTACTGGGAATAAGGCAGGTAAAGCTATGGCAGCCTATGTCAAAGGCAAAAGAATCAAATAAAAAATCACACATCTTTATCACCCCTACACTAACGAACAACTAATGAAACCCCAAGCAATTGCAGACGCCTTCAGTCAGTTTTACAAAGACCTATATAATTTGAATACAGATGCAGAAACTCACCAGCCAACTATCCCTGAAATTCAAAACTTTCTATGCCAAGTTAATCTACCATCCCTAACTCCACACCAGCTCTCAACTCTTAATCTCACATCTACCAAATTCAAAATCACCAGGACCTGATGGATATACGGGAGAGTATTATAAACAATTTACAGATCTACTCTCACCTATAACACTTAACTCTATCACCTCACACTTCTCATTTCCCCCAGAGATGTTGGAGGCAATAATAGCCACCCTCCCAAAACCTGGTAAAGAGTCTACAACACCGAAAAACTTTCGTCCAATATCACTCCTCAACATAGACTCCAAAATGTATGCAAAGTTAATAGCGAACAGAATAGCTAAATTCCTACCAAACCTTATCCACAAAGACCAATCTGGCTTCAGGAAGGGCCGCCAGTCCTCGGACGCCACCAGGAGACTAATAGATCTAATCCATCATGCGGACTCCACCAGAATGCCTTCTCTGCTTCTTTCTCTGGATGCAGAGAAGGCGTTCGATTGGGTGAATTGGACGTATTTGTCCTTAGTCCTGGAGAAATTTGGCGATTCTCGCACTATATTCCTCACCATCAGCGAAAGTATACACTTCAGACGCTATATCAATACCCTTCCAATTATCCAATTAACTAGACATGGCTGCCCTCTCTCCCCATTCAACCTAGTCATTCAACCACTGGCAGAACATATTAGAACCAACACCAAGATCTCTGGCCTGAAACTAGCATCTCAAGAACACAAAATCAGCCTATTCGCTGATGATGTTATCCTTATCCTGAGCAACCCGCCGTCCTCACTACCTGAAGTCCAAAAAACTCTAAATTGGTTCAGCAATACCTCATATTACAAAGTAAACTAAGCTAAATCCTCAATTTTAGACCTTAATATTGATGCCACCACATGATTATACCTTCAACAAAAATTCCCGTACAACTGGGCAGATGAGAAAATGTCATATTTAGGTATTCATTTGACCAGCTCAACTAAAACACTCTCTTAAGCCAACTATATCCCCCTCAAGCAACAACTACAAAACAACCTTATCAACCTCTCCAAATGAATTCTCCTGGGTGGGCAGGTTGGCCGCCTTCAAAATACTACACCTACCCCAGCTTTTATATCTTTTCAGAACACTTCAAATACCCATCCCACAGAGTTATTTTAGATCATTACAACCCCTACTATCAAAATTCATCTGGCTGGTAAAAACCCAGAAGGGCCCACAATATTTTGATCAAACAAAGGCCTGTGGAGGGAGCAGGATATGTAGATATCCGCGACTACTTCTATGCCTCTATTCTCGCCAATCAGAAAGACTGGTTTCCGACCTTCCCTCATTCCCTCATATCCTCATGGGGAAAAATTGAAGCATCCTACTATAGGGATAGATCCCTCTCCACTTGGCTCCTAAGTACATCGCAAGGTGCCAAAATCCCACCATCTGTCCCTCCAACCATGGCGGTAACAGTACACACTTGTAAAATGCTGACTGAACAACCATTTAATCATCCTGAAGCAACACCTATCAATATCCCTATCCAAACTCTTCACCACATTATTCCATCACTTTCACTCACCCCTTGGATAGACAAAGGCGTCTCGAGTATAGAAGACTTACTCGAAAACAATACCCTCAAATCCACTATGCAGAGCAATATTTCCTACCAAACAAAGAGATTTTCACTTAGAGTCAAACATTGTATTGCCACCCTCCCATCATATTGCCCCAATCTCTATGGACACACCTCAAACTAGCCAATTCAAAACACAAAGGAATCTCCCTCTTCTACAACTCGCTACAACAGAAAAGTACACTACTCAAAAACGAATCCCTCCTGGAGTGGGAAAAGGTTCTAGGGTCCACGTTCACAACTTACCAATGGAATACAGCATGTAAACACACCTACTCAGCTACTTGCAGTTCCACCTTGTGGGAATTAACAATCAAAATGACACAGAGATGGTACTTTCCTCCAAAGAAAATCTCCAGATTCTTCCCAGCACAATCCAATCAGTGCTGGAGAAACTGTGGACACAAAGGAGACCTTCTCCACATTGTTTGGGGATGCACACATTTAAAAATGTATTGGGAGGATGTCTTTAAATTACTCACACAAGTAACAAAAATGAGAGTCACACCAACACCCCAACTGGCACTACTATACCTTGGTATCAAATTCTACCCTAGAGAGGGATACAAAAGAGAGAGGGGCGCACCGACCTTGTGCAACACCATAAAACCATTTATTTACAAATTAAAATCCAGCATAAAATATACTCACAAGGTACGTAAGTAATATATAGTGACATCAGTCTATCACCACCACAGCTATGGAGGATCCAGATGGCAACATTCGCAAGGCTAACGCATTTCCAGGGCGAACCCTCTTCTTCAGAGCCCTTAAGAAGAGGGTTCGCCCTGGAAACGCGTTAGCCTTGCTATATTTTGTGCTGGATTTTAATTTTTAAATAAATGGTTTTACGGTATTGCACAAGGTCGGTGCGCCCCTCTCTCTTTTGTATCCCTCTGTAGTGTTTTCGGATTCCCATGGTCCTGAGGAGGGCAGCAAGATCTTCTAGTGCACTTAAAAGAGTGGAAATTGCATATATATAAAGAACTGCATCTCTGGTCAGGCCTACCCTATTGGCTTATACATCCAAGCGCAGGAACTGTGTGGTGTTTTATCGAATTCTACCCACCACAAACACCCTGATTAACATTCTGTTAGCTGCCAAACTCAACATAACGTGTAAGTGGAAGTCTCCTACACCTCCTACAGTAAACAAAGTCATAGAGACGACTAGCTTACACTACGCTCATGAGCAAATAATGGCCAGTAGCATAAACAACACTGAATCTACCAAAAGAAAGTGGGATCAGTGGGAACAGTGGCATAAGATTTACCTTGATCCTGACCAAGTAGCCAGTTAAGCTGGTTGTCTCTTGTAGTTATGGAGGAAATACAACCATTGAGGGACTTCTGGGTTCTCCTGGGGTGACTGGTCTGTGCACCCCTTCCCGGCCACAAATGATCCCAGGCAGGGTGGCCGGGTGGTCTGGAGGCACTGGGGTAGGCTCTCTAGAGGGGATCGGACCACAGAGACAAACGAGACCAGCACGATAAGATAACTAAAGATTTCTTCCTTAAAATTACCAAACTACCAAATATCTGGCTACCAACTATGTATGTGAAGATATTAGAGAACTGTATAAAAAGCTATATGTATGTGAACCATGTCATATTGACTAATGCTGCTTATCACCTTTTCTACCTGTACCTGTAATTTGTGAAAATTTTCAATAAAACCTATTAAGATAAAAAAAAAAATAAGGGGTTCCCCAGATCCCGCCCCCCCCCCCCTATGTGAATAGGTATGGGGTACATTGTACCCCTACCCATTCACCAAAAAAGGAGTGTAATGTAAAAAAAACAAATGGCAGTTTTTGACAAGTACTCTATTTTGTAAAATAGCTCTTTCTTCCTCCATCTTCTCCTGGCCCGGTCCTTCTTCTGGTCTTCTGCTTCTTCATTTAGTCTTCTTGCTTCCTCTCTCCATCTTCAATCTTCTTCTTCTTTCTTCTTTCACCACCGCCGCTCTCCCCGCTGCTGCAGTCCGGCCCCTGCGCATCTCCCAGAATGGGCACTCTTCACTGAAGAAAAGAGCTATTTTACAAAATAAAGAAGAAAAGAGCTATTTTACAAAATAAAGTACTTGTCAAAAACTGCCTCTTGTTTTTTTTTACATTACACTCCTTTTTTGGTGAATGGGTAATGTACCCCATACCTATTCACATAGGGGGTCGGGATCTGGGGGCCCCCTTATTAAAGGGGGCTTCCAGATTCTGATAAGCCCCCCATCTGCAGACCCCCACAAGCACCTGCCAGGCTTGTGGGGAAGAGGCTCTTGTCCCCATCAACATGGGGACAAGGTCCTTTGAGGTGGGGGGCAAAGCCCCCCTCCCCCAAAGCACCCATACTCCCCATGTTGAAGGCATGCAGCCTGGTACGGTTCAGGAGGCGGGGACGCTCGCTCGTCCCCCCCCACCCTAACCGTCCGGGGCTGCATGCTCAGATAAGGGTCTGGTTTGTATTTTAGGGGGGACCCCACATCAATTTTTTTATAATTTGGCGCGGCAGCAAATTTTTGTATATTGCCGGGAACCGGCAATACATTACAGACGTGATTTTAAATGACAAATTTTCCTATGGAAATGTCATTTTGCTCTGGTGTTCTACACCTCAAAGAGATGCACCCTTTTACACACAGACTAAGGACACCCCCCAGGCACAATATTTAAATTATTTTTTCTTTTTTTTTCACTTTAAGCATTATTAAAATCACTGCTGCTGAAAATGATCGATTTAAAAACTTTTTTTTCATTGATACATGTCCCCTAGGGCAGGACCCAGGTCCCCATACACTTTTTAGGGCAATAATATTGCATATAAGCCTTTAAAATGAGCACTTTTTCCTGTTCGGGTCCCATAGACTTTAACCACTTCAATACTATGCACTTAGAACCCTTTACTACCAGACCAATTTTCAGTTTTCAGTGCTGTTGCGCTTTGAATGACAATTGCGCGGTCGTGCGACGCTGTACCCAAACAAAGTTTTTATCATTTTGTTCCCACAAATAGAGCTTTCTTTTGGTGGTATTTGATCACCCCTGCGGTTTTTATTTTTTGCGCTACAAATAAAAAAAGACCGAAAATTTTGAAAAAAAAAAAAAATTCTCTATTTTTGTCACAAAACTTTGTAAATAAGTAAATTTTCTCCATCACTGGTGGGCACTGATGAGGCTACACTGACGGGCACTGATGTGGCAGTACTGATTGGCACTGATGAGGCGGCACTGATGAGGTGGCACTGATGATGAGGCACTTATATGCAGCGATGATGAGCACTGTTAGGCGGCACTGATAAGCAGCATTGACGGGTACTGAGAGGTGGCACTGATATACAGCACTGATGGGCACTGATATGCAGCAATGACGGACACTGCTAAGCGGCACTGATGGGCACTAATGGACAGCACTGATTGGCACTCATAGGTGGCACTGGGCACTGATAGATGGCACTGATGGGCACTGATAGGTGGGCACTGGTAGGTGGCAATGGTGGGTACTGATGTGTGGCACTGGTACACACTGATAGGGGCACTGGTGGGCAC
>BLSH010193985.1:114450-144787 GCA_018402905.1 Glandirana rugosa
AAAGGGACTGACACTCAGGAGACGGTGGAGACTGTGTGACTCAAATGTGTAACGAAATCACTTCTGTGTCATTATCTTATGTGTTCTGACTCCATTTAGTCCTTTACAAATGAGTCTCTTATACAACACAATACATACTTCTTGAAACTGGGTTGTCCCATTCTAATCCGTGTAATTTATCAAAAGTGCGGACCTGTTTACAGTGTGTGGTCTTTTACTGTGAAATACAAATCCCTACTCGGTTTGTGGGGGGAACAAGTCAAGCGTGGTCTTGTACGCTTGTCTGTTTTTCAAACCCGCTTGTAGGCTTGTGGAAATTGGTGAAGGGCTGGCGGCATACGTCTTACTGCCGGCCCTTCACCGACTCAATAGGACTGACCTGCAGTATACTGCAGGAGTCCTATTGTTCGGCGGCGCGCGGGCGCGCGGCGGCTTGTTATCCTGAGGACGTCATATGACGTCCAGTCAGGATAACTCAGCCACTTCCCGGCCGTCATTCTGCATACGGCGGTCGGGAAGTGGTTAAAGGTGTTCGGATGTTCGCCCAAACTTTTTGTCTGTTCGCATGTTCTGGTGCGAACTGAACAAGGGGGGTGTTTGGCTCATCCCTAAACATAAAGTGTCATTTTCTGGTGTGTGACATTTGTCCAGGCGTGAAAACTATTTAATGTGCCTAATCTTACCCTGTTGGGTCAAAGTTCTTCATACATAACACAACATATTCTCTGAGTAAACATTTCCTGATTTACCTCAGTCTTGTGTATTCTATTACTGTGTCTTCACTAAAGCAATGTGTAAACTCAGTGTGTCAGAGGTGGCAGAGGACTCACAGTCAGGGAAACCAGAGGGGTATTGAATTATCTTGTGACCCTCAAGAGGGCAGCGCTACATCTGTATAAGCAGTTAAGAACCCATAATACAAATTATTAACATTTTATTCTAGCTCCTGTAGTAATAGCTCCTGTTGGTAATATACTAATTTATTGTCAGTGTCAACTTTGCTTAAGATAATCGGAAGTCAACAGATAACTGGGCTGTGGCTGCCACCATCATTGACAGCCTCAGTGTTTGGCCAAAAGCATGTAAGCACCCCTCAAACATATAAAGTTCAGGTGCGTAAATCTGAGACTTCTGCTGGGAGCCGCCATCTTGGATGTGACAGCTCCAAATTACAATAAATTTCAAGCATTGGACTATATTTGTGTAGTTCCGCCATTCCTGTTCTTTTCCTATTTGAAGCACGGTAGCGAGCCGAGGTAAGCTACCTACAGCTATCTATTATTCCATGCGATTGTCTGATTGCCTGAGTGGTGTGTTCTATCAGTTTGGACTATCAGCAGCTCCAGGCAGACTCTGAACTGTCACTCAAGTGATCCTCTGTAATATACCCCTGCTATTATTTAATTACATTTGAGATTCACTGAACAGCATCTTGGTGAGCTGATAACAGGGCAGATTTGCTCATAGTAGAAGCTTGCACACAGCAGAGCAATAAAAAATGTCCACAGTGACTCCTCATCTACTCTGCAATTATTACAGTAAGGTCTTGATTTGTTTACATTTGTGTGCCCTAATAACTCTGCTCATATTGGTACTTCTATTGAATTACTTTGGAGGTGCACAGATAATAAATCACTGATCTTGCCTGAAATCCTAATGATTGCTGGCCACAGCTGACAAAGGCAGGAATTGACACTTCAAGGGAATGGTCAGATTTCTACTAAAACTGCACGGGTCATGGTTAAAAAAAATAGTGGGGAAACATGAAAGTGCCTGTTGTTCTTTTCTACAAGATTTACTTTAAAGAGTGAGATATGATGGCAGGGTCTGAGTTGCTATAATAGTGCAGCCCTATTGGCTACATTTTTTTGTCAAAGCAAAAATGTAAGTTCAGTGTTTAGCTGTACTGAGAACATATGGCCTTTCTGGGCACCTAAAGGATGGAAAAACTGTCACTTAACAAAGCCTCTTATTTTCTTTTATAATTTTTGACAGCAGCTTTGTTATATGAGTCTTTTTCTAAGAACTGGGTTCAGGCAGGAGATAAGAGAGCCATTGTGAAAACCTGAGACTCATCATATCACCTTTATCTTCAAAGAGAGAGCATACAATTAAATAACCAAAAATTACTCTTGAATTATAATTATTCGAGACTTAAAATTCAGATTAAGTCAAATACCTATCTGTGACTAGTTCTCTTTAAAAAAAAAATTCATGTTCATAAAATTGTGGCTGGGTTGTGTTATATGGTCAATTTAGATGCAAATGGAGTTCTTCTTTAGTCCTCTTTTCCTGAACTTGCTTTCTCAACGTAAGACACTAAAGGGTAACCGCTGAGAGCCCTTGAATGATTTACAAATATAATTTTAAAATACATTTAATGAATTCACATTATTCATATCAGCGGTTGTGCCTTTAAATCTGTCTAGCATATGATTTGAGAATTATTGCACATAAATTGTATTGTACATAATATGTTATAGCTGATGGCCTTGACTGATTCATTTATAATGAGCTTGACAAAAAGAAGATTGAAAGCCTTGTCATCCTTTCTAACCGCATTACATATTGTCAGTGCTTGATGTGTTATATAATACAAATGACTTCAATCATCCTGAAAATGTGACTTTGCCTTTGACAAGTTAAAGGACCATGACTTGTGCAATTAAATTTAAAATATGGAAATTATGCACTAGAGCCTCCATTTTTTTTTCTTTCAAGTTAAAAAAATTATACAAATAATAAATTATAGTTAAAATCATAAAATACAAAGAACATTCCATATAGCATTCTGTTCATTTTTATTGTTATTATATTCAGCTTACTAGACTTGGCCTTTAGACAGTCATACATACAGTATGTTGTCTGGTAACATTAAGTATGGGTAGATGAGTAATAATTATATTCTACTTGCCACTGCTTGTCAATGAAAGGATTTGCAAACCTAGAATTATAAGCAGCAATCCAGATAAATTTGAGGACAGGAATGAGACATAACAGTAGAAAATAGAATGGACTTGGGCCCACCAATCAACTTTATGGCCCATGTTATGTTGATTATCACACAAGGTATCTATCAAACAGCTGAGTCATTATGTTTTGAATTCTGCATCCATTCTGTTTCAGTCTTGCTAACAATGGAAAGAGGTGAGGCCCCAAAACACCCCTGTGGCCTGGTCCAAGCCTGAGAAACACTTATTCATAGACAATTGTAAAACCAGAACAGACATTGACTAATTATGTATTTTTTATTTCCATTTAAAAGCTAAAAAGTGAAAAATTGTGATTCCAGATGTGGTCATCCAAATGAATTCTTGAACTCTTGAATTTTATCCAGGAGCTGCTTAGAGGTTAACCACTTCAGCTGTGTGGAAGAGGCAATGCATTTTAGGACCCCATTCCTTTGTCGCGTCTTTGCTCATTTACTCTGAAAGTCTCTTACTGAGCCAAAAGGCCAAAAGTTGGTTGGGCGTTACATGGAGATGTAAAACTTGATTTTTTAGACATATGGGAACAGTTTTACCTTTCAAAGGATCTTTATTTTTATTCAGCCAGTTTTGTGAACCAAGAACCAATGGACACTAGTTTAGTTAAAGAAGAATTCTGGATGTTGTGCCAAAAAAGTCAGCAGATGGCAAATGACTAGTCACCAGTAGAAATAATAGGCTTGGGCCAAAGAAGAATTCAGTCTGAACTTTATCTGTTCCGCATTTAAGCAGGTGCTAACAGGGTGCCTGTGAATATTTTAGCCCTATCTGCTATCTATGCACTACAGTGTTTTTTATGCAAATAGTGAGTTACAGGCTGTTCAGGATGGGAAGGGGTTAAATGTGTCTAGACACTTTCCCCGGCTTTCTAAGTTCTGCCCCCTGCTGTAACCCACATATATGCAGTATATATAAGGGCAGGGCTCAGAACTGCTCTTTCTCTTCTCATGGTATTTACAGTGGCTTGAAAAAGTATTCATACTGTTATGGACCTCTGTCCTCAACAGGATTATGTCAGCCGTAAATGCTTCCTTTGTCCGGTTCCAGCCCGATCCAAGGTCCCTTAGCCTACCCAGTCACTTGTCGAAGCATTCAGTGTAGGGTAAAACATAAGACTGTATATTTAAACACATGTACTGTGAAATAAACACTCAGGGTTACCCCCCCTCCCCTCTGCATAATGACACAGGGTGGGGTAAACTTTACATCTTGTAACAATAGACACACAGGTGTATTCAATTTTTCAACAGTAGACCACCTTATCAGCAGGGAAGCTGTTGGAGGAATCCCCCCTCCCCTCTCCTCCCTGCCCCCAGTCTTCCTACAAGTAACAGAGAATACAAACAGTAAAGAGGAGCCGGGCGTGGTTACAATAGTGGCTGATAATAGTTCCATAAGCCTGGCTAGGAGAGGTGTGACGACCTGGTAACATGGGACAGCAGTCACACTTAAATCTGGGTAACAAAGTGCTGTATAGTCAACGGAAACAGTGCTATTTCAGGGGTTCAGGGAAAAGGTAATCCAGGGAAACAAGGGCAGAGACTAAATGGGACTGGTACTGTCACAATGATCTCCCATTTCTCACAGTAGACAGACCCGGCGTGATCCTAACAGGTCCGCTTGGGGATGTCCACATAGTCTCTCTCATGTTTCCAACTGTCTGAAAGGTGAAATCATTGATCCTCACATTCACCTGAGGGACACGGCCCACGAACATCAATGTCCCAAACGAAAGAGCCCCCCCACTCTCCCATCAAACCACACATATAAAACCTTGAATAGCAGGGGTAAAGGGAAAGGCTGAGTCCTGTGTGGTTGTGTGGTGAGTCTGACCAGCACAGATCAGACTGGGGTTCTCGGTCACCCTGTGCCCCTAATAGACACAGGGTGACTTACACATAAAAGGGCTCCAGGGAGCTGGACAAGGAGCCGCCCGACCTCTCTGAGGTAATCTGGGTTCCACAAGCCCCCTGCCCAAAGTGACTCCCATCACACATCCCCCCAGGGGACTAACACAGGAGGAGACCCCCGACGGGTTTACTCCCAAGTTAGTCCATAGTTCCAGTCCCCCAATGTCTGTACCCACACAGTTTACCAAACACATTGTCCTAAACAGAGCGTTACTCACCCAGCCAACCTCTTCCTCTCTCATCAAACATACCCGCTGCTGGGAAGAAGTGTAGACTGTTCCTTCCCCCTGGAGTCCTTTCAGCCACTGGAGAGAAGACAGGGTGGCTGGGCTCACTCCATCATGCTGTTGGGGATCTGTGCCAACTGACCAGCATCCCTGGGGTATATAGGTGGAGACAGTATGCAGGTTTACTAGATGACAATCCCCCAGTGCTTGCAAAGCATGGCTGACATCCTCTTCTGCCTCAGTGCAGGACCATTTTCTAGGGTTGTGTCAGTGGAGACCGAAGTCCCATCCACTTTCAGAGGAACTTCATCTTCTGTTAGTTGAGGGCAGAGGCCAGCAGCACTTTGCCCTGTTACCAGCACTTCTGCTGGGTTGCTGTCATCATTCTGGGGTGCTGTCTGCAGCTGGGAAGGGGAGCCAGCTGCTCCATTTCCCTTATCCTCATCTGGCTGCCGGGACGACATGTCCCTGGTACTGTCTCCCAGGTGCACGGATCTTTGTTGGGGAGAGAAGACCGCTTTCTCCATCCTGGCTGACTGTTGGGGAGGGAGGACAAACACCTCCTCTCCCTCCTCCCCCTGGATCTTAATTTGCTGCTGGGGAGTGACCACCACCTTCTCACCCTGGGCCTCCGGAACTGCTGCAGGTGTGGGGCAGAGGTCTTGGACTCTCTGTCCAGTTGTCAGTACTTCAGCTGGAGTAGTTTCTGGTAACTCCACAGATGCTGCTGGCAGGCAATCCCATGTCTCTGTCAGTGTTGTGGGAGAAAGGCTGGCTGCCTCTTCTCTCAAGGAGGCTGATTCTGCTGTTGGTGCTTGGCAGAGCTCAGTGATGTTTTACTCTGATGCCAGCTCTTCTGCTGGAGGCTCACCAGGTTGTTCTTCCTCAGCAGAGAAGTCTATTAAATCCCGAGTCTCTGGAACTGGTATCTGGGGATAGGGGTTCACCATCTCCTGTCCATAGAACGAAGAAGATGTTACAGGTGCTGGGAAAGTGCTGTATAGTCGATGAAAACAGTGTTATTTCCAATGTCAGTGTCACAGGTAATGATCGGGGCACATAAGGCAAACATACCCAGAAATAGTCCCATACAAGCACATAACATAGATAACTTGGCTGGTTCAGGGAACAGATAATCTAGGGAAACAAGGGCAGAGACTAAATGGGACTGGCACTGTCACAATGATCTCCCATGTCTCACAGTAGACAGACCCGGCGTGATCCTAGCGGGTCTGCTTGGGGATGTCCACATAGTCTCTCTCATTATTCCAACTGTCTGAAAGGGGAAATCATCCATCCTCACATTCCCCCGAGGGACACGGCCCAAGAACATCAATGTCCCAAATGAAAGAGCCCCCCCCCCCACTCTCCCATCACAAACCACACATATAAAACCTTGAATAGCAGGGGTAAAGGGAAAGGCTGAGTCCTGTGTGGTTGTGTGGTGAGTCTGACCAGCACAGATCAGACTGGGGTTCTTGGTCACCCTGTGCCCCTAATAGACACAGGGTGACTTACACATAAGAGGGATCCAGGGAGCTGGACAAGGAGCCTCCCGACCTCTCTGAGGTAATCTGGATTCCACAAACCCCCCGCCCAAAGTGACTCCCGTCACACATACCGCTTGAAATTTTCCACATTTTGTCATGTTGCATCAAAAAACGTAAATGTATTTTATTGGGATTTTATGTGATAGACCAAGTCCCTAACCCTGGGTAACAAAGGAGCTAAGGCGTCACTACATTGCCTGGCCGTGTTCATGATAGAACTTTTGTGCCATACCACTTGTTTGTCCTTATTTTTCTTGTAAGTGCAATCTTTTATCCTTTATTTTTTTTATCTTGCATACTGCACGATGAGTATTTCTCTATCTTTTTGATATATATATCTTCATCATCCTATCACTGGAGTGAGTTTAAACAGCATTGTAACATCTATGGAGATGGTTTAACTGATCCAGCACACCTAGTCTGAAGCAAGGCTATTTTTGTGATCTGATCCATCTACTGTGAGGAGTCTCTGGTTCATTCCACACTTTATATGATCTCTTATAATTTAGAGATCATGGATGTCCAGTAAGAGGCACATTTTTACACTTTGAGGATTTGAGTATCACTGCCATTACTGTGATGTGTGTTTATTCACTAATTTGAGAAGAGTCTGAAGGACATGTTATGGACTTTTTGTTATTAATGCTATTCACATGATATTAGGATCATACATGCAGTGATTTATATCTGCATTGGGACACAGATTTTTTGATTGATTATTTTTTCACCACACTATTTTATTATAAGTTGGGAGAGTGTCACTTGCCTAAGTTTCAAGTATGAATTGTCAGTGTACAGCGCAGTCTTGTTTTTCTATAATATATCAGTGCATTACTGCACGTTTAACGCAGTATATATCAGTGCATTACTGTACATTTAACGTAGTATATATCAGTGCATTACTGCATGTTAAAGCAGTATATATCCGTTCATTACTGCACGTTTAACGCTGTATATTTGAGTGTGTTACTGCCTGTTTAACGCATTATACAGTATATCAGTGCATTACTGCACATTTAACACAGTATTTAGCTGTGCGTTACTGCATGTTTAATGCAGTAATATCAGTGCATTACTGTATGTTTAACACAGTACATATCAGAGTATTAATGCATGTTTAACACATTTAACGCAGTATATATCAGTGCGTTACTACACATTTAACCACTATCTGACCACGCCATGGTCGAAAGACATCCACAGCGTGGTCAGCTTATTCTGAGAAGGCGTCCATGGACGTCCTCCCAGAATCGCGTTCCCGCGTACCCGGCAATGCCCAAGACCATCGGGTCTCCTAGACCTGGCGTGTCACGGATCGGGGTAAAGGGCCAATGACAGCAGCCCTTTACCACTTGATCACTCCGTCCAATGGATGGAGTGATCACTTGTAAACAAACCGGAGTGCATGTCCGGTTCAGCTCCTCTCCTCTGCTTGCACCGATCACACAGTGTGTGAGCAGAGGCGGGAGCAGGTGCAGCAGTGCTGTGGGCTGGATGTAAAGTGCCCACAACGCTGATCTGTGCCCACCCCTAGCACACCAATACATGCCTGGCTCATTATCCCTGGTTCATCCATCCATGCATCCCTGGCTCATTCATGTATCCCTGGCTCATCCATGCATCCCTGGCTCATCCATCCATCCCTTGCTCATCCATGCATCCCTGGCTCATCCATCCATCCATCCCTGGCTCATCCATGCATCCCTGGCTCATCCATCAATCCCTGGCCTATCCAATCCTGGGTCACCTATATCTGGCTCATCCATCCATCCCTGACTCACCCATATCTGGCTCATCCATCCACCCATGGCTCACCCATCCATCCCTGGCTCACCCATCCCTGGCTCACCCATTCCCTGGCTCACCCATCCATGGCTCACACAGTCCCTGGCTCACCCGTCCCTGGCTCACCAAGTCCCATTACGCCTCATAGAATATACGTTGGGGTGTTTACTTTCCAAAATGGGGTAATTTTTTGGGTGTTTCTATTGTCCTGGTGCTCCAGGGCCTTCAAAAGTGTGATAGGTTGTCAAGATATTTTATGCGTAATTTATGCTCCTGGAATGCCTGATTGCTCCCTGCATGTTGGACCTCTGTATGTGGCCAGGCTGTGAAAAAGTCTCACACATGTGGTATCACCATACTCAGGAGGAGTAGCAGAATGTGTTTTGGGGTGTAATTTGTCTTATGCATGTGCTGTGTGTGAGAAATAGCCTGTTATTATGACAATTTTATGAAAAAAATAAAAATAAAAAATAAAAATCTTCATTTTGCAAGGAATTGTGGGGAAAAAATATGTCTTCAAAAAACTCACCATGCCTCTTACTAAGTACCCTGGACTGTCTAGTTTCTAAAAAGGGGTCAATTGGGGGTATTTGTGCTTTTCTGGCTTGTTAGGGTCTCAAGAAATGAGAGAGGCCATCAGTACATCAGGTGTGATCAATTTTCAGTGATTGCCACCATAGCTTGTAGACTCTATACCTTTCACAAAGACCAAATAATATACACTAATTTGAGTTATTTTTACCAAAGATAAGTAACAATATAAATTGTGTCCAAAATTTATCAGGAGAAAATACTAATTTGCTAAATTTTATAACAGAAACAAAGAAAAATGCCGTCTTTTTACAACATTTTCAGTCTTTTTTAATTTATAGCACAAAAAATAAAAAACCCAGGGATGATTAACCACTTGCTTACTGAGCACTTAAACCCCTCTCCTGCCCAGACCAATTTTCAGCTTTCAGCACTCTCACGCTTTAAATGACAATTGCTCGGTTGTGCGACACTGTACCCATATGCAATTTTTATAATTTTTTTCCCATAAATAGAGCTTTCTTTTGGTGGTATTTAATCACTGCTGGGTTTTTTATTTTTTGCTAAAAAAAAAACAAAACCAGATAGAAAACTTTGAAAAAAAAACCTGTTTCATAGTTTTTTTATATCAATTTTGAAAACAGGTAATTTTTTCCTTCATTGATGTGCGCTGATGAGGCTGTACTAATGGGCACTGATAGGCTGCACTGATGGGCACTGATAAGCTGCACTGATAGGCTGCACTGATGGGCACTGATAAGCTGCACTGATGGGCACTGATAGGCTGCACTGATGGGCACTGATAAGGCAGCACTAATGGGCACTGATAAGGCGGCACTAATGGGCATTGATAGGTGGCACTGATAAGCACTGATGAGGCGGCACTGATGGGTGGCACTGATGGTTGGTACTGATGGTTGGCACTGATGGGTGGCACTGAAGGGCACTGATAAGTTGCACTGACAGGTGGCACTGATGGGTGGCACTTATGGACACTGATGGGTGGCACTGATGGGCACTAGTGGGTGATGCAGATATGCAGCACTGATCGGTGGCATTAATTTGTAGCACTGGTGGGCAAAGTAGGTGGCACTGGTGGGCAAAGGTAGGTGGCACTGTGGGCACTGGTAGGTGGCACCGTGGGCACTGGTAGGTGGCACTGTGGGCACTGGTAGAGGGCTCTGGTGGGTACCTCACTTAGAATACTGTGTCCAGTTCTGGAGACCACACTTACAAAAAGATATTGATAAGATAGAACGAGTTCAGAGACGGGTAACAAAAATGGTGAAAGGTCTGGGGGATAAAAACATATCAAGAGCGACTTCAGGAACTTAATATGTACAGTCTGGAGGAAAGAAGGGAGAGGGGAGACATGATTGAAACCTTTAAAAACATCAAGGGGGTGAGTAAGGTTCAGGAGGGCAGTCTTTTTAATATGAAACCAAAATCAAGAACACGGGGACATGACCTCAAACTAACTGGGGGGAAGTTCAAAGCTAATCTTAGAAAGTATTATTTTACTGAAAGGGTGGATGATGATTGGAATAAACTACCAACAGAGGTTGTGAGACAGTCAACAGTAAATGGCTTCAAACATGCTTGGGATAAACATAAATCTATAGTCAGACAACTAGGTTAATGTAAAAAAAAAAAAAAAAATTATAAAAAAAAAAAAATTAAAAAATTAAAAATAAATAAATAAATAAAAAGGGGCAGACTCGATGGACTACTCAGTCTTTTTCTGCCGTCACTTTTCTATGTTTCTATGTACTGACAGGTGGCACTCGTGTGCACAGATGAGCCATCTGTGGCTCTATGTGCGAGGGACTAATGTCCCTCTGACAGAAGCCGGTGATCGGCTTCTTTTTCCCCTCACGCTGTCAGCGTGAAGGGAAAAAAATACTGATCACCGGCTTTTGTTTACATCACGTGATCAGCTGTCATTGGCTGACAGCTGATAACGTAGTAGGGCGGCGGGACCGCCCCCTTACTCCGATCTGTGATCAGCCGAGTCCCGTGGACTCGGTGATCACAGATCACGCTGCACGCAGGCCAGCAGGGGGTGAGCAGCGGCTCGTGCACGGGAGGACCTCCATGGATGGCCACCCGGAAATTGAGATCCGCGCTGGAGCCATCTTTTGGCAATAGCGCGGATCTCAAGGGGTTAACTACCACTAAAAGAAAGCACTATTTGTGTGAAAAAAGTATACACATTTCATATGAGTACAGTGTAGTATGGCTGAGTAATTGTCATTCAAAATGTGAGAGCTCTGAAAGCTGAAAATTGGTCTGGTTAGGAAGGGGGTTTAAGTGACCAGTGGTCAAGTGGTTAATGCAGTATATTTGAGTGCATTACTTCATGTTTAACACAGTATATTTCAGTGTGTTTCTGTACATTTAATGCAGTATATTTGAGTGTGTTGCTACACGTTTAACGCAGTTTACTTGAGTGCATTACTACACGTTTAACACAGTATATTTCAGTGCATTAGTGCTCGTTTACCACAGTATATTGCAGTGCTTCAGTGCAGTTTTACTGCAGTATTTTGTAGTGTGTCAGTGGAGCGTGTCTGTGTAGTGAGTACTAAGTACACCAAATACCTCTTCCCATTGATTAAAGTGCATCCACGTACACATTTCCACATCTTTATTACATCTTGTTAATAAGCACCCCCCCCCCCATCATGTCTGAGAGGCCAACATGGAGAGGCAGACGTTTCCATTGCACTGTGTGGGGGCCCGCAGCGTATGTATCCACAGGCAAAGGTGTACGTTTTCCGTCTTCATGCAGGGCATCATTTCCTCTGTTTAGTGATGTTGCCCATGCCATCCAGCCACAGCATGCAGAGGAGGTGGTGGACTGGCTTACTAAAGTATCATCATCCTCCTCATCCTCCGTGACCCAAGCAGAGACTAGTGCACAGTCCACTGCAGCTGCCAGAGTGGCTTATTCTGCCTGCTTGTCCACAGCTACTCCTGCCATAGCCCCAGCATCAAGCATGGAGGAGTCAGCTGAGTTATTTGAACACAGTGTCAGCCACTTGCACCTTGACGATACACAGCCATTACTTGATTCAGATCTTGGTTCTGAGGTTGAGGAAAGTAGGAACATGAGCCTATAGAGAGGGGAGAACACTGGTAAACAACAAATTGGCAATTATGTTCCCCCAGCCGGAGCGTATAGCCACGTTGTCTCCAGTGATAATGAGGATGAAGGGGATGATGATGATGAGTTCACTGACTTGACTTTGATGCCAAATAGAGCAGAGGAGGAAAGTTAGGGTGAGGCACAACCCCAAAGAGGCAGCCATCATGGAAGAGTAGAGAGCAGCAACCCTATTCCACCAGATTGTGGAGCTGTTATCTCCTTAGCTCATGTGCAGCCGATTGCACTGTTGCAATTTGCAAACTTTGTCTCAAGCACATCAAGCATGGCAAAAACGCCAGCCATTTGGGTACCACATGCTTGACAAGGCCTTTAACCTCCCACCACTCAGCCCATTAGCAAGTAGGGATGGGCCGAACAACCCCCGGTTTGGTTTGCACCAGAACATACCAACAGGCAAAAAATTTGTGCGAACATTCGAACACCGTTAAAGTCTATGGGACCCGAACATGAAAAATCAAAAGTGCTCAGTTTAAAGGTTTATATGCAATTTATTGCCCTAAAACGTGTATGGGGACCCGGGTACTGCCCTAGGGGACATGTATCAATGCAAAAGGAAAGTTTTTAAATGGATCGTTTTTTTTGGAGCAGTGATTTTAATAATGTTTAAAGTGAAACAATAAAAATGAAATATTCCTTTAAATAATGTGCCTGGGGGGGATCTCTTAGTCTGCCTGTAAAAGGGATGTTTAGAACATAGCCAGAGCAAAATGACATTTGTGAAGGAAAAATTGTCATTTATTATCACAGCTGTAATGTATTGCTGGCTCCCGGCAATATACAGAAAAATCACTGAAAAAATTGCATGCCCCTCCGTCCAAACCTGCTTTGGATTCTAAGGGGAACCCTGCACCAACATTTTAAACAAATGTGATGTGGGGCCCCCTAAAATCCAAACCAGACCCTTATCTGAGCATGCAACCTGGCCGGCCAGGATAGGGGGGAGATGAGCGAGTGCCCCCCCCTCCTGAACCGTACCAGGCTACTTGCCCTCAACATGGGGAGTATGGGTGCTTTGGTGCAGGGGGGGCTCTGCACCCCCCCACCTCAAAGCACCTTGTCCCCATGTTGATGGGGACAAGAGCCTCTTCCCCACAACCCTGGGCTGTGGTTGTGGGGGTGTGTGGGTGGGGGACTTATCGGAATCTGGAAGCCCCCTTTAATAAGGGGGCACCCAGATCTCGACCTCCCCATGTGAATTAGTATCGGGTACATTGTACCCCTACTATTTGACCAAAAGTGTAAAAAAAAAAAACCACAGAAGACAATTAGGGACAAGTCCTTTGTTAAAAAATAAAAATAAGTGTCGCCCATTGTAATCCATCGTCAATCATGGAGAGCGATGACCCAAAAAACTCAAAGAGCTCCCCCACCATGGGAGGGCTCCTGCCGAATGAGCTCTGTTTGTTTTGACGTTTTATTTATAGTGGAGGGCGGGGCCACCCAGTGACGTAATTGAATGACCAGCCCCTCTGACGTCATATGATGTCAGAAGGAGGCGGGGTCACCCACACGTCACCCGGTGGCCCCGCCCTGCACTATAAATAAAACGTCAACACAAAGACAGAGCAGACAACATGGAGGAGGAGCTGTGCGCCCGTCTGCAGCAATGCATTATGGGGCGCTCCGCAGCGGCGAAGTCTCTGAGAATGCCCCATAATGTTCTTAATTCAATAGACGGGGAAACGCCCGATGTTTGGGTCAAACTTACGTTCGTCTAGAACCGCGAGCCCATCCCTATTAGCAAGAGCACCTGAAAGCCACACAAAAGGGATGCAATTCTGCTCCTCCTCACATCTCACCTTTCCGGTCTACCCCCGCTATTCCTCATGCCCTCTCAGCAGCCTCCACTGGCAGGGATGATGGTATAGCGCAGGGTTTCCCAGGTCCTTGCAGCACATCTGCCAGTAGCACACTACCAGCTGTAGACTACAGCAGGCAAATTTCTCTGCCCCATCTGCTGCAGTGGAAAAAAAAAATACAGTCACTGCCACCCACTTGCCCAGTGTCTAAATTCAAGCTTGTCAAAGCTGCTGGCTTTACAACTCCTGCCTTTCCATCTGGTGGATTCTGCCCCCTTCCAGGAATTTTCTGAATATGCTGTTCCACAATTGTTCCCAGTCGCTATTTCTTTTCACGTAAGGCTATTCCAGCACTCTACCATCACATGGAAGGCAATGTTGTGGCATCATTGGACAAGGCAGTCAGCCGAAAGGTCCACATAAATGTTGACACGTGGTCCAACAAGCATGGTCAGGGACAATATATTTCTTCACAGCGCACTAGGTAACTTTGCTTGCAACTCAGAAGGATGCAGGACAGGGCTCAGTCCTGCAGCTTGTTGTGCCGCCATGTCTCCATACAGCTAGTGGTGATGATGCGGGATTTGTCAGCTCCACCCCTTCCTTCTCCTCCTCCTTCATGCTCTCCTCTGCTGAATTGTCCCATGAACTACAAGTACCCAAGGAACTATTGAATGAGTCATGCAAAAAGGTGCCATGCAGTGCTTCAGCTGGTCTGTCTAGGGGACAGGAGCCACACCGGAGCAGAGATTCTGGCAGCTCTGCAGCAGCAGGCCCAGAGGTGGTTCATGTCATGCCAGCTGGAGCTAAGAATTGTGGTGTGTGATAATGGCACAAATCTCCTGTCTGCCCTTCGATATGGAAAGTTGACATGGCACATGCACTCAATTTGAAGGTACAGCATTTTTTAAACAGCTACCCAAGGTTGTAAGATCTGCTGAAGCGGGCCAGAAGAGTCTGTAGCCATTTCAGGTGGTCATACACAGCCAGTGCTCAGTTGGCTGAAATTCAGCGTGAATTCCACCTGCCTGTAAACTGCCTTATTTGTGACATGCCCATGAGATAGAACTCAACTTTGGCAGTGCTGCAGTGGCTGCACATGCAGCAGAGGGCCATAAATGAGTATCTGTGTGGATATGGCACAACTACAGGCTCAGGCTGTTGATAAAGGATGCATGTACTATACTGTCACCATTTGAGGAGGCGACATGGATGGTGAGCCATGAAAATGCATGCATCAGTGACACAATTCCTGTTGTGTTCCTGCTGGGACAGACTGCATGGCTTTTTAGACCGGGCACTCGAAGCAGAGCAGCGATAGGAAGAGGACTTCCTTTCCTCTCAAGGCCCGTTTTATGCAGACACCATTCATCCTACGCCACAGAACACACAAGAGGAGAGGGAGGAGGAGGATTCTGGCAGCTTTAGAGGCATTGAAGCAGAGCAAGACATATGCCACCCTTAACAGATGGTTTTTCATCCCCAGAACCCTTGGGAGTAGTACGTCGCTGGGAGGAGGCAGTTCCAGACACTGTAATCCTCAGTGACCCCATGGAGTCTGCTTCTCATGCCAGCACAAACTTATGGTGCATGGTTCCCTCATTCCTCAAAGCCTGCGAAAGGAGCCAAGAATACATGGCATCAAGGAGAAAAAGCATCACTATTGATTGGCAACCCTCCTTAACCACCGTTACAAGGGGAAAGTCTCAGAGCTCATCCCGTCCCCACAGAGGGAGCAGAAGATAAAAATCTCTTGAGGAAACCTTTAAGAGGAGTTTATGTAACGCCTTTCCCGAATATGGTAGGTTACAGTACAGTGGTAGTTTGGGGGCTTCTGTTGGTCAAGAGAGGAATGATGGAGAAGGGGGCTGCCTCAGTCATGCCTTTCAAAATTCCTCTGTGCCCAGGGCTGTCAGCTTCCACATCCCATCGGCAGCGTCTTCATCATATGGTGGGAGATTATCTAGGGTCGAAAACAGATTTGGAGAGCTTTCCAGTTGATGATCCACTGGGTTACTGGGACCTAGGAATAGACTACTGGGCAGAACTTGCCCAGTATGCAATAGAGCTGCTGGGCTGTCCTGCATCCAGCATGCTTTCTGAATGGGCATTCAGTGCTGCTACAGATAAGAGAGCAAGTCTGTCCACAGCCTCCATGGACCGGCTGACATTTATCAAATTGAATCAGTTCTGGATTAGCAGCAGCTGTCAAGCCCCTGATGCCAATGTCGCTGATTAAGTGCTTTCTATATCTGGAATCTCTGAAAGGCTGTCTAGGCTTCCAAGCTTTGTGGGTGTTGATTTCATCTGGAAGAAATTTTTTGTTGTAGGTTTGTTTCATGGGCACAATTAGGGTTACAGTCTGAGGGTACCACCGACACCCAAAGACCAATTTTTCCACACCTGTTTGACAGGTGCATATTATTGCAATTTTTGAAAGCAAGGCCAAAGGTTACCTGATGAAGTCACGTGGCATGACGTAACGCGTAGGACGTGGCCGGATCGTGATTGACACTGGAAACAGAGTGAGGAGCGGTTGAGCACCGTTTTTATATTATTGATTCAACAGCGTGATTTTAAAGTTTTAATGTAAGCAGCCACTTGTCTTTGCAATAAATTGCATTGTTTTAATACATACTACACTATGGGAGCACTTTTGTCATCTGTATATATGAGGGCACTTATATCCTGACGACCAAAGGAGGGCACTGGAGGTTCGTCTGTCAACATATATTGGTTAGCAGAGAGAGCTGAGGAACGAAGGGGTCAGGCAGGAAGCCGAGAAGGACTATCCATCACCATAACGTGAACAACGGAGGATTAACCCATTGCTGTTGTCAAACAGGTTGAAAGTGAGAGTTTTGTGAGCACAGAGTTTCCAGCACCATCACAACAACTGGTTTGAGGGTACTGAGTGGAAGTCACCCCAGACTGTCTTCACCTGCATGCTTGAAGCATTGGTCTATGCACCTTAATACACTGTTTATTGGCACTAGGACACTTTGAATTTATTGTTTACCACTGACTGCACTGTCTTCATTTGCAAAAGGACCTACACCAAGGACGGCACCCGTTTATATTTATATTATTTATACTCACAGTCGTACTCATTAGTAGCCTTGTTTATCCAGATCACAGTTTTTGATACATAATTCATTTGATTTCTATTTTGCACGTTATATTTATTAAGGTATATTTGTATTCACTGTTATTCACTTCCCTTGGGGTCGGGTTGCGCAGTATCCATATCTATTGGTTATTACTTTAGTATTATAGTGTTTTTACTTCATACTGCAGCAACTGACCTATTAGTAGTTTATTAGTGTGTTTAGTGGCGCGAGGTCTCATCCATAGCATTTTGAACATTACCAGGAGGCAAGTGCTGTCCGTTCTACAGCGTTACTGTGACCTGTGACCCCGTATCTGCTCTGAAGTGACTTCCTGCATCTGTGACCCCGGCTGTCTTTGGACTTTGTTTGCTTTCTGCCTGCCCCGACCCCCGGCTTGTCTATGACCTCTCTCCTGCCTGATCCTGTGTACTTCTGTTGCCCGCACGTTATCGACCCTGCCTGAACCCTGACCATCTGCCTGTCTCATCCTTCTGTACCTCATTGCCAGCACATTACCGACCTGGACTGTACCACTACGCTTCTGCCAAGCACGAGCCTCAGCGGACCTTCACCCACCACCAGTGACCAAGTCCAGCCCTCATGCCCCCCTGTGCTCCCGAGCTCCCTGTCTACACTACCAGGGGTTCGCAAACCAGGGCTGTAAGAGAGGTTGTCCCCTGCATAAGTCAGACTCGACCACCAGGTACGTGACAGTAATGGACAGCCATGTCCGAGTCTGCGAAGGGGACCTCTCCCATGGAAGATTTATGTGGACACCTAGCTTGGCTTATGCAAGCCGTTAAGAGTCTTCAAGAGGGATATACCCGACTGGAGGAAGAGGTCCATGAGCTCTCTGTGTCACCAGCAGCCAGCCCTAGCCAGCTTGACTTACGCACCATTGTGGCTCTACCCACTGAGCCTAAGGTGCCTATGCCCGAGTGGTTTGCAGGAGACCGCAGTAAGTTTCAGGCTTTCCGCAGTGCCTGCAAGCTATACTTTGCCCTCCAGCCCCGGACTTTTTCCTTAGAGGCCACTAAAGTGGGACTAGTAATCTCGTTCCTGCTGGAGGAACCCCAGGCATGGGCCCATCGCCTTCTGGAGCAAGGGGCCCCAGAGACTACTAATCTAGAGCACTTCTTCCTAGCAATGACCAAGCTCTATGAGGACACCATCAGGCCGCTACGGCTGAAGCAGCCCTCCATGCCCTGTGACAGGGCCGCAGATTATGTGTCTGAGTTATGGCGCTGGAGCGCAGCCACCGCCTGGAACAACACGGCCCTCTGCCATCAATTCCGGCTGGGTCTCTCAGAGCCGCTCAAAAGACGAGCTGGCCTGTGTTGGGGTACCACAATCCCTCAATGCCCTGATCGATCTGGCCGTCCAGATAGATCGCTGCCTGCGGGAACACAGAGCTGAGAGATCCACAGGGCTCGCACCTCTCACCTGGAGGAAGTCCACAGACCTTGTTTCTAATCCAGGCACCACCTCCCTCTCCATTCCACCAGACCCATTGGAGCCTGCACGAATTGGGCTCCTCCGCTCACCAATAACTTCAGGGGAATGCCAGTGACCTATATCGCAGAATCTGTGCCTGTATTGCAGGGGTCCCGGGCACCTGGTTCGGAACTGCCCTGCCAAAGCTGGTAAGGGCACACCCCTGCCTTCTGATAGACTAGTGTTCCTACCTGATGATAAGGTTAATTTTCTGCTCCTCATTTCCTTACAGATCTCCGGTGGGGACATCCAAGTACAAGCTACCCTGGACTCAGGTGCGTGTAGCTGTTTTGTTGATGCCACCTTTGCAGCTCACAACCAGATCCCCCTCTGAGCTAAGGACCATCCCATGTTAGTCCGGCTTACTGACGGGTCAGCCATCAAATCGGGTACCGTCACCCAGGAAACTATCCCTATGCTGGCCACCACGGAAGAGGGTCACCAGGAATTTCTACGACTTGACGCCATCGCGTCCCCACTCTGTCTGGTCATCTTGGGCCTTCCCTGGCTCCAGGCTCACAACCCTACCATTAATTGGGCAACTGGTGAGGTCCGCTTCGGCTCCCCCTACTGTGCCCGCCACTGCCTGTCATAGCCCCGGGAAGTTCCCCTATCTGTGCTTGGTCCGAATAGTGACAGTGACCAGGAAAACCGCCAGCTCGTTCCAGCACCTTACAACGACTTTCTGGACGTGTTTAGCAAGAAGGGAGCTGACGTCCTCCCATCGCACAGACCTTATGATTGCCCAATTGATCTCTTACCCAATTGTGGGCTTCAGAAATAGCAGTAGGAGCCTTCCTTTCACAGAGGCGAGGTCCAAAGGCCTCACTCCACCCCATCGCTTTCTTCTCTGGGAAACTTTCACCACCAGAAAGGAACTACGATGTGGGTGACAGGGAACTGCTGGCAATTAAGGCTGCCTTGGAGGAGTGGCGGTACCTCTTGGAAGGGGCCTTGCACCCTATCCTAGTATTCACGGACCACAAGAACCTTGAGTACCTATGGACTGCAAAGAGACTGAAACCCCGTCAGGCACGATGGGCACTCTTTTTCTCAAGGTTCCAACTACATATAACCTACCGGCCAGGGGGGTAAAAATGTAAAGCCAGACGCTTTATCCCGCATGTTCCATGTCCCTGAAGACCAACAATTTTGCCGGCCCATAGCTTCCTACTGACACAGGAAGACCTCCTTACCCGGCTCAGGCATGCCCTTGCCGGTCTCACCATATCACCAAATTGCGGACTTACGTCAAAAGACGGGCTGTGGTGGTACAATGACCGGCTCCACATCCCACAGGAACTACGCCTAACCATCCTTAACCGCTGCCATGATCTCAATTAGGCTGGGTATTTCGGGGGGGGGGGGTGCAAGATGGCAGAACTATTATCCCGTGCATTTTGGTGGCCCTGCTTAGCAGAGGACTGTAGGAGTTACGTGGCGGCCTGTCTAGTCTGTGCCGCAAACAAGACAGAAAATTCTAAAGCATGTGCGCTACTCAATCTGCTACCCATTCCTGAATGGCCTTGGTCCCAGATTTCAATGGACTTTATAGTCGAGCTACCGCCTTCTGCTGGATTTAACACCATTTTTGTAGTGGTTGACCATCTCACAAAGATGGCCCACTTCGTACCTATGAAGGGCACCCCCACAGCCGCTGAAACTACGGAAGCCGTCATCAAAGAGGTGGTGCGGTTACATGGAATCCCTGGTAACATTGTGTCAGATAGAGGGGTGCAATTTACGTCCTGCTTTTGGAAGACTCTATGCTCTTCCCTGGGTATCGACCTAGCTTTTTCCTCAGCCTACCACCCGCAGTCTAACGGGCAAATGGAGAGGACCAACCAGACCCTCGAGCAGTATCTCCGCTGCTACTCTTCATATGCTCAGGATGACTGGATCTCCCTACTGCCAACTGCCAAATTTGCTTACAATAACTCAGTTCATTCAGCTACAAAGCAATCTCCATTTTGGGCAAACCTCAGGTACCATCCCACCTTTATGCCCGATCTACCCACAGAGAATGCCGTACCTACGGCCCTGGAAGTCACACAGTTCTTGGAAAGGAATAATAAACTCCTTCAGGAGACTATTGCCCAGACTCAGGAGTCCAGCAAAAAGAACTTTGACAAAGGAAGGCAGAACTGATACTTCAAACGGGTCAACGGGTCTGGCTGTCCACAAAAAATCTAAGGCTCTCCTGCCCTTCTAAAAAGATGGGGCCAAGATTCATGGGGCCCTTCCAAATTAAGAGGAGAATTAACCAAGTGGCTTATGAGCTGGAGCTACCTTTATCACTCCGCATCCATCCGGTCTTCCACATGAGCTTGCTCAACCCTGTGGTCAAGGACCTTTTCCCTGGGCGCAACACAGCCCCACCAGAACCGGTCTTGGTGGACGGAGAGGAGGAATTCAAAGTCGAGGCCAACCTCGACTGTAAGAAAAGAGGAGGAAACATTCAATTCTTGGTGAAATGGAAAGGCTATGGACCAGAGGAAAGCTCCTGGGAGCCTGAAGAGAACTTACACGCAAAGGAACTAGTCAGAGCCTTCTGGAGAAGACACCCGATCAAGAGAGCCCATTTGGGCATCCGGAGGCTGCCCCTTGGGGGGTGCAATGTCAGGGAAATGGACTTCCTGGCCATTTCTGGCCTCCCGTGCGTGTTAACGCCCGTGCACACTAATGGCGCCAATAGCGGCCATTTAAGCAGGACAGCACCAGGAGGCAAGTGCTGTCCGTTCTACAGCATTACTGTGACCTGTGACCCCGTGTCTGCTCTGAAGTGACTTCCTGCATCTGTGACCCCGGCTGTCTTTGGACTTTGTTTGCTTTCTGCCTGCCCAGACCCCCGGCCTGTCTACAACCTCTCTCCTGCCTGATCCTGTGTACTTCTTTTGCCAGCACGTTGCCGACCCTGCCTGAACCCTGACCATCCGCCTGTCTCATCCTTCTGTACCTCATTGCCAGCACGTTACTGACCCGGACTGTACCACTACGCTTCTGCCAAGCACGAGCCTCAGTGGACCTTCACCCACCACCAGTGACCAAGTCCAGCCCTCGTGCCCCCCTGTGCTCCAAAGCTCCCTGTCTACACTACCAGGGGTTCATGAACCAGGGCCATAAGAGAGGTTGTCCCCTGCATAAGTCAGACTCGACCACCAGGTACGTGACAGTACCTGTATAGGGTTACGGTGTGAAGGCACCACCGACACCCAAAGGCCAATTTTTCCACACCTGTTTGGCAGGTGCATATCATTGTAGTTTTTGACAGCAAGGCCAATTCTTGCTTTCACCAAGAATACCTGTAAAGGGTTACAGTGTGAAGGCACCATCAACACAGAAAGACCAATTTTTCCAGACCTATTTGACAGTTGCATAGCATTTCAATGTTTGACAGCATGGCCAATTCTTGCTTTCATCAAGAGTACCTGTATAGGGTTATGGTATGAAGGCACCACTGACACCCAAAGCCCAATTTTTCTGCACCTGTTACTTCTATTTAAAGTCTGCAAAAAAGAAACCCGAATTTATCCAAAATATCGCTAATGTTGTTCTGAGTGCACAATATTGTGGCCTCTTCATACAGACTGGCTCCCCAAGCTATTGTTGATAAAATAAAGAAAGTTTTCAATTTTTTGGCTTAATAAATGTCATCATTGCTGCAGCAAGCTCTATACATGGTACAGATGTATCACATTACAGGCAGACTAAGTGGACCCCACAGGCACTATATTTAAAGGAATTTTTCATTATTATTGTTAGTTCTCATTTTTATGGTTTTACTTTAAGCATCAATAAATCACTGCTCATTTAAAAATAAGGTTTTTGCTAACTTTATTTTTCATTGATACATGTCCCCAGGGCAGTACCCAGACCCCCATAACCATTGTATGCCAAATTACTTGCATATAAACCTTCAAAATGGGCACTTTTGATTTTTCCAATTCGGGTCCTATAGACTTCAATGGAGTTCATTATTTGATTCTGAACTTTTGCAAAGTTCTAAAGTTCTACCGCAAACCAAACAGGGGGTCGTTCAGTGACATGGGACAGCACTTTTCAGAGGAACTCTGTACTTTTATTACTGCACAGGATGACACGGCTCATCTCTAAGTTGGGGAATTGCATTAATGTTAGATTCACCCATGACCACAGTTCCTGCCTGGTCCAGGGCATTGGCACGTGTGTGCACAGCGAAAGGTACCCCCACATGCAGGGTGAGTGGCCCTGCCCACAACTTGGCGTAGTCAGCCAGGATGCGATGTGCATGCCCCACACACAAATGGGCAAACTAAATGGGATGTTTACCCACCAGCCAAGCTAAGCACTGCCAATGTTAATTGCGACAGCATCCTTCTCAGACTGGTTGCTATAAAGGCATCAGCCAAGAATTACAAGCTGACAGCTGAATGTAAATAAAGGTGTGGGGATGGTGGCTGACATTACTAACCAAATATGGTTATAGTTAAATTGGCTGTCAGCTGTGAATCTGTCATTCAGAGAAGAGTAGCAATGGGAGTGGATGCGTATGCGGATGGCGTGTTTCTTATTTCAGACAGTCAGCGAGAGTCATTTATAATGTTTGATGAGGAACTGCTTTGCTGGATGACATGATTGATGGTGCATTTACATTGTGGGACATTTTCTTTTTTTTAACAAAGAATGTATCAAAGTGCTTGGCATGTTTATTTACTAATTACAATTTTTATGTATTGGTGAGGGGGGAGATATCCTGCAGACTCCCAAAACCACCACGCAAGAATTGTGGGGAAGAAGCCCTTAACATTGGAACAAGGTGCTTTGCCAGGGGGTCCCCCCTTACAAGGCATCCTCCCTGTAATGGGAGAATGTGACCTTGTATGGTTTTGGGGGGAGCATGCTCACCCCCTCCCCCACTGCTCCTGGCTGCATGCTTAGATGAATGTTTAGTAAATGTGACATTTTAGAAAAAGTGTGTTTTGGGGGGTTTCCAAATGAAAAACAGCTGTCAGGGAAATGTGACTTACTGGAAATTGAACTTTTATTTTTTTCCTTTGTAACAGCCATTTGTGCTATAGCACATTGTTTACAGTACAGCATGCAGGTGAACCACTTCATTACCTTTATCAAAAGAGCTGCTACTGCCAAACTCTACTATCCCCATCCCCTGGGCAGGGGGTTTGGATTAACGTTCAGAACTTCACTGCAGTTTGGCGAATATCCAGTAGACAGTGGTGACCTTGGCATAGACTGGGAACCTCTGCAGTGCGGATCTGCTCCCGTTGCTATGGGAGACGGATGGATCATAGAGGGATTGCCACTGACAACTCCTCGTGCAAGATATGTATATATGTATATGTGTATACCCTTACAATCGGCTGCATGTAAAACCTATGTTACCCTTGTTAACCGTTTGCTGTTTTCTGTACAACTTTAACTCTTGTATTGCTGTCTTCATACTCCAATGTGCTTAGCTGACCCACACTGTAAACCATGTGTGCCAGTTTCTTGTATTACACCACTTGAGTGACTTCAGACCAGGCAAGGACTACTTTTATAAGCTTTGGTGGAAACTCTAAGCATAACCGTTCCAAAACAAAGTGCACCATCTTTTCCCTAAATCCAGTGGCAGATCTACAGAGCTAGTGTCTTCTGGGATGTTCAGCAGGCATTCTGAGAACTTTGAATTCTATTGAAATCAACTGGAGCTTAATCTGTCAAATTAAAAATGCCCATGACCTGGGTCCAATTCCTTTAACTATCATGCCTGGGGGATGTCCTAATCCTGCATGTGAAGGGGGTTATCTCTGTGATACACAGAAAGATTTAAAATTGCTGGCAATATACTGTTATTGCCAGCTTATTTGTTTTTTATTAAGAACAACACACAGACCCCTCCAAGGGCCTGCTGTGTATTATAGGGGACCTTAGGAGAAGTTTGTTTGCTGTTTTTTTTTAACCACTTCCCAATCAGCCTCCACACATATACTGCGGCAAGGTGGCTCTCCTGCATGAATTGCCGTACCGGTACGGCACTAGCGACCGCGGGTATCCCGCGGTGATAGGATTCATTACAGAACCAATCTGTCTATAGGTTCAGGCCAATTATTTCTGGCCTGGACCTGCTGATTAGTTCTGGCAAATGAAAAGCCTCCTCTGCCTGTGTAATGTAAACACAGGCAGAGGAAGTGATGTCATCTCCCCTCGAGGAGCCCTTTTCGATTCCAGCATGAGAGGAGAAGACATCTGCTGTGAGTACACCAAGCACTACACTCACACTAGTACAAGATGCCCCCCCCCCCCCCAGCTAACCCTATCACTCCCTGTCACAGTGTCACCAAGTACAGTTTTCAGATTTATCACTGATTACTGTATTGGAATCACATCTGATCCCTGCTAAAGCTAACAGTTAATTTTTTTGGTAGCGATTGAAACTCTCTGATAACCAGGTGTTTTTTTACTTGTGAGTAGATGTACCTGTAAATTTAGTGGCCAAAATGTCAAACTAAAGGTACACTAGTGAAGAGGCATACAGGATACTGAGCATGAAGGATAAGAGCGAAGGGGAAGCCTCACTGTCAGAATCACAATCTGATTCAGGCTCACTATACAAACCTGTAGAGAGCAGTGGCACCCTGACAGATAGCTCTGACAACGGAGTAGCGGTCCATGCTAAGATCAGGTGTACCCAACCCGTTCTTCTGTTGTTGAGGTGCAACAATCGTATGGTTCTCGCATGTAGCAGAGAGCCAGTATTAGTGCCGGTCAACCTTCTGATGAACTGGCAAGCTCCAGCAGTCTAGTATATCCTGGCCGTAGACAAACCAGCACTGCAGTATCACTTGGTGACGTGGCAAGTCCCATAAGTGCAGTTCAAGTTGGTGCGGTGGCTTGCACAAGTAGTGTCCCACAGCCACCAAGAGTTCAAACACAGGCCCGTAGGACCCATAGTGCCCTTCCTGATATGTTTGCAGATCCTGATTGGCAGCCCACCACTTCTGCAGTGCCTGTACTTCCCCCATTCACTGGCCAACCCGGAATTCAGTTGGAAACAGCGAATTTTACTTTCCTTGACTTTTATTCACTGTTTTCACAGAAGATCTGTCCAGATCTATTGTTGACCAAAGCAATTTATATGCTGGTCAATTTATCACCGCAAATCCCCATTTGACCCTTGCCAGAGAATTTGCCTGGAAACCTATAACGGTTCCCAAATTTAAAACCTTTCTGGGCCTATCCCTCCTTATGGGCATTAATAAAAAGAAAAAGGATTGAGAGAGAGAGAAGGAACTCCCCTCAAAAAAAGCAGGATTTTGTGGGCACAACAAGAGGCATGGATAATATAAAAAATATACTTTATTGCAAAATAGTGTTAAAAGCTAGACATATAGGACAAATAAGCAAACAAGCACCCTCTACTGTACAAGGTCAAGCACTACCCATATGACCAAACAAGGAGGTAAGGTCCTTTAAATATAGTTAGTAGTCCACAAAATGATGGAAGTTCCTGTATGTAGCAAAAATAGAGAACCATGTATTCCTCCATGCTGGTCTGTCAACGTGTTTCACTTCAAAAACCTTCCTCAGGACAAGAGGGGGTATGTGCTCATGTTTATAACAAAGATAAAATAATTTTACAAGTAGGAAATGTATACAGTGTGAAAATTGATTGTATAATAATCTGTATATTTGAAATATACATTAAATTACAAAGTCTTAAGCATAAAATGACATGGGGACAAGCACAGGACTAACAAAACAGCACTTACACATTATGTAGACATCACACATAACATATAGCAGGTATGCTTGCCTGATTAGCCATGAGAGTCAAGGAACAGAAGTACAATGTAGAAACAAGTAACACATAGGCGACACAGATTGTTAAAGAAGCATGGGATTCCAAACTGCTTTAGAGGAATGTCGGTTGTATCAAAAAAGGATCTAGTATAGGTCTGATGGTTTCCTAAAGCACTCTATAGAGGAGAAAGATGAGGGATACTAGTAACACATCCCTAACTGAGTGTACATGCTTAGCATAGTAGAAATCATAGAGGGTCTGGTAGTATTTAATCTTACCTAGGTATTGTATCCACATGGGTAAATAGTATTGAGTAGGGGATTTGAGCAACCAGAAGCTCATTTAAGAAGCTACCAGCTAAGTATCTATATTGAAAAAAAAAATGTACAGTATCTCACAAAAGTGAGTACACCCTTCACATTTTTGTAAACATTTTATTATATCTTTTATGTGACAACACTGAAGAAATGACATTTTGATACAATGCAAAGTAGTGAGTGTACAGCTTATATATCAGTGTAAATTTGCTGTCCCCTCAAAATAACTCAGCACACAACCATTGATTTCTAAACTGCTGGCATTAAAAGTGAGTACACCCCTAAGATAAAATGTCCAAATTGGGCCCAAAGTGTCAATAATTTGTGTGACCACCATTATTTTCCAGCACTGCCTTAACCCTCCTGGGCATGCAGTTCATCAGAGCTTCACAGGTCGCCACTGGAGTCCTCTCGCACTCCGCCATGACTATATCACTGAGCTGGTGGATGTTAAAGACCTTGTGCTCCTCCACCTTCCATTTGAGAATGCCCCACAGATGCTCACTAGGGTTTAGCTCTGGAGACATGTTTGGACAGTCCATCACCTTTACCCTCAGCTTCTTTAACAAGGCAGTGGTCATCTTGGAGTTGTGTTTGGGATCGGTATCATGTTGGAATACTGCCCTGCGGCCCAGTCTCCGAAGGGAGGGGATCATGCTTTGCTTCAGTATGTCACAGTACATGTTGGCATTCATGATTTCCTCAATGAACTGTAGCTCCCTAGTGCCAGCAGCACTCAGACCATAACACTCCCACCACCATGCTTGACTGTAGGCAAGACACACTTCTCTTTGTACCCCTCACCTGGTTGCTGCCACACACGCTTGACACCATCTGAACCAAATAAGTTTATCTTGGTCTCATCAGACCACAGGACATGGTTCCAGTAAGCCTTGTCCTTAGTCTGCTTGTCTTCAGAAAACTTTTTGCAGTCTTTCTTGTGCATGATCTTTAGAAGAGGCTTCCTTCTGGGATGACAGCCATGCAGACCAATTTGATGCAATGTGCAACTTATGGTCTGAGCACTGACAGGCTGACCCCCTACTTCTTCAACCTCATGCATCTATTTCCCAAAGACAACCTCTGGATATGATGCTGAGCATGTACACTCAACCTCTTTGGTCGACCATGGCGAGGCCTGTTCTGAGGGGAACCTATCCTGTAAAACTGCGGTATGGTCTTGGCCACTGTGCTGCAGCTCAGTTTCAGGGTCTTGACAATCTTCTTATAGCCTAGGCCATCTTTATGTAGAGCAGCAATTCTTTTTTTCAGATCCTAAGAGAGTTCTTTGCCATGAGGTGCCATGATGAATTTCCAGTGACCAGTATGAGAGAGTGAGAGCGATAACATCAAATTTAACACACCTGCTCCCCATTCACAGCTGAGACCTTGTAACGCTAATGAGTGACATGACACTGGGAGGGAAAATGGCTAACTGGGCCCTATTTGGACATTTTCACTTAGGGATGTACTCACTTTTGTTGCCAGCAGTTTAGACAATGGCCGTGTGTTGAGTTATTTTGAGGGGGCAGCAAATTTACACTGTTATACAAGCTGTACACTCGCTACTTTACATTGTAGCAAAGTGTAATTTCTTCAGTGCTGTCACATGAAAAGATGGAATAAAATATTTGCAACAATGTGAGAGATGTACTCACTTTTGTGGGATACTGTATAAGCGTAATGGGTAAACAAAGATGTATCAAGGTTTGTAGCTGATGGTGTAACACCTCCTAGCTACCGTTTATAGTAGAAGCCTCAAAAGAGTATGGGGTGTAGATCTGACTACCAGACCTAGAGCTGTCCAGCAGGACAATGTATGTCTTACCAAGAATTGACTAACTGTTCCAATGGCTGTACCGGCGGGGTAAGATGCCTCATATCAATACAGTCTGGGAGAATGACTCCAGAATCCAGTATGGGAGCGACAAATGTGGCACATAAAGGGACAACTCTAAATTAAAAAAGAGAAAAAAATATATACATAATGAGGATAGTACTCTGTATATGCCAACATGTACCTGGGGGGTGGGAGCATACCCTGTTCTCAGAAGACAGATTTGCCAAATATTGTGATCATATCCTAATGTGGAATCATTACATTGATGACTTTTCACTATTATGGATGGACAATATGGATGAACTGGCTGCCTTTATGATAGATCTTGGCAATAATGACTATAATCTCAAATTCACTATGCACCAAAGTCCAAATCAGATCTCCTTCCTGGACATGAACATCATGATCCAGGAGGATGGTGGTATTAGTACAACTCTTTACTGGAAAGAAACTGTGGGAAATACCCTGCTACGTGCTACCAGCTTTCATCCGGTCCCATTGAAAAACAGTATCCCTAAAAAAAAACAGTCAATATCTCAGATTACGCATGATATGCTCAAATGATCTATTGTTTAAACAAGAGGCGAATAGCTCAACAGAGAGACTACTAAGCCGAGGTTACTCAAAAACCTTTTTAGTCCTTTAATTGAGCCTTAAAGCAAACTAGATCACAGGCACTCATTCAAAGGCCAAAAAAAGACGAGGGAGATACTGCCATGGTAACTATGACCTACGTATTTATGTATTCGGGGGATTCTTCAAAAACATGGTATCTCCTTACCAATGACTTGATTTTGAAAAAATACACAGGGTAGGTAGAAACCAAATATTCCTTTTAGACAAGCTAGATCTCTTAGAGATCGTTTAACGAAGAGTCACTTTGATCATGTAGAGAGAGATGATTCATCCTCAAGGGGCACTTGGAAATGTGATTCATGTAAATTTTGTCCTTGAATATTCGAGAACCACGCTATGTATTTGCCGAATGGTGACTTGCACTTTATTACACACCACGTCAACTGCCAGACGGTTGGCATAGTGTACATAATCTTTTGTGAGTGCGGGAGTTTCTTTTTTTTTTTTTTTTAAATTGTTTATTTATAGTATTTTCAAGAATACAACAAATACAGACGTTTTTATAGTATTCCCATAAATCGATGAAAAAGTATTAATCCCTTGTGGGAAACATTAATGCAGATAGGAAACACGTTTATGGGCTAAGTCATTTCCATAACAAAATCAGAACTGAATACAATTGTTCAAGTATAGTATAACATTTGAACCAATAAAGAGAGCATGGCAGATCAAACTATATATTCAAAAACAAAGTTAACAGAGACAATATAGCTCATTTCGCTCCTGAGTGAGTTTTAGAAAAGAAAGAGAAATAAAAGGGGTTCCAAGGTCTGTGAAGCACTAACGCCATAGTATCATATGGTTTTAAGACACTGTTATTGTGCTCTTATTAAAGTGGGCAAGTATTGAGATGTATCCCACACCTCCCAAATCTTAGAGAATCGTGCCATGGAATCGTCAACCATTGCTGTCAGATGTTCCATCCTGCGTATCTCCGCCAGAGTGGAAAGAAACCGAGCAAAGGATGGGGGGGAAGTAGAGAGCCAGCATCGGGGTATAACCCTTTTTGCTGCTAGTAGAATAAAAGATGTAAGCTTTCTTGCGGTCTTATTAAGATCCGTAATTGGGAGTTCTAGTATGTAATGCAGAGGATTTAGAGGGATAATGATGTGAAATAGTATGTGTAATACCTCCTGGATCTGATTCCAAAACTGTTGTATGGGAGGACAGTCCCAAAATATATGAAGCTGAGTTCCTACGTC
>BLSH010193985.1:146891-158894 GCA_018402905.1 Glandirana rugosa
CTTCACTATTTTGTGGATGGACGTGTATTTAGGACTGCCTGAAGGTATGAGTATAATGTTTTGAAAAAATGGTTGAAATCACGGTGTAAATAACTTCAACATACGGAGGAATGTTCGTCCATAGTAGGGAGTGTGAGTTAAAGAATTGGTGAAGTCGGGGCCTTCTTAAAGGGTGAAATCCTGGTCTCGTGAAAAACGCTAAGCCGCGACGCAGCGAAATTGACTGTTAACGCGCCAGCACGCTGCAACATGGGTTTGTTTTAAACGTAGGAAAAATATAAAATGTTTATCTCGAAAGAAAACCACCATAAACTAGCGGAGACGCAGTAAAGAATAACGGCGATATTTGTTTTCTTCTCGAGTAAGAAATTTGGGTTTTTTTGCAAAATGGTCGCTCTTCTTTTGTTTATAGCGGCAATAAGAAATGACGCAGAGGCGATCAAATACCACCAAAAGAAAGCTCTATTTGTAAAATATAAAAAGGATGCAAATTTTGTTTGGGTACAACGTCGCACGACCGCGCAATTGTCAGTTAAAGCGACGCAGCGCCGAATCGCAAAAAGTGCTCTGGTCCTAAAGTGGGAAATTCTTCCGGGGCTGAAGTGGTTAAGAAATTGAGTGTGAGGGATGATACCTGCTTGTAAGGAGGCATACAACTTCAATAAATGTGGCACTAAAGTTGGTAAAAAAGTTTTGTAATATGAGTATGGAAGTCCGTCAGGATTTATGTGCAGGTAGGTGTTTTATCACTTCTGCTAATTCCTCAGAGGTGATAGGTGCATTTAATTGGGTGCGTTGTTCCGGGGAGATTTTAGGTAGTTGTAAAGTGGACATAAAAGAATCATATTTTTCTTGTGTGAATATAAAGGCTGGTTCCTTACTCAAACAGTTGTATAAATCTTTGTAATAGGTACCAAAAACCTGAGACATTTTTTGGGGACAATGAGTTGGTGTACCATCTGACTGTAATAAGTGATCTGGAATTGTCATATGTGGCCGATGTTTGAGTTTTTGAACAAGCATTTTGTGAGGCTTATTAGCATACTCATAAAACCTTTGTTTAGACCATAGTATTGATTTAGAAATTTTACTCATATCCAACGACTTGATGCGGTTGCGCACCCCAACAACGTTTCTCAAACGTTCAATGGTAGGTGCTTGTAATAATTGTTGTTCAGCCGTGCGCAACCGCGCCAAGAGTTCTAATTTCAACCTGTTCGAGTCTCGTTTTAAGCGTGAACTCATTGAAATACATTCATCTCTAAAGGAAGCCTTATGGGCCTCCCACAAAGTGGAGACTTCTGTGACTGACCCCTCATTTAGTTTGAAAAATTCTCATATTTTCTGTTGCAATTCGTTCTGAGTTTCAGGTACCCTTAACAATGTTTCATTAAGGCGCCAGTGACATGTCCTAGGGGTTGGAGCTTAGAGGCCCAGGTCAACGAGTGATAGGCGCGTGATCGGACCACGTTATGGAGTTTATCTCTGAGGAGACTACGGCGGGGAGCAGTAACAATAAAAATGGTCTAGCCTGGTGTACACTTTGTGTGGGGGAGAATAAAAACTGTATTGTTTGCCTACCGGGTGCTGTATCCTCCATGTGTCAAAAAGGTTGTGAGATCTAATTAGTTTGCGGAATGAAGTTGATAGTTTCTGAGCTTGTGCAGGGGTGGTAGGCTGAAAGAGGGCAAATCTGTCTCTAGTTGACGACATACACATATTAAAATCCCCACCTAGTATCATAAAGGGCTGTGAATATGATTGTAGTTTGTCAAAGACTTTTGTGAGGAAACCTATTTGTCCCGAGTTGAGGGCATAAATATTAGCCAAGGTAAAGTGCGTACGTAAGTGAGTACAGTTCAGGAGGATAAATCTACCTTGTGGATCTAAAAATGAAGATGTAATACGGATATTGCTGGAAGGTTTGATTAGAATCGCGACTCCGGCCTTCCCTGAGGGATCAGAGGCCACAAAAGTTGTAGGAAATTGTTTGGCCGCGAACTTAAAGGGGTTATCGGTTTTAAAATGGGTCTCCTGAACCATAATCACGTCCGCACCTGAGGATTTGAATTCCCTCAAAGCCAACCAGCGCTTTTGAATGGAATTCAGACCCTTAACATTACAAGAATGAATCTTAAGAGCCATGACTTATACAGTTATACACTGCTGACATTACCTGGACAAAGAGAATACATGAGTATGACCTTGGAACATATAGACTTAATTCCATGAAAAATAATCTTGTACAGAGTTGATCAATGTTTGTCTGCATACTGTCTCTGTACCATATAAACAAAGTAATTCGAACTAGAACTGTAGGTTGAAGATGGAACATATTTAAATTATGTAACATGAAAAAAAAAAAAAATTTGTGAAAGGCCTGAGGGCAAAAAAAACCTCAGGGATCCTGGGCAGCCACCCAAGGATTTCAAGGGGTGCAACGCCGGTCGCACAAACATACCCGAATTAGTTACCAGGGGGAATAGGAGGAGGGGAGTAGGAGATCCGACTTCTCAAAATAAAAAAAAAAAACCCTCCTATGATCTTCATAGGATGGCCCCTGAGACAGTTAGAGTATTAAGGCTTCCGGGTCAAAGCACAGATGAACTGAGTCTTGTTCAGCCGTGAAAATGCAAAGGGTCCTTCTAGGGGATGAAATTATCAGGTTGGAAATCTTGAAGAACTTGATCTTTGGGGGGTAGATGAGGATCTTTGAGATCTCTGGCGCACTGGTGTCCAGATCCTAGCTGGCGTCTGAGGAGGTCTCACGTTCAGAGGGGGTGGTTGAAGCTCTCCTTCAGGAATAGGTGGCAGTCCCAGGTTACGCAGGAAATGTTCGCATTCATGTAGGTCTCTAATGGAGTACTGAACTCCATCTTTAGAGGCTGAGAGGCGGAAAGGAAATCCCCAGCGGTAGGACATCTGGTGGTTTTGTAAATGCATGGTGATAGGTCGGAGATTGCGTCTTTTAGCCAAGGTTATGGGCGAGAGATCTCCGAAAATCTGGATCCTGTTGCCTTTAAAGTCAATACAAGATTTGTTGCGTGTTGCTATGGTCAAGGGCCTCTTTACTTTCATAAAAATGAAAGCGAACTATGATATCTCTGGGGTTCGATCCTTGGGGAGGTTTTGGTGCTAGGAACCTATGAGCCCTGTCCAGTCGCCAATCTATGTCTGGGATGTGGGGGGCCAGAGTAACAAAAAGCCCCAAGAGGTAAGGTCTAATTTCTTTATCACTGACCGTTTCAGGGACCCCTTGGATTTTTAGGTTCTGCTTGCGTTCTCTGCTCTCCAGGTCTTCCTGTTGGAGCTGGAGCTGAGAAACGGTATGTTTCAAGGAGGCATTGTCTTCTTCTAATACATGTACATATTGCACAAGTTCATCAAATTTGTTTTCTAAGGTGTCAGTGCGTTCTCCCAGTTTGTCTATCTCTCCCCTAAGTTCTTGTGCTATCTTCCCCATTTCTCTGGTGATGTTATGGGTCGGATCTTGTAATAGAGTCTGTAATTTCATATCCAAAACTGCTACAGTGACTGTAGGGGATGAATCTGAGGATGACAGTGTAGTTTTTGACTGCGACATACCTTCGGTCATAACTGGGATGTCGGCGGGATCCTGTGGGTCCGCCGTGTTGTTTGAGGCCGGGGATTGTGGCCTTAGTAGATATCGCTCCATGAGCTGGGTAGGTTGAAGTTGTGGTAGCGGATTATATCCCCTATATGTGTGTTTCTGAAAGCCAATCTTGCCCATGTAACCTTCTGTATCCCAGGAAAGAAAACGATGTGGCCCCCGGTAGTAATTGAACTATTGTAGTGGATCGTGAGCCAAAGGCGGAGAAACGGGTCCTAAGTCTGGGGTTTCATGTGTCTGTCATCTTATATGCTGAGTACTCTTCTCCCCCCTGGTAGATGGACTGTTACATATTAGCCATGTAATTAGAGAGATATTCTGTTGAGTTCTGGAGCAGTCAATTTGTAGTAGATATTAGTGATGCTGAATGACGGTGTACCAATAAGGCCTCGTAAGATGGCTGCCGTTCGTAGGCTGTAAAGAGTTCTAGTCAGAGTGGTCTCTGAGCAGGTTTCTTGGTATCCCCTGTGTGCTTACTGATGGGGATGCTGTAAAAGGGGGACACTCAAGTCCTGATTTGAGGCCTCTATGAAATTTTCCAGAGGTCGGGCAGAAGTGCTGGGTGTACCAAGATGGCGTCGGCCTAGGCCTCAAGTGAAGCCGCGGCCTAGATTAAGCACCTGCACCCAAGCGAGTGGTACTAATCACCGGTGCTGGGTTTGTGGTGGTACTCCAAGTCCCTGGGATAGCCCCCAGGGGTCTCCAGATGTGGATGGGCTTGTGGTTGGTAATGGGCCTGCTTCGCTTGCTGCGGGTGGAACCTCGGCCTCAATTCATCCCCCTCTAAAAGGATCTGGGCCCCCGCTTTAATTCCCAGTGATGTTGTGTTAAGAAGGGGGGGGGGTTCAGGGTGTAAATCCCACTTTCTCTCAGACGTCTCTGCAGCTCTAGAATCTGCTGTTGGATCCTCTGGAGACCGGATCTCTTCTCGGATGTACCCTGGCGGCGGCCTGTTTTTCTTCTGCAGTCTTCTTGATTTTTTTTCTCTTCCTTTATCTGGATTCCATTGTTAGGGTACGGGCCTCGAAGGGTGCTTTGGCGATATCTGCTGGCGAATGGAGGATTGGCTCACTGAGAACCGCGCCGCGCAGTCCGGTACCAGTAGGACGCAAAAGCAGCGCCCTCGATTTTCGGGTGCCCGGACCCCGGCCGCCGATCCACTCAATCTTAGGCTCAATTTGTAGCTGTTGGAGAGGGCAGTCTAGATATGGTAGCTGTTTTGTTCGCCACCCTCTCCTCTTGATGGATTGCCACAGATTGTGCCTTGCTCGGTCAGAGCTCCCAGGGCACACGTCCACTCACGTCGGCGTCAAGCCACGCCCCCCGTGCGGGAGTTTCTATGTCAGCAAAACAAAACATCCATTTTGGTGTAGAATAAAAGATCATGTATACTATGTTTCAAGTAACTTACTGAATACACCCATAGGGCGGCAAATATCACTCTGGTGACAACACGGTCATCCAATTTGCGGCCCCCAAGCATATCCCAATGGACCCCGTACCGTACCGTGAACGTATCCTACACAACGTTTGCTGTACTAAAAGTAGCAGTTCATACTTCTTTCCACAATCTATGTTTATATTGGTTGCTGCAACAGTATTGTGAAGATGGCATTTTTGATTGGCTCACCCAGTCTGTTTTTTTCTATGCTCCTAGATACTTTCATTATATGGGGATACTCTCCCTGGCTCCAGTTCTTGGAACCCATCCTTGGGCACACTTCCATATATACCAAATATAGGTGGATGCCTTCTTTTTATGCATATGGTTCTGATGATATACAGTATGTACTGTGTAAGTACGGCACTATTATGTGCTGTATAATTGATATGTACATATATACTGTATATACAGAGTACTATCCTCATTATGTATAGATTTTTTTCTCTTTTCTAATTTAGAAATTGTGCCTTTATGCTCCCCCTTTGTCTCTCACATACTGGCTCTGGAGTCACTCTCCCAGACTATTGATATGAGACATCTTACTCCGCTGGTAATGCCATTGAAACAGGATAGTCGTAATTCTTGGTAAGCCATACATTGCCCTGCTGGCCAGCTCCAGGCCTGGTAGTCAGATCTATACCCCATACTCTTTTGAGGCTTATACTATTCTACTAAATGGTAGCTGGGAGGTGTTACACCATCAGCTACAAACCTTGATACATCTTTGTTTGCCCATTGCGCTGATATGTTTTTTCAATACAGATACTTACCTGGTAGCTTCTTAAATGAGCTTCTAGTTCTTCAAATCCTCTACTCAATACTGTTTATCCATGTGGATACACTACCTAGGTAAGATTAAATACTACCCAACCCTCTATGATTTCTACTACTCTAAGCATTTACAATCAGACAGGGATGTGTTACTAGAATCCCTCATCTTCTTTCTCTATAGAGTGCTTGAGGAAATCATCGGACCTATGCTAGATCCTTTTTTGATACAACCGACATTCCTCTAACGCGATTTGGAATCCCATGCTTCTTTAACTATCTGTGTCGCCTACGTGTTACTTGTTTCTATATTGTACTTCTGTTCCTTGACACTCAAGGCTAATCAGGCAAGCATACCTGCTATATGTTATGTGTGATGTCTACATAATGTGCAAGTGCTGTTTTGTCAACCTTATGCTTGTCCCCATGCGATTTTATGCTTAAGAGTTTGTAATTAAATGTATATTTCTAATGTAAAGATTATTATACTATCAATTTTTTCATACTGTATACATTTCATACTTGTAAAATTATTTTTTCTATTTTATAAACATAAGCACCTACCCCGTCTTGTCCTGAGGAAGTTTTTTGAAGTGAAACACGTTGACAGACCAGCATGGAGGAATACATGGTTCTCTATTTTTGATACATACAGGAACTTCCATCATTTTATGGACTACTAACTATATTTAAAGAACCTTACCTCCTTGTTTGGTCATATGGGTAGTGCTTGACCTTGTACAGTAGAGGGTGCTTGTTTGTTTATTTGTCCTATGTGTCTAGCTTTTAACACTATTTTTTAATAAAGTATATTTTTTATTTTATACATGCCTCTTATTGTGCCCACAAAGTCCTGCCTTTTTTGAGAAGTGTTCCTTCTCTCTCTCAATCCTTTTACTAATCTTTGGATGTTGGCACGGTGGGGATCCTCCCTTTCTAGGCATTACTAAAAACAGTGAGTTGCGGTCATATTGACCGCTGACCCAATTCACCATATGCAATGAAAATGGTAAACAGCGCTGATCTGCCCCTATGACCCTTCAAACATAATACTCTAAAGAGCCAGTAATGTGTCCTTAATAAATTGCATACAGTGATAAAAAAAACTGAAAAATAGTGCAATAAATCAATTAGTGCCAAAGTTTTTCTTAAATAAAGTGCTCTATGCTTCTGGTGACTGTGATCCTGGTGCATCTACTTGACCGCAGCCCAGCTTTTGATAACGTCGCCGTATTCGACAAAACACGTCAAGCTAATCAACTTCTGCAAACAAGACCCAGGGACGGGAGAGTGCACAACAAACTTTTCAAAACAGCAAGCACCACCTCACAGAGCAAGGGGCCGTATATCACTGGGCCATTGATTTCTCATTTTAAATGTTTTTAGCATTTGTAAGTAAAATTTATTTTTTAAACGGTATTATACTATGAGGAGTTTTCTTTCCTGATCCCCTCCCTGCAAAAAGAACGTGAGCTACAACTCATGGACGGAAGTGGAAGGACCTAGCACAACCCACTATAGAGGGAGAGGTCCCCCTCTAAGAGACCTTCAAGCCGCTATATGGCTAACAAGTCCATCATATCCAGTGAGTGAGATATACCCCTGGCACAGAGCACTTTATTTAAGAAAAACTTTGGAACTCTTTGATTTATTGCACTATTTTTCACAGTTTTTTGATCACTGTAAGCACTTTATTAAGAACACAATACTGGCTCTTTAGAGTATTATGTTTGAAGGGTCATAGGGGCAGAACAGCGCTGTTTAGCATTTTCATTGCATTTTTGGTTCCCTGGATAGGGAGCCTTTACACAGCAGCAGGTCAATATCAACGTTTTTTTTAGTGTTTTAGATTTTGTTAAAACATATTTATACTGCTATACAAAGCATCTGGATGAACTGGATCCTTTCTAAAATTCCAGGAAGAGATCATCACAGCCCATCTGTTTCCAGACGGTGCTGTGGCCCAACTTCCCAATCCAAATGCACTGAGCTGGCTGCATGAGAGGCATTTTCCGGATGTCCTCCCTGGTACCCCTACCCAATGATCACCCCAAAGAAGATGTTGTGTCTGTACAAGACACGGATTTAGGCATGACACCCTCTATTATTGTCCCTCCTGTCCTGACCAACCTGGTCTCTGCATCGGGCAATGTTTCCGTCGCTACCACACACTAGTGGAGTATTATCATAGGGTACAATACGGTACAGTTCTAGGGCCCATTTTAACACAGGGTCTCTAAAGATGAGATGGCCATCACATTTTGAGAGACCCGAACCTGGAACCTTTACAGTTACAAATAAAAGTGTAAAGAAAAGGAAAAAATAAAAAAGCCAAAAATAATAGTTGTTTTATTGTTGTTCTCTCTCTATTGTTCTGCTCTGTTTTACTGTATTTTATGCTTAACTGTAATGTGTTATTGTTCCTATGTTTTACCATGTTTGCTTAACCAGTTCCCGACCGGCTCGCATACTTTTACTGCTGCAGAGTGGCAGCGTTCTGCGAATCGCTGTCTATAAACGGCGGCTCGCGCGTGCCCTGCAGAGGACGGGGGCACGCCGCCGCGCTCTAATGCCCGCCGCACTCTGCAGGAGTGTGGACGCGGCTCGGGCGGATTAAATCTCCGCCGGCGAGCCACGATTTCCTGTAGCCCTGTCACTGGGATCAGTTAGATCTCTCATGCCCATGTTAGCCCAACCCCCCCACAGTAAGAACACACCCAGGGAACACGATTAACCCCTAGCTCTCCCCCTGCAGGTTAACCCCTTCACTGCCAATGAGATTTATACAGTAATCAGTGGATATTTACATTTCTGAATGCTGTATAAATGTCATTGGTCCCAAAAAAGTGTCAAAAATGTCCGACATGTCTGCCCCAATATCGCAGTCCTAATAAAAATCGCAGATTGCAGCCATTACTAGTAAAAAAAATTGTAAAAACGCCAGAAATTAATTTTCATGGTTTGTAAATGCAGCAACTTTTGTGCATTTTTTTGGATTTGTATTTTAGCAAAAAGTAAGAAATAGTTTTTTTGCAAAATTGTCCCTCTTTTTTTGTATATAGTGGTGATCAAAAATGACGCAGAGGTGATCAAATGCCACCAAAAGAAAGCTCTATTTGTGGGAAAAATGAAACGCAAATTTTGTTTGGGTACAACGTCGCAGGACCGTGCAATTGTCAGTTAAAGCGACGCAGTGCCGAATAGCAAAAAGTGCTCTAGTCCTAATGTGGGAAATCCTTCCGGGGCTGAAGTGGTTAAAAAAATTAATAATTAAAAAAAAAATGAAAGCACCCCTGTCACCCCGTGCTCACACGCAGAGTTGAATGCAAGCATCGGTCTCTTGTCGTATGTAAACAGCAATTGCAACATGCATGTGAGGTATCACCGTGAACGCCAGATCGAGGGCAGTAATTCTCGCAGTAGACCTCTTCTGCAAATCCGTAGAGGCTTTTAAAGGCTTTTAAAAAGTATGTAGTTTGTCACCCTAGCATGGGCGTGCGCAATTTTAAAGCATATTGTGTTTGGTATCAATGTATTTGGCATAAGATCATCTTTTATATTTTACCAAACATTTGGGCAATATAGTGTGTTTTTGTGCATTAGAATTCAAAAAAGTGTCTTTTTTTTCCCCAAAAATTGCGTTTGAAAAATCACTGCACAAATACTTTGTGATAAAAAAAAAAATTGCAACACCCACCATTTTAATCTGTAGGGCCTCTGCTTTTTAAAAAAAAAATAATGTTTGGGGGTTCAAAGTAATTTTATAACAAAATTTTTTTTTTTTTTTAATGTAAACAAAAAGTGTCAGAAAGCACTGAAACGTTCAAGTGGTTAGAAGAATGGGTGATGTGTGGCATAAGCTTCTAATGTTGGGCATAAAATGCCAGGACAGTTCAAACCCCCCCAAATGACCCCTTTTTGGAAAGTAGACACCCCAAGCTATTTTCTGAGAGGCATGTTAAGTCCGTGGAATATTTTATATTTTACTGCAAGTTTCAGGAAAATGACATATTGCTCACACATGGCATGGGTATATGTGAAGTTACACCCCAAAATACATTCTGCTGCTTCTCCTGAGTACCACATGTGTGAGACATTTTGGGAGCCGTACAGGACCCCGAAAACCAATCACCGCCTTCAGGCTTTCTAAGGGCGTAAAATTGTGATTTTACTCCTCATCACCTGTCACAGTTTCAGAGGCAATGAAATGTCAAGATAGCGCAAACCCTCCTCCAAATGACCCCATTTTGGAAAGTAGACACCCCAAGCAATTTGCTAAGAGGCATGGTGAGTGTTTTGCAGCTCTCATTTGTTTTGGAAAATGAAGAAAGAAAAGGAAAATGTATTTTTTTTCTTTTTTCAATTTCAAAAGTTTGTGACAATAAGCGAGATCTGCAAAATATTCAGCATGCCTCTCAGCAAATACCTTTGGGTGTCTACTTTCCGAAAAGGGGTCATTGGGGGGGGGGGGGGGTTGTGCTATCTTGGCATTTCATGGCCTCCGAAACAGTGATAGGTAGTGAGGAGTGGAATCAACAATTTAGGCCCTTAGAAAGCCTGAAGGTGGTGATTTGTTTTCAGGGTCCTGTACGTGGCTAGGCTCCCAAAAAGTCTCACACATGTGGTATCCCCATACTCAGAAGAAGCAGCAGAATGTATTTTGGGGTGTAATTCCACATATGCCCATGGCATGTTTGAGCAATATTTAATTTAGTGACAACTTTGTGTAAAAAAATGTAAAAATAAAATAAAATGTGTAATTTACCAGAAACTTGTGGCAAAATATAAAATATTCCATGAACTCAACATGCCTTTCAGCAAATAGCTTGGGGTATCTGCTTTCCAAAATAGGGTCCTTTGGGGAGTTTTGTGCTATCCCCTTACTCAAGAGATGCAGCAGAATGTATTTTGGGGTATATTTCCGCATATACCCATGGCATGTGTGAGCAATATATAATTTCAGTGACAACTTTGTGTAATTTAGTTTTTTTTGTAATTTTTCAATCACTTGTGACAAAAAAATAAAATATTCAATGGGCTCAACATGCCTCTCAGAAAATTACTTGGGGTGTCTACTTTCCAAAAAGGGATAATTTGGAGGGGTTTTGTACTGCCCTGTCATTTTACCACCTCAAGAAATGAGATAGGCAGTCATAAACTAAAAGCTGCAGTATATGTACCATAGTTCGTAGACACTATAACTTTTGCGCAAACCAATAAATATATGTTTATTGAATTTTTTTTACCCAAGCCATGTGGCTGAATACATTTTGGCCTAAATGTATGACTAAAATTGAGTTTATTGGATTTTTTTTTCAGCAAAAAGTAAAAAATAAATTTTTTTTCAAAATTTTCCATCTTTTTACGTTTATAGCGCCAAAATTAAAATCCCAGAGGTGTTTAAATACGACCAAAAGAAAGCTCTAATTGTGGGGAAAAAAGGACACAAATTTTGTTTGGTAATTGTGCAGTCATGCAATGCTGTGCACAGTTAAACAGCGCAGTTTCAAATTGAAAAAAGTGCTCTGGTCATTAAGGGGGTAAAACCTTCCGGGGCTAAAGTGGTTAAAGAAGCTCTAAATGAATGCATTTGCAGGCAATTTTAAAAAAAAATCCCAAAAAGTCCCTCATTGTAAATCCAACGTCAATCACGATGTCCACCAACTGATGAACAGTTTTTTTTTCAGCAAAAAGTAAAAAATACATTTTTTTTCAAAATTTTCCATCTTTTTACGTTTATAGCGCCAAAATTAAAATCCCAGAGGTGTTTAAATACGACCAAAAGAAAGCTCTAATTGTGGGGAAAAAAGGACACAAATTTTGTTTGGTAATTGTGCAGTCATGCAATGCTGTGCACAGTTAAACAGCGCAGTTTCAAATTGAAAAAAGTGCTCTGGTCATTAAGGGGGTAAAACCTTCCGGGGCTAAAGTGGTTAAAGAAGCTCTAAATGAATGCATTTGCAGGCAATTTTAAAAAAAAATCCCAAAAAGTCCCTCATTGTAAATCCAACGTCAATCACGATGTCCACCAACTGATGAACAGTTTTTTTTTCAGCAAAAAGTAAAAAATACATTTTTTTTCAAAATTTTCCATCTTTTTACGTTTATAGCGCCAAAATTAAAATCCCAGAGGTGTTTAAATACGACCAAAAGAAAGCTC
>BLSH010193985.1:189501-210848 GCA_018402905.1 Glandirana rugosa
CGTGTTAATAAAGGTCAGACACACAGTGAAATTTAGTTTGGCAGTTAGTAACGTGTAGACAATAAGTGTGAAGAAAAATTTCAGACACACAGTGAAAGTTACTTTGGCAGTTAGTAACGTGTAGACAATAAGTGTGAAGAAAAATTTCAGATACACAGTGAAATTTACTTTGGCAGTTAGTAACGTGTAGACAATAAGTGTGAAGAAAAATTTCAGACACACAGTGAAATTTACTTTGGCAGTTAGTAACGTGTAGACACTTCTTGTGAAGAAAAATCAGACACAGTGAAAATAATAACGGCGATTACTAACGTGTAGACAATAAGTAAAAGAAGTGTGAATAACAGATGTGCAATGATTGACGGTTTCATTTAAAGTGACACATAGACTTTAAAAAGAAGTGTGAATAACAGATGTGCAATGATTGACGGTTTCATTGAAAGTGACACACAGACTTTAAAAAGAAGTGTGAATAACAGATGTGCAATGATTGACGGTTTGATTTAAAGTGACACACAGACTGGAAATAATTGTGCAGAAGAGATGTGCACTGATTCCCGGTTTCATTTAAAGTGACACACACATTTTGCGGAACAGTGATATGTGTACTCCCGGCTTATTTATACTTTTTTGACACAGTTTGAAGATGATTTTAGAACAGTTCTATGGCCTTTAATGTTAATTAATACTTTTCAGACCCATTTTGAAGATGATCTCCATTTTTGCATTTTTTATGTTTTTATTTTTTAAAAAATATTTAAAGTTATTTCCCTGTCCCCATTTCTTTGTAGGGCACTTGTCCCACCTTTACCCCCATTTTTCTTCCTTTTGCAGACCTCCAGGACCTTCCTGGACTTTTTTACAGCATTTTTAAGATTTTTCATTAAAATTACCAGAACCCCGGACCCGAACCCGGACTTTTTTTGAAAAGTCCGGGTCCGGGTCCCGGACACCCCAAAGTTCGGTACGGACCCGAACTTTACAGTCCGGGTTCGCTCAACTCTAATTATGAGTCAGGAGATAAAACCGGGAAGCTTTTAGCGAGAGCATTAAAAGAATCCGTGGCTAACAGTACTATCAAGGGCATCAGAAGACAAGACGGCAAATTAGATGTAAAAACAGAAGCGATAGCAAAGCATTTCCATACATTTTACTCCAAGCTTTACAACCTAACTCCCCAACACAAACCAGCAGGTACTCAGGGGTCCAGAATAGAGATTATCCAGGATTATCTGCAGAAAAGTGGGATGCCAGCCTTACATCCAGATGACACCACGGGACTAGAAGACCCAATCTCTGAGACAGAACTGACCAGGGCGATCCGGGATATGAAATCAGGGAAAAGCCCAGGACCGGACGGGTTTACGGCCATTTATTACAAGACATTCTTAAACATTTTGACAGCACCACTGGCTAAGGCCCTGAACTCAATGACAGAATCTAAGAGAACACTGGTTGACTTCCTTTCGGCGTTCATTGCGGTCATTCCCAAAGAGGGAAAAGATCCCAAAATATGTACTAGCTACAGGCCAATATCCCTACTCAATCTAGACCTTAAGATATTGACGAAGGTCCTGGCCATGAGACTGAGACCACTGTTGGACAAGGTGATAGGGAGGGAGCAGGTAGGCTTCATGCCGGGTAGGGAGGCGAAGGACAATGTGACTAAAGCCCTTCTATTGATCCAGGCGGCGAGAGCAGGAAAGTTCAGGGGCCTTCTCCTGTCCACGGACGCGGAGAAGGCCTTTGACAGGGTCGCTTGGGATTATTTGTTTGCCACCTGCTCACACATTGGCCTCCCCCCCAGGATGATAGCTTGGATAGAATCCCTGTACAGGAGTCCATCAGCAAAACTGAAAGTTAACGGAACACTATCAAAAAGGGTGCAGATTCTAAATGGGACCAGGCAGAGATGTCCTTTGTCACCCCTGCTTTTTATCTTGACTTTGGAACCGTTCATTAGAAGAGTTCAAACCAACCCAGATATAAGAGGGTTTGGGGTGTCGGGTAGGGAATACAAGGTGGCTGCTTACGCAGATGGCTTATTGTTTTTCCTCTCGATGCCACACACCTCATTACCGAATCTCATCTCGGAATTCGCACATTTTGGATATATTTCCAACCTAATAATTAACTATTCCAAGTTGGAAGCCCTTAATTTAAACCTACCAGAGGCAGATCTTACAAGGGTCAAACAGAACTCGCACTTCAGGTGGGATCTACAGAGATTGAGGTATCTAGGGATCTGGCTGACTCCTAACATTGCTTCCACTTTCGCCCAAAACTTCCCCCCCTATTGAAAGAGATAAAGACAGATCTGGATAGATGGAGCACAGGATTCTTCTCCTGGTTCGGCAGAGTAGCTATAACCAAAATGATACTGTTGCCCAAATTACTTTATCTCATACGCGCCCTTCCAATTCTAATACCACCAAAATTCTTGAAGACCATTCAATCCTATATTAGGAGTTTTGTATGAAACAGTAAACGTCCCAGACTCAGATTGTCCTTATTGATGGGCTCTAAAGCAAGAGGGGGACTAGGCATACCAGATATCAGTGATTACTACAGGGCAGCACATATAGCAAGGGTTATAGACTGGCACTGTCACAGAGATACGAAAGATTGGGTCTCCTTGGAAGCTGACCTGAGTTCCATACCACTGACCTCGGCACCATGGTTACCCAAAGAAAATCAACCACTTGATATGAAAATCCACCCTATTACGGGAACAACATTAGAGATCATACACAGGATAGCGAAGTACTCCAAAGTGACCTCAAGGTTAAATCCTCTCAGGCCTCTACAAGACAACCCAGCCTTTGTAACGGGTCAAGGAAATGAGATCTACAAGCCAGGACGCACAACACAATCATTACGGACAGGGGACTGTTTCCACATGGGAGGATTGAGGGACCGCTTAGGTCTAATGAGAGAGCATGATTTACAACACCTCCCATTTTGGTCGTATTTACAAATGCACAGTTACCTCTCAGATAATAAACACAAACCACACTTTACTAGATCCCTGACGCCCTTGGAATCGGTCTGTCGTGCAGGTGAGCAATTTCAAAAAGCGACTTCAGTCGCTTATCAGTGGTTTCAATCTAGTAAACCAAATGACTCGGAGGTTCTCAGGAAGAAATGGTCTGACACTCTCCAAAGGGAGCTGACAGATAAACAGTGGACAGGAGCTTGCCTGATGGCTCATCAATGCTCCATCAGCACTAAAATGCAGGAAACTGCCTACAAACTATTGTCCCAATGGTATTTGACACCGGTCAAGGTGAATAAATGGCACCCACAGACACCTGACACGTGCTGGCGCTGTAAAAAAGATAAAGGTTCACTCCTACATATATGGTGGTACTGCCCAGTTCTCCAACCATATTGGGACATGGTAAAGAAGACTATCATAGCCATCACAGATACTGATCTCATCCTGGATGCAGCATGCTGTTTGCTGCACATAAATGATCGTTCACCCACAGTGTATAAAAAATCCCTTACAAAACATCTGCTGAATGCAGCAAAATCCCTAATCCCACTGCATTGGAACTCCACAAAAATACCCACTATTGACAGCTGGCTGGCAAAGGTGTCAGATGTCTGCGAGATGGAGGAAACAAGAGCACAAGCCTCTGAAAATGTAGAGAGATTTCATATGACCTGGCGGCCGTGGCATACCTTCAGGTGGTCAGATGACTATAAGGTATTACAACAGAGAGGATACCCTTGCAATGCTCTGTAGAGTGCCTTATCATTAGACTGATAAATAGAACAACGCAACTATACAGGATCACCAGACCTCACCCTACTATTTCCTCTCTGACTATACAACTCATTCTCAACCTTAATCTTTTACTTAACTGCTACTTTCCTTTACTTCTTTTCTTTTGCTTTGTTTCGTCACTTCCATGAGAAAAAAGGTTTATATGATTCTCTCAGTGCGGATAACCTATGGTTAAGTTTCTTGATTACCACTAGAAGTAATTACATAAAACACATGACTATATAGAGTTATTTAAGGACATGCATACATATTTGCTAATGTTTCTTTTGGGCTACCAGACCTGGTTTTCCAGGGGAATTATATTGTTGTCATGATGTATCACCACCTCATGGATGTATCAATTTTTTGCTTCAATAAAAGCTTAATGTTTAAAAAAAAAAAGTCTGAGAAGAGATAAATACCCCGTCTCTTTACTCCTGGGCACAGAGCACAGCTGAGCACAATTGAGCATGCTCAGACACAAAACAACTCTCAAAATAACTCTCATGGAGTAATTCCTTAAGTAGTTAGTAAATACCAAAATGAGAGTTATTTTACACACATTTTTGGGAGTGTAGAGGAGAGTTATTTTGCCAAGTGCAAGTTTCAGCCATTCATTCTAATGGTACAATTGTTACTTTATCAAATAAATAAATTTCATGTTGAGAAGAAATGTATCTTTCTGTCAAAGAAATTGTCCTGGCAACAATGTTGCAAATTTGATAATCTATTTTGTTTTTAAGAATGCTAGAATGTGAAATCTCTTCATGTTTTGTAATTATTTATTTTCTTGGTCACTTTCACATGCTGCTGTCCATGTCACAAAAATATTTAGCCAAACTCACACAGGTGTCTTTACAAACCACAAACAATACCATTGCTTATGGAAATTTAAAATTAGTGCCATTTTTTTATTTTTTATTCTTTCCAAATGATCATGATTTGAGCCCCAAAAATGTGATATGTGTACCAACATTTAGAAGATTAACTCCTGACTAATGTAAGTCCTAGACATGCAGTATCTGTATCTTTATGTGTAGGAGGACGTGATGTCCGTAAGCCCCGTGGTTTAAAAGGTAGCAATTCTGTCTACCATTGCAGACGTTCAATTCCCAAGCATGTCACTTCATGTAGAGATGTTATTTGTCCTCTCTATGTTGTTAAACATGACTCAGGGCCTTACCTAAATTATGTTTGAATGTAGTATTTATGTGTAGGAGGGTTCCGCCACCATTGCAAATCTTGCCAGATATACTAGTTATACTAGCTAGGCAATGGGGATGCCTGCCTTTACATGCACATGAACTTTAATGGCATCCCAGTCTTAGTCCGTAGGGTTCAATATTGAGTTGGCCCACCCTTTGCAGCTATAACAGTGTCAACTCTTCTGGGAAGGCTGTCCATGTTTGTCTATGGGAGTATTTGGCCATTCTTCCAGAAGTGTATTTGCGAAGTCAGGCACTAATGTTGGATGAGAAGGCCTGGCTCACAGTCTCCGCTCTAATTCAGCCAAAAGGTGTCCTATCTGGTTGAGGTCAGGACTCTGTGCAGGCCAGTCAAGTTCCTCCACCCCAAACTCACTCATCCATGTCTTTATCGATATTGCTTTGTGCACTGGTCCAAATCATTTGGTGGAGGGGGGATTATGGTGTGGAGTTGTTTTTCAGGGGTTGGGCTTGGCCCCTTAGTTCCAGTGCAGGGAACTCTTAAGACATCAGCAAGACATTTTGGGCAATTTCATACTCCCAACTTTGTGGGAACAGTTTAGGGATGGCCCCTTCCTGTTCCAAAATGACTGTGCGCCAGTGTACAAAGCAAAGGCCATAAAGACATGGATGAGGGAGGTTGGTATGGAGGAACTTGACTGGCCTGCACAGACTCCTGACCTCAACCCAATAGACCACCTTTTGGCTGAATTAGAGCAGAGACTGCGAGCCAGGCCTTCTCATCCAACATCAGTGCCTGACCTCACAAATGCACTTCTGGAGGAATGGACAAACATTCCCATAGACACACTGCTAAACCTTATGGACAGCCTTCCCAGAAGAGTTGAAGCTGTTATAGCTGCAAATGGTGGCCCAACTCTATACTGAACCCTGGGCTGCCATTATAGTTCATATGTGTGTAAAGGCACATTTCCCAATACTTAGGACAATCTATTGTATAATACGTGTGATGCTGAGCATGGCTATGGACTTAGGACTGGTTCACACCACAGCGATGGACAGCACATGTGCTCACTGCTCACTAACTAAGTGGCTAGCAAATCCACCTGGCACCCAAAAAGTTGCTGGTACATGTCCCGGACATGCTAATGCTTGTGTTGAAGTTTATAATAAACCCCTGGTTGGGTTTCTCACCACAATCCAAAGACAGGCTGGCATTTTATTTATCTCTTGTCCAAATAGTCCGGGAAAAAGTCTGGGTTCGGTACCGAACTTGACCCGAACTTTACCCCGAACCCCATTGAAGTCAATGGGGACCCAAACTTTTCGGCACAAAAATTACTAAAAAAGTCCTGGAAAGTGCTAGAGGGCTGCAAAAGGAAATAAAATGATTTTAGAACAATAATCTGTCCCTTACAGCAACAGCAGAAACCTGACCCTATAGGAGTAGGCGATGATTTTAGAACAATAATCTGTCCCTTACAGCAACAGCGGGAACCGAACCTGACCCTATAGAACTAGAAGATGATTTTAGAACAATAATCTGTCCCTCTAAGCAGTAGACTCTACCTAGTCCAGTCAGATCGTTCTGTAATGCAGGATGAGAGGTTATTAGATCTGCAATCTGTCCTTAAAAGCAGTAGTAATAGTAATCTCTACCTAGTCCACAATCAGATCGTTCTGTAATGCAGGATGAGATGTTATTAGATCTGCAATCTGTCCCTCACAGGGCCGGCAGCATCCTCTCCCTACACTACCCAGAGAGCATGTGACATGCAGCACTAAGTGACTCCAGCTTATAAAGAGGCTGGGCCACATGATGCACTGGCCAATCACAGCCATGCCATTAGTAGGCATGGCTGTGAGGGCAAACCAGTGAAACGCTTGTTGATTGGCTGTCCTGCAGCCATTCAACATGCGTGATCAAATACCCAAACCCAGAACCCAAACTTTTTTTAAAATGTCCGGGTTCGGGTCCGAGTCACGTATACCCCAAAGTTCGGTACGGACCCGAACTTTACAGTTCGCTCAACTCTATCTGTAATGTAAGCAAGTTATTTTGGGACTTTAAATTGGAAGCTCATTGCAGCCAGGGACTTGGGCATTTCAAATTTTAGGGTTTACACAGCACAGGTACATCTGGTTAGAAAACTGTTGCTTGGATCAGTGTTTCTCAACTCCAGCCCTTAAGGCATCCCAACAGGTCATGCTTTCAGGATTTCCGTCAGATGAAACAGCTGTGGTAATTACTAAGGCAGTGAAACTGATCAAATCACTTGTGCAAAATAATAGCCTGAAAAGATGATAACCACTGACTTAGAATTTTGTCCTTGAGTTATACTGAGCTGATGAACATAGCCAAGGGTTAACACAGCAAATAGTATTAGGTATGGCAGCCTCTCAGGTGAAATAAATTAGAAAAGACAGATTGAAAGATACTGGTGGGCGTGTACGTCCATTGGGCGTGTGTCCGTGCTAGCTTATATAAGGCACTACAGTAGAGGGTGTTGGTTTAACCTTCTGAGGGGTCAGCTTTGTTGCTGTGGTTCAAGTCAGGTGGTCTTGGGGCCCCTCTTTTAGGGGGACCCCCAGATAAGCGAGGAGCCACATAAAGCTGTACCATTACAGGTCACCGCCATGTCGTGGGGTTTGGGGCGCTTGAGTAACTCTATGAGATTACAGGTTAAGCCTGAATATCGTGGTGAAGTTGGACTGAAGGTGATCGCTGTGTATGTTCTGCAGAAATTGCTGAATTCACAGGTCAGTGATATATTTGCTCTACAAGATTTTGTGGCTAGCGGTCAATACTATGTTTCTTTTCGTACTGAGGACACCTGCCAAGCTGCATATGAAAATTGGGTGAAGGCGGTGCTGGGAGGAAATATGATAACTAAGAAGATGGATGAATTTCTGCTGTTTGATCCAGGCGTAAAGACCGTGATAGTGCATTGTTACAACCCTTTTTTGGAGCCAGCATTGGTGAGACATTTTCTGTTACAGTATTGCATGGGAGTGGACCATGGGGAGAGACTGTACAACCAGTATGGGATGTACAGGGGAAAACTGCGTTTTAAAGTACGTATGAAACGTGATACAACAGGCTACTGTGGTGTCTGTCACCCTCCCCCTTCATTCACCATTGCAGGGGACCGGTGCACTGTGTATTATCCTGGACAACCCCGATATTGCAGGGGGTGCTTTCAGTATGGTCACATACGGGAGGACTGTCCTTCTAAACACTGCTGCAGAGTGTGTCTGAATTCAGGGCACAATGCAGCAGATTGTAAGGAAAAAAATGTGATTTGTGTGGTTCTGGGGAGCACTGTCCAAGAATGGAGGGAAAGAAAATGTTCACATATGCAGCGGTTGTGCAAAGTCAGCGGTTTACAGGCCAGAATGTGAGCCAAGCACCGGAGGAGCAAGAGACAGAGGGTGCGGATGAAGGGGGTGTGCAGGCAGCCAGCTCTGAGAGTGAAGTGCCAGCCACCCCAGACGCTGGAAACCCCACGAGTAGCTCCAAAGAAGGTGTTGGACAGGAGCTGCAAAGCAGTATGGGTACATGTGAAGTGAATACTAATGAGGCAGCAGAGGAGGAGGTTAATGAGATGCAGGTGCATGAGGTAGGAGAGACTGGGGAGGAGGTAGGCGGGGAGGTAGGCGGGGAGGTAGGTGGAGAGGTGGATGTATTGGTAAGGCAGGTGGAGGCAGAGCAGGAGAATAAATATGCAGATGAGAAAGTAGAGGATTGGGCAGATGAGATGGAAGTGCAGGGGACTAAGAGGAAGGAGGAGGCAGGAGCAAAAGACTTGCTGACGTGTGCTCAGAGACAGGTGCCTGAAGTGGAGCAGGGGTAGAGACACAGAGAAAGAAACCAAAATGGGACTTGTCTGGATTTGAACCAGGGCAATGGCATGTGTGAAACGCCTAATCTGAGTATGGATTTAGCAGTGTCAGATACATTAAGTGCAACATCACCACTGAGCTCTGTAGACTCACCTGCAATGCTGTATTTAGAAAATGAAGCAGTATTATCCTTGGGGAAGGGTACTGCATACAGGAGTGAAAAGGAGCTTCCTGATGGAGGGAAATAGTGCTTGTTACAGGATTGCATTGATCCTCCTTATGGCTAGTGTGAATGTGCGTTTGATTGGGTCAGTGTATCGTCGTGCGGCTGAGTTGTCTGAATTGGTTAGGATTGATTGTGATGTCTTGAGTGTGCGTTGAGGTATGTTCCTGGCCATGGGGAATGGAGTGCAGGGCAGGCCATTTGGTCCTGCGCGGCAGAAAACAAAAATAAAGGAGTTGGGGTGCTTCTTAAAAATCCTGGAATTAAAGTTAAGTCATGGGAGGAAGTGGTCGCGGGCAGAATCTTGAAAGTGAACTTTATCTACCTGGAAGAAACCTTCAAGCTTTTTTGTGTGTATGCCTCAGTACAGAAGGTTACTAGGCTGAATTTGCTGGGAATCCTGAGGCTCCACCTAGTCAGGAGAGAAAATATTATCGTTGCTGGCAATTTTAATCTTATCAGGGATGCTGGAGATAGGGTAGGTCAAGGAGAAAGCCAGTAAACCAGTAAAGCCTTTAATGAAATGTTGCAAGACTTTGGTTTGAAGGATGGACCCTTGTGTCACTATGGAAGAGGAAAGGCTCCAACGACCTTTTTTTCAGACAAGGGAAGTGTGAGATCCCGAATTGACTTTATTTTATGTTCCAGTAATTTAAACGTTGCAGCCTGGAGACAGTGAGATCTTTCTTTCTCTGGCCATCAGGCCTTGGTGGGCAAGTTTATTTTTGAGCAGGATGTGAAAATGGGAAGAGAAGTTTTTGACCAGTTTGACCTGCAGTATAAAGTGTGGCTGGGAAGGAAGGGGGGATTTTGAGTCTTTTTTCAGTTGGTGGGACTGGCTAAAGGAGGGCATCAAGTTCTTTTTTATTCAGGCTGGGGTGAGGAGGGCAAAAAAGGAGAGGGGGGAAGGGAGAGCCTTACTGAATAGGTTGAGACTTTTGCTGAAGTTAAGACAAGGGGGTTAGGAGCTGGAGGAGGAAATCAGGAGGGTGAGAGAGGAGATAAAGAAGGCTAAGGGGAAGAAGCTAAGGGGAAGAAGTTAATTTTTCAAGCTAAAGTGAGGAACATGGCGGAAAGGGAGACATGCTCACGATTCATCTTCATGAAGGTATTGAAGGGGCGTAATGTGATGGTGCAGGGACAGGAGGTGAAAGGTGAGAAGATGGGTGAGTCAGTGAATGAGTTTTACAGACTTGTTTGCTGGTGGACGTGAAGCGAGTGCTGAGGAGATGCGGGAGTACTGCGGGAGAGTCGATGCTAGTTTGTCTGAGGGAAGGGCTGGTCTGTGTGTGACTGTTACGGAAGAGGAGGTGTGTTTAGTGATTGGAGGAATGAGTAAATGTAAGACGCCTGGTAAGGATGGTTTGACTGTGGAGTTTTTCTGCAAAGCTTGGGAGGTGATGAAGAATGAGGTATGTGACTTGGTGAGGATGGTGTATGAGATGGGTGAGATGCCAAAGTCCTTAAGGGAGGGGGTTATTACCCTTATCCACAAAAAAGGAGATTAGAGAGACATTAGGAATTGGCGACCAATTACACTTCTGAATGTTGACTACAAAATTGTGGCAAGGTTGGTGTCAGACCGAGTCAAACTTGTGGTTGGTGAGGTGATAGGGGAGCAGCAGGTCTGTGCGGTTCCTGGTCCTCGGATTTCCGACAACTTACTGTTGCTGAGGGATGTCGTGCATTACGCACAATCTAACAACTTGCCGTGTCTGTTGGAATCCGTTGATCTTGAAAAAGCCTACGACAAAGTCTCCCACCAGTTTCTGATCCAGATCCTGGAGGTCCTAGGGTTTCCAGACCAGATGTTGAAGGTTATCAGAGGGCTGTATAAGGACATCTCCAGTCAAGTCTTGGTCAACGGTACCCTAGAGGGGAGTATCCCTATGATGTGCGGGGTTAGGCAGGGTTGTCCTCTGTCGCCTCTGATGTTCATCTGTGTGATGGAGCCTCTACTGAGTGCAGTGATGAAGGACAAGGCATTTAAGGGAGTGTTTGTGCCTGGAAGTGGCGGAAGGAGCGTGAAAGTGTTGGGATATATGGATGATGTGGTGCTGGTGGCTGGTGGATGGCTGATGTGCGGCGTGGAAGGTTGCAGGTGAGCTTGTTTTGTAGTGTGTCTGGGATGAGTGTGAATTGGAGTGTCAGGTGTGTAGTGTTGGGCGTGAGATGGAGGTGAGTGAGGGTTTGTGTCAGAAGGTGGAAAGTATGCAGGTGTTAGGAGTGAGCTTTGATAGGGAGCTGAAAGGGAGAGGCAGTTTTTAAAAGGTAACTGAGTGTGTGGAGAGGAAGATTTGCTTTTGGAGGATGCGTGAATTGTCCTGCACCGGGAAGGTGCTAATTATCAAGTCAGTGATACTTCCGATCATGCTATACATTTCTGTCAATTTCCCACCTCCGGATGGGTGGGTAAGGAAGATGACTAGACTACTGTTTCTGTTTTTTGGGGTGGGACGATGGAGAAGTGTGCAAGGGAAAAAATAACAAACCTCGTGGAAAAGGGGGGTATGAGTTCCCAAAAGTTGGATAATTCTTGACACTGCACTACTGGTTAACTCTGATAAGGGTCCTGAGAAGTAAAGGAATCGGAGCAGAGATGATGCAATACCTTGGAGGAAGACTCTTTATGAGGTGGGAACTCTGCAGACGGGCTTTGGACCGTGGGTCGTACCACAGTACTTCTTGATACTGTCTAAAACCTGGGAGAGTTGGAGGTTGGGTGGACTTGGTTTGGAAATTGGAGACAAGAAGAAGCTTAAAGCTTGGATTGCCAGGGAGATTCCTCCTAACGGGATACATTTCCTAAGAGAAAAGGAGTGTGTGGAGGTGTGGAAAAGCATGAGCACAAAAGGTGTGACTAACCATCAAAGAGACATTTCTTGGATGACCTTTATGAGATGCCTGATGACTATGCAGTTTTTGAAGAGCAGGGATCTAACAAGGAAATATGTCCAAGGGAGGGGTGTGGTGGGGTGGAGGATGTCTTCCATGTTTTTTGGAACTGCATTTGCAAAGGAAGTCATGAGAAAACTGAGGAGGTTCTTACGGGTGGTGGTAGGAGCGGAGTGTGCGAGGGAGGAGATGGTGGTATTGGGGTTCTCTAGGTTGGATAGGAGTGCAGCCAGGAGGGCTTGGTGCTTTTCAGTTATTTTTAAGGAAGTAATTTGGGATGCCTGGAATCTATGGGTGGGGAGGAAAAGGTTTATGTCCGTTGAGGAGGGGGTGAAGCTATTTATAGCCAGAATGCATATTGTTTATCTGTTTGATGTGAAGGGGATGGGAGAAGTGGAAGCGGGGAGGTATTGGAGGAGGAATAGCTGGAGTGTTTTCTGAATGTAACTTACTGTTATAGAATTGTACTGAGTGTATTTTTGTTGCTTTGGTGGTTGTATGATGTGTGAGGAGACAGTCACTAAGTACTGAGGGTATATGTGTGCTGTTGTCTGAATACTGAAACCAAAAAAGAAGAAAAAAATTTGTGGAAGAAGGAATGATATTTTGCTAATGACAAATGTTTTACTAGAGCTGTTTGTTTGCTGAAATTATTGTGCATTTTGACCATCAAAAGTTGCTTGATTTTACCATGCTGTCTGATTGGGGTGTGTATTGTTTGTCTTACCATGCATTCTTCTAGGAGAAAATACTCACCAATGTTCTTGGTTTAATATGTGCCTTTTTTAATATTATGTTGTAATGCTTTGTTAGAATGACTGTTAATTATCTTTCTGTAACTTTGCAGCTAATAATGTCGTGTGGGTGTTTAGTCATTTTATGAAATGTGTGGGCGGTTATGGATGGTGAAACTAAAACTGTCCACTGTAAGGTTTAGTTCAATTTTAGATTGTAAGCTACAATGAGCAGGACCCTTGGAACCCAATTGCTAACTGTTTTGCTAAATCTGTATATACTGTAAATACTAATGCCAGTAAATATGTACATACTTGTGTTTCTGTTGGCAAAATAAAATGAAACTGATTTTGCTTGTTCTCTTTTGTAACTTTTTTTAATTAGTTTTGGGGGATGGCTTTGGGGAAGTGGATTACCTTCCTCAGGGCCGGTTCACACTGCTGCGGTGTCCGAGATCGGATGTGATTTGCACTGCAGTGCAAATCACATGCGATCTGTGCTATGCAAATTCAGCCGTACAGATAGTATGGCTGAATTCACATCGCATTTTGACCAAACTCGCACAGGACCCTTTGCAGATCACATGGGTGTTCACATCCATGCAATCCGATTCCTGTCCGAATTTGCAGTTTGCAGTGCGATCTGCAAACTGATTTGGGGGTGTCATTAGCTTTCTATTGACACACCCAGCATTTTGCATATGGCAGTGTGAACTGTCTAAGACGCGTGCGATGCGGGAACCCGCAGTGGATTCGCAGGGTTCCTGCATCGCACTAGTGTGAACCAGCACTGATAAGTCATCATCTCATCTATATATGCATAGTCCTTACAGATATACATCAGCAGGAAATGTAATGTGGCTGGAAACAGGAAGTGCTCTGTGCACATGGGCTGCAAGCAATTGTGTGGTGACGCCAAATAAATCAATGAACCCCTCCCACATCCTCCCCTACATTTTACAAAAATGTAATTTCAACTTGCTTGCAGCTATAATGTATTGCCCCCCCCCCCCCCAATCCATACCAAGCCCTTTGGCTCAGGGATGGATTTTAAGGGGAAGCCCACTCCAAATTTTATTACAAAACGGCGGGGATCCTTCCAAACCCTTTCTGAGCATGCAGCCTGGAGGTCAGGATGGGGAGACAAGAATATGAGGAATATTATGTGAGGAATATTATGGGGGGCTGGTGGGAAATTTGAACGGCCCATAATGCAGTGACATTGTGGGAGAATACCGCCCGCTGATTGGCCAAAGCATGCACATGACCTGCGTGCTTTGGCCAATCACAGCATGCTCTGCAATCATTGCTCAGCAGGTCTGAGTCCATGCCCACACTATATAAGGCCACTTACACAGCGGCCGAATATAGTGAAAACATTTGCGGAGATAGCAAAAGGTTAGGCAGTGGCATGTAGTATAGGAATATATGTACAGTATGGTATATATAATATGCTGCATTCAGTGTATTTATTTCAGGTACTTATATAGCGCTGTCACTTTACATATATAGGGACATCAGTCCCTACCCTCAAGGAGCTTACAATCTATGGTCGCTAACTCACATTCATACATATACTAGGGCCAATTTAAACAGGAATCTAATTTATCTGAAAAAATAAATAAAGCAAAAGGAAGGCGCGCACACTTAGTGCATTACCAAAAATAATTTAATAGAAAGGAAAAGTTAAAAGTGAATGCTCACAAAAATCAGCAGCACAAAGCCATAGAGTATACAACATTGCATAAAACAACTAATAAAATGGGACTTTGAGTGACACACAGGGTGGGAGGCAGGTACATGATGGATCAATAGAAAATTTATTTAGAAAAGATATTGGAATAGTAAGATATATAATTAAGACCTCCACTCACCTAGTTCTGTCCCTCACACCTTTACTATCCACCCTTAGTCTTCACTCTGTGTCCATCTTTCTTCCCAACGCATACACTCTCTCCACTTCTTTTTACTCTTTTCTCATACTCCAATATCATTGACACTGCACTCCATTCACTTGGACTTGTTCACTCTTCCTAGGCTCATCATGCTTGGGGTGTCCATCCTCCGTGCTGGTCTTGCGCCCTGTGGTGGGGGCCGTTGCTTCACCGCCCGCCTCAGCCCCCGTGCCCGGCAATCCCCGGTTGGTATCTGTGCCCTGCGGATACATGGACATGGTAGGTGGAGCTTCCCTTTTTATCCCTCCCTATCATTGGGATGGAGGGGGTCGTGATTACATTCCTGACCCCTTTGACATCTAACAGTAATTACCCCTCATCTATTTCAGATGAACCATATGCTTGCTCCTGACGAGCGATGGAAATATCACAAAACGCGTAGAGCTGTCAATCATTTACCAGTCCACCTCAGCAATACAATTTTTATATATATTTTTTACTTTTATGACGGGGCGCACCCCCCATTGGAGGTACCAGGGGCCATGAACCACGCAGACTACCATCTGCTGAACACTATTGGTCGTTATCTATGTTAATTGATGGATCGGGGAATTGTGGATTCATGTATTACCATGTTTATATACCTAAACTGTATTTATTATCCTAAGGTTGCTCTTCTGTTCAATCGTGTATTGGATGTATACTCTGTGATTAGCTGTACATTAACATTACCTGTATATGAACATACCTTAATTATATATCTTACTATTCCAATATCTTTTCTAAATACATTTTCTATTGATCCATCATGTACCTGCCTCCCACCCTGTGTGTCACTCAAAGTCCCATTTTATTAGTTGTTTTATGCAATGTTGTATACTTTACCTAGTATCAGGGATGGAGGCGTACGACCCTACCATGTTACGACCTCATTAAAGTCCCATCTCCCCAACCCCTCCCCCCTTTTTTATAGTCATAGGGATGGACACACAGGGCGGCGAATACTACTTTACGGTCCTGGCCCAACACACCTAACCCCTCTTCCCATGGTCCCTTTGTGGACATACCTACCTTAATTATTGTTTTATTGCCTAGCCCCAAGTGCAAAACTATCCACTCTGTTCTCTGTTAACTGTTTTATTGCTCCCCATGTCCGTGCTCATTTGGGCCCTACTGTGGGGGTGCACTGCCGCTCGGTTCTTGTTGGTGTGGGGGCTGCGACACCCACCGGGGGTTGCCCCCTCCCCCGTCCCCACTACGGGGGGTTGGGCTCCTCCCCGCTGTGTGTCGGCGCCACGCTTCCCACCCCGCACGCTGCCTCTCCGAGTGCAGTGCGGGTGGGATTTCCATGCTCGCATAGGCACTGGGGGGCGGAGCGCTGGCTTCCGGCCACCCTTTCCGGGCCGGGCGCTCCCTCCCCCTCCCGTTTGCTACTGCGTGTGTGGCGTTGGCGGGCGAAAGTGCGGCGGCGCCTATATCAGGCGCTGATCGGTGCGGACCTGGACACCTCCGGCATGCATTCTCCACTACACAGCACCGGTCCTAGGCTCTGGCCATCCTCCTTCACTCAGGTACCTTTGTCCACACCTCACACTCTCATGTCACTTCCTTCACCTTTCACTGGGGCTGACCTTGGCTCTCCTGCCCTCTTTCCCTTTTCCTTCCCTCACTTTCACTCACCACCCCTTTCCTTTTTCTCTTCACTCTCCACGAGACCTCCACTCACCTAGTTCTGTCCCTCACACCTTTACTATCCACCCTTAGTCTTCACTCTGTGTCCATCTTTCTTCCCAACGCATACACTCTCTCCACTTCTTTTTACTCTTTTCTCATACTCCAATATCATTGACACTGCACTCCATTCACTTGGACTTGTTCACTCTTCCTAGGCTCATCATGCTTGGGGTGTCCATCCTCCGTGCTGGTCTTGCGCCCTGTGGTGGGGGCCGTTGCTTCACCGCCCGCCTCAGCCCCCGTGCCCGGCAATCCCCGGTTGGTATCTGTGCCCTAGCGGTGCCCTGCTGATACATGGACATGGTAGGTGGAGCTTCCCTTTTTATCCCTCCCTATCATTGGGATGGAGGGGGTCGTGATTACATTCCTGACCCCTTTGACATCTAACAGTAATTACCCCTCATCTATTTCAGATGAACCATATGCTTGCTCCTGACGAGTGATGGAAATATCATGAAACGCGTAGAGCTGTCAATCATTTACCAGTCCACCTCAGCAATACAATTTTTATATATATTTTTTACTTTTATGACGGGGCGCACCCCCCATTGGAGGTACCAGGGGCCATGAACCACGCAGACTACCATCTGCTGAACACTATTGGTCGTTATCTATGTTAATTGATGGATCGGGGAATTGTGGATTCATGTATTACCATGTTTATATACCTAAACTGTATTTATTATCCTAAGGTTGCTCTTCTGTTCAATCGTGTATTGGATGTATACTCTGTGATTAGCTGTACATTATTACCTGTATATGAACATACCTTAATTATATATCTTACTATTCCAATATCTTTGCTAAATAAATTTTCTATTGATCCATCATGTACCTGCCTCCCACCCTGTGTGTCACTCAAAGTCCCATTTTATTAGTTGTTTTATGCAATGTTGTATACTTTACCTAGTATCAGGGATGGAGGCGTACGACCCTACCATGTCACGACCTCATTAAAGTCCCATCTCCCCAACCCCTCCCCCCTTTTTTACAAAGCCATAGAGAACAATGGGATAAAAACACCAAAAGCGGAATGAAGCTGATGTGTTTCGGGGGCGAACCCCCTTCTTCAGAGCTATGCTCTGAAGAAGGGGGTTCGTCCCCATAACGTATCAGCTTCATCCACCCCTTGTGGTGTTTTTATCCCATTGTTCTCTATGGCTTCGTGCTGCTGATTTTTGTGAGTATTCACTTTTAACTTTTCCATTCTATTAAATTTTTGGCAATGCACTAGGTGTGCACGCCTTCCTTTCGCTTTATTTTTTCAGTTTCTTTCAGATTTCCCCATCTGTGGAGGGCTGCATCCATTTGGTTCTTTACCTTGATGTTCTGGATGTTTGTCATCTTGAAGGTCCTTTAGCGCTGGAAATTACTATTTTTTAATCTTTTTTTGACAGGATCTAATTTACCTACCTGCATGTTTTTAGAGTGGGGGAGGAAACCGGAGTACCCGCAGGAATCCCACACAGACACAGGGAGAGCATGCAAACTCCAGGCAGGTAGTGTTGTGGTTGGGATTTGAACCAGTGACCCATTTGCTCCCAGGTGAAAGTGCTAACCACTACACCACTGTGTAGACTATATGCAATGCATGCACGCTCGGATAAGGGTCTGGCATAGATTTAAAGAGGAACACCACCAAAATGAAACAGAAATTTTGGGTAGGGGTCCCCACCGCAAAGTCTGTACCAGGCCCTTCAGGTCTGGTATGGATTTTAAGGGGAAGCCCATGCCAAATTTTGGGGAAAATGGCATTGGGGTCCCCCCACAATGCAAACCAGACCCCAAAGCACCCTCCCCATGTTGAGGGCATGTGGCCTGATAAGGTTTGGAGGGGGCGCACTCACTCGCCCCCTGCCATGGCTGCATGCTCGGATAAGGGTCTGGTTTGGACCCAACCCCATTTTTTATAAATTTGGTGTGGGGTTCCCCTTAAAATCCATACCAGACCTGAAGGGCCTGGTATGGACTGGGGGGGATCCCCAACACAATGCTTTTTCAGTTATCTTTATCTATATTGCAGGGAACCAGCAATACATTCCAACCGTGACCGATTTTAAATGACAATTTTTCCTTTACAAATGTAATTTTGCGGTGGCACTGTTCTAAACATCACAGAGATCCATACTAATGGGACCCCCCCAAGCACGATATTTAAGCACTTGCTGCCCGCCGCAGCGTGACGGCGACAAAGTGGTTCATTATCGCAAACCGCCCTCACCTGACATCAGCTGCGATAACTAGCATTGTGAGCGCGTGCGTGATGCCGGAGGCATGCTGGCACGCTCACTGTGTTCTGGGGGGGTCAGGGAGTGGGTAGGGCAGACTCAATCACCGCCGGCTACCCACGATGGCTCCTCTGCAGTGAAAGAATGGAGGTCTGTGTATGTAAACACGGATCTCCATTTGGACAGAGGGGGAAGGGCGGTGATCACAGGCTTCCTGTATATAGGTGATCACTTCACTCCCCCTGCCAGCCCAGCTCCCATACAGTTAGAACCATCCATAGGGAACACAGTTAACCCTCTCCGGGTTAACCCCTTCACTGCCAATGGCATTTCTACAGTAATCAGTGCATTTTTATAGCACTGATCGCTGTATAAATGCCAATGGTCCCAAAAAAGTGTCTAAATGGTCCGACATGTCCGCCGCAATATTGCAGCACCACTAAAAATCGCAGATCGCCGCCATTACTAGTAAAAAATAAAAAAGAAATACAACTCCAGAAATGAATTTGCATCATCCCTAAATGCGGCAACTTTTGCGCAAACCAATCAATAAACGCTGATTGCGATTTTTTTTTAATTGATAGCGATATCCATGATATGCGGTACACAATGACATTCACAAACATTCTCCCAGGTTTGGAGAGAAAAATGTCTGACAGAGGAGTGTATGAGCAGAGGTGGCCTGAGGTGGAGATGAAGGATGGAGCTGAGCGAAACCATTTCTGCATAAGCCTATATTGACAATGATGACCCTTTCTGGCACTATTGTATTATTTCATATTTAATTTTATAGAACAGGAATTAAAAGTGATCCTATCCCTAGAAGACAGTCCAACACCCGCTAGACAGGATGGGTGGGTCTGGCACCACCTGCCACTAGGTGGGGAAAGGGGTGTTTTTCCTGGTCACACTGCACGGCGCCATGCTCTTGGGGACATTGCGAAACTGGTGAGCACAATGTAACTGGTGTTGATGAAATGTTTAATTGAGATGTATGTTATGATGAAACATGTGATTGACATAACTTTGTTTGAACAGTAGATGTATATAAATACGTGGAATTATCCTGAGGAAGCAGAACCCCTGTAAAACGTTGATCGTACTTCCACATATCAGTTTAATAACATATCTGTAAAGTATACAATACATCTTCCAATTTTATGGATTTTTTATCTATTTGTAATCAAAAACCTGAACTGTAAAGTTCGGGTCCGTACCGAACTTTGGGGTGTCCGTGACCCGGACCCAAACCCAGACATTTGAAAAAAGTCCGGGTTCAGGTTCGGGGTTTGGGTATTTTATCCCGCCTGTTGAATAGCTGCAGGGCAGCCAATCAATAAGCGTTTCACTGGTTTGCCCTTAGAAGCCATCACAGCCATGTCTACTAATGGCATGGCTGTGATTGGCCAGTGCATCATGTGACCCAGCCTCTGTATAAGCTGGAGTCACGTAGTGCTGCATGTCACATGCTCTCAGGCTAGTGTAGGGAGAGGATGCTGCCGGCGCTGTGAGGGACAGATTGCAGATCTAATAACATCTCATCCTGCATTACAGAATGATCTGATTCTGGACTAGGTAGAGATTACTACTACTACTGCTTTGAGGGACAGATTGCAGATCTAATAGCATCTCATCCTGCATTACAGAACGATCTGACTGGACTAGGTAGAGTCTACTGCTTTGAGGGACAGATTATTGTTCTAAAATCATCTCCTAGTGCTATAGGGAGAGGTTCCCGCTGCTCCTGTAAGGGACAGATTATTGTTCTATAATCATCTCCTAGTTCTATAGGGAGAGGTTCCTGCTGGTGCTGTAAGGGACAGATTATTGTTCTAAAATCATCTCCTATTGCTATAGGGACTTTATTCATTTTTGTGCCGAAAAGTTTGGGTCCCCATTGACTTCAATGGGGTTCGGGGTCAAGTTCGGGTCAAGTTCAGTACCGAACCCGAACTTTTTCGTGAAGTTCGGCCGAACCCGCCAAACCCGAACATCCAGGTGTCTGCTCAACTCTAACCACAACCAATGCAGTAAAGTCCTCTCCCTCAGTGCTACATATCTTCATGGGGCTTGCCTCCCATCTTGATTTTTTTTCAATTTAGAACAGAGGGACTTTGTTCCAAATCAGTAGAAACAGAACAAAATGTTACCTGTCACTACCACTGTGGTGTACCTCCATCCCTAATAACGACTCCAAATCAGGGACAGTCCCTCAAAATCATGGACAGTTGGGAGCTATGCATTTATTACTTTATTGAAACAGGTGTATTGTGCCTTTAAACCACTAATGGGAAATCCTTGTTTTTAAGAAATTGACAAAGCAAAATAAATAAATAAAAAATGTGATGTTAAAACAATAACACAAACAAAATATACTAGTTTCCATCAGACTTAGCTATTCCTGTTTGTGAAATTGATTACAAAAATATGCCACCAGGTGTCAATGCTGAGCTTCTTGTGAACAAAGTAAGTAGAGGAGGACACTAAGCCAAGCCAAGGCCATCATGTCATAATAAATTATTTATAATGAAAGAATAAAAACAATGTAAACCGTTACATTAAGTTAAAAGGATTTGGTATGCTAAAACTATATTATTGTTAAAAGCTGCAATAGATAGTTCTTTGAATTACACAGACATTTGAAATATGGACATTTTATAAAGACATTAAAGGTAATGTATATTCTTCTCAGCGGTGTAAATAAAGATCAGCTTGTAAACAATTACATTAATTTGTGTAACGGCTGAAACACCTTTGCAATAGTGTGCATTGTGGTTATGTCGTTAGCGCATTGCAGTGCCATGCAATGCAACCCTGGGGGCACTAGTTCTAGTGAACTTGGTGATAACCAGGGGTC
>BLSH010193985.1:221017-243122 GCA_018402905.1 Glandirana rugosa
TAGACTGACGTGATCCATCTCCGAAGACGAATCTCCCGAACAAGAATCTGTCCCTCTAAGCAGAAGCCTCTACCTAGTGCAGTCAGATAACTCAAAGCAGCAGTATGTGAAATCTCAAATTACTCCCACAATCTGATCGTTGTGTACGATCCCACAATCTGATCGTTGTGTACGAATGTACGATCATTTCGTTAGACAGAGTTTAATCTGCAATCTCCAACTCTAAGAAGCAGTATTTGAAATCTCAAATTCCCCCAACAATCTGATCGTTGAGCACGATCGTGGCAATCGTTGTTTTATGCAGAGTTTGATCTGCAACTCAAAGCAGCGGTATGTGAAATCTCTAATTTCTGCTATCTGTCCTCAGAGCAACAGCACAGACAGCAGTAGTAAAGTAATCTATCTCAGGATGCAGGATCAGGTCTTAAAATGTCTTAAAATGTCTCTATTCTCTCCCTCACGCCATCAGCTTCCTTTCCCTACAGCCAACCCAAGAGCATGTGACTGCAGCACTACGTGACTCCAGCTTATAAAGAGGCTGGGTCACATGATGCACTGGCCAATCACAGCCATGCCATTAGTAGGCATGGCTGTGATGGCTTCTAAGGGCAAACCAGTGAAACGCTTGTTGATTGGCTGCCCTGCAGCTTCTCAACACGTGGAGTAAAATAGCAGAACCCCGGGCCGAACCCGAACGATTTTTGAAATGTCCGGGTCCGTGCCCCGGACACCCGAAAGTTCGGTACAGACCCGAACGTTACAGTCCGGGTTCGCTCAACACTAAACATGACCATTTTATGGTGTATGGCAAGCTTTAGGCACTCGATTTTATGTGTCTATGTGTTCCCAAGATTTAAATCCAGCCCTGTCACAGCTTTGAGATGGGAATTATGTTGTTTGGTAAGATTTTCTCTCATATTCTGTTGTATCTTATGGATAGAAAGTAAAGGGAAATCTCCCCAGAGGAGGTTTAACCCTTCACTACTGTATCTAAAAAAAAAAGTGGCTTTAAAGTGGTTGTAAAGGCAGAAGGTTTTTTTTTTTTTAATCTTAATGCATTCTATGCATTCCACTACACAGAGCAGGTAAGTATAACGTTTGTTATTTATTATTTTTTTTTTTGAACCAGACTTTACAATCACGTTAAATGTCACATGATTGTAATCAAAAAAGCAAAGTATAAATCATGGTGAAAGATTTTCTTTCATCTGAGCTTGCCCATTTCTCATATATTTATCTTATTTATTAAAAGCCCAAACTATCATTTTGTCCTATAACCCAAAAATGTAGCTTGTGTCCATTATTAAAATAATAATGTAACATTTAGGGGGTTGATTTGATAAAAATAATAATATAAAGTTCAGTGGGCTGTTGTACTTAACCAACTTGCCTGAACTTAACCAACTTGCCGATTGGGATGTTTTTAAATTTTTGCATATTAAAATCTGCATTTTTTTGCTAGAAATTATTGTAAAACCCTCAGAAAGTATATATTCACTGAAAGCAGAGACCCTGGAGAATAGATTGGTGGTAGATGTCACATGATATTTGCATAGCTATTCATTAAACACATATTTTCAAGAAAAAGTACACTAAAATGACTTTTAGTGCAAACAGACACAAAATTATGCTATGTTTTTTTTTGGTAAAATATAAAAGATGAGATTATGCCAAGTAAATAGATATCAAACATATCAAGCCTTAAAATTTCACACTACGATACCCAAAATTCTCTATAGGCGACACTTTAAAAGCCTTTACATGCTATTAGTTTAGAGTTAACCATGAATTATGGCCCTATAATTATTGCTCACTCAACATCTGTGACAATACATCACATTTATGGTGCAATTGTTGTTTACATATAAGTGATTGCCCTGGGCTCTGCATTTTATATATGGTGTGTACAGGGGAGTTTTACTTATTTTTTATTATTTCTTATACTTTTTTTTACACCTTTTATTGTTTTACTTTGCTTTTACTATTGCTATCACAAGGGGGCTAGCATTCCCTCTATGTCATGGGTGCTCAATCTGTGGCCCTCAAGCTTTTGCAGAGCTACAAATCCCATCATGCCTCTGCCTTTGGGAGTCATGCTTGTAACTGTTAGCCTTGCAATGCCTCATGCCTCATGGGACGTGTAGTTCAGCAACAGCTGGAGGGCCACAGGTTGAGCATCCAGGCTCTATGTGATAATATTGGCAGGTGACAAGTACTCTTTATGGAGACATTTGGGTCTATTGGACCCTCAATGTCTACCCTGCCCTCCAATGCAGCTAATCAAGCACAGATCATGCTTGATTAGCTGCATCCTTGGTCAGTGTAGCTGATGAATGACAGCTGTGACCCCGGAAGTAACATAATACATGTCACATCTGGGGTTTATTTATTGCAGAAGGAATTTGGGGAATGTAACATTTTACGGCAATGCATCATGTGCACAACACAACAATGCTGCAAGATCTGGTGAGATTTCACAGTTAAGCTATGAGATCTCGTTAAAGGCACTGATGACATTCCCTTCCAAGGGGCATCAGTGCAGCTGGGGCTACATCATCAGTGCCTTTACAGAAACAAGAAAACACAACACAAGACAGGGATCAGAGAGGTGGAATCTCCTTCGTATATGCCTTGCTAGCAGGGAAACTCGCCTCTCCGTCTTACGCATGGGCTTGGGAATCTGAATTAGACATACACCAGACTTGGATTCATGGTTTCGAGCATTCCAATGCTCTTTTAAAAGAATCATGAATATCTCACTTATCGAAGCTAACAAAAAAGTGTTCACCAGGTGGTACTACGTGCTGGCCATATTAACAAAAATATACCCAGGCTCCCCTCATTTATGCTTTAGAGGTTGTAACCACATAGGCTCTATGTTCCATATCTGGTGGTCTTGCCCCTGGATTAGATCATTCTGGAACTCGGTGTTTCACATTATACGTAAGGTAACGGGCACTTCAATTCAGCAGAATCCCACATACGCCCTACTAAATTTCAAGATCCACAATATTCCCAAGCACACACACTCCCTGATCATGTTTATGTTCCTGGGAGCTAAGGTAACTCTAGCAAGAGCCTGAAAAAACAACTCAGTTTCAATCCTCGCAACTAAGAAGAAAATGTCCTGGATTATGTCTCAGGAACAGAAGGTTGCTAAACTCAGGGATTAAAAAAGTTGTTTCGAAACAATCTGGGAGCCCTGGGCAAGATTTGATCCCCCTGTACCTGGGACACCTAAGTGACTAATTGGTCCTCCAGGAACTTCTCCCCCTTACCCTCACTTTGAACATCTTGCCAACCTTTTCTCTCTCTTTCCTTTTCCCTCTTCTTTTCTTACCTCCTTCACCCCCTCACCTGCTCCTTCCTTCTTCTGAGAGTCAAGTGGTCAGACTGTTGTTTACTATATAGATTGCAATTTCTATATAATCGTCTGAGAGTTGTAACAATTCTCTCGGCTCACTCTTGTGAGACCCCCTCAGAAGAGAAATATTCTTCTGTCCGGGAGGGTTTGAATTGCTGTTCCTAATAACTATAATGCCATTGTTCATCTTCTGGCATGTTTTTACTTCAGTCTCAGACCTGGGTTGCCTTAGGTCTCACACAGAACTGGGAACTGTCCTGGAGGCATGGTTGGGACCCCAGCACAAGGTCCACTCAAGGCCAAAGTGTGAACCCATTGGGGTGGTCTGAGTGTCCTCGGGGGTGGGCCTGACACAAACCCAGAGACTGGATCTAGTTATTCTTGTTGGCCTACTCCACTTACCTTTCCTCTCTGGAATTTTCCCCATAGGGGTCTAGTCCCATAAATTTAGTTTGGCCATGTACAAGTTACTGCACTATTAAATATGGTTTTCCTGGCTGTGTTTACTTTACAATGTCACTGGATATTTTACTCTATTGTAATTACTCCATGTTATGTTTTGCCTTATCTAACCGAGAACAATCAAGGCCCTGTGGCCTTCTTTCTATTTCTACTTACAGTATCTCCATGTTGTCAACATTTGATATACTGTTATCTGTGTCAAAATCAATAAAAATATTGAAAGTAAAATAGAAGAAAGGTTCACTTTTAAGTGGATATAAACCCACAACTCACCCAGTTTAAACTAATTGCACAGTATTAATGTATATATGCAAACCTCCTGGATGTATCCCTACCTTGCAAATGTCACCACATTTAGCAATAGAAACCCCACAAAACTCTGGAATCAGTGGGTGGGTTTCTTTGCTGGAGCTCAGTGGGTGGAGTTGTGATGTCACAAGACTCCCCACCCACCTCTACACTCTCCTATTTCTATTCCTGAGTTTTGAGAAACATCCTGTCAAAAATCAGGAAAGTTACCACTTGACTTCAGCATGCCCAATGATGCTGAGGTGCGGAGCAGCCAATCCTGGGAGAGCTGGAGAAGAAAGGAGGGGGGATGAGAAGCTTCGTCTGATCGTGCATGAGATAAGGAAATTACCTGTCACTCACAGCACAGAGAAGAAACCAGCAGTGTCATTTTGTCTTACTAAAAAAAGATAAGAGGATTTGCTCAGAGCTGGATTAACTTTTCAAGACTGGGCACAGATGACATGACATCCTCTACTCTACCTGGCAGAAGTGTTAAATATTTTTTTTTTTCGGGTTTACGCCCACTTTAAGTAATTTTCATCATAGCTCGAGTTTACCTTAAATGCCCAATCAGGTTTGGAGCAGTTTAAAATATATACACATTTCTCCCGAGGCTGATTTAAAGTCAGCATGTTACATTGAACTTACTTCTTTAGAAATGTAATCTATAATGTTAACGATTTAATTGTTATGGCCTGAACAAAATGTACACATTTAAAAATGCATGATGTGCATTGAATAATCTCTTAAACCAATCCAAAGCTTACAGATGTATTTGTACGTTATTTGTACTTTATACACACAATGCAACCTAAAATGATGTTCTGCAGAGATATTAACTTTTGGTTCAAGGTCAGACAGCTTAATAGCATCACTTATTTATTTACTTACCTTTAAGCTATGGCGTTATCATAGAACACGGCACATTTGCACGTTATTCAAGGTTAGCCTTGAAAAATATTGATCTAAATTGAGTGTGCTAAAAAGAAGGTGTACAATTACTATGAAAGCCCTGTAAACTTCATTATTGCTTTGAAGAATTCATCAGTTTTACAAATGCATTTAGAGATAAATTAAATGTTTAAAGCTTGTTCCTGGCAAATAGCTAAATACATCATTAAAAAACATACGTGAACTGTTTTAAATGCCAAATATTTGTAGCTCTCTGCAGCCAGTCTTATGATAAAGATGAAAGAATATATAGCCTGTTCTTTGTGACAAGAACCTCGGGTGGTAGCTTGCAGAATAGGCAACCAGTCCAAAAAGGTGGGGAGGGAGAACGACTGGAAGGGAGCCTAGGGGATACTTTGGCAGTACTCCATGGAGGTGGAAGCAAACTCCGGAGAAGCATAAAAACAAAAGAAGCTACCTATAAGTGCAATAACATAAGATTTATTTAACAAACAAAGGTTAAAAACACTTACAGGATTGTAGTATAAACTAGGCTCATCAAGCTCATGAATCCCAATAGACAAACAAGGCTGGGTCAGCTGTTACAGTCCTCATCCAATCCTTGTATACCAGCCAATAGCTTAGGGGAGGATAGAGTGACTGGGCAAGATGGCCGCTAGCTCATGAGTCATCTGTTGTTAAGGATACGGTGGCCAGCTTGCTGGCCCGCTCCTAAACAGCCAGCTATACACTGCTGAACCGCCAATGGCCGGCTTAGAGACATGATAAAAAAAATTAGGACATCTGAACATCTTCCAGCAAATGTTAAATGCATTCCTTTCTTACTATATTTAGCACACCTTTTAACATAAGTGAACAAGCCTTTAGGATTAAAGATGTTTTGGTGAATTTGTTCCTTTTGACTTTGAGGGCTCATTCACACCAGATGCATTGAGTTGTATTTACCTGCATTGACCAACACAGGCTCAACACTATAACACAGAGAAAACAATTGTTCTCTGTGTGCCCTGTTCACATCATACATGGGTGTTGGTGTGTGTCATGTAAAAATGTAGCATGTCTGTATTTTTATCACAGCCCAACCCACATCACTATAGCATATACAGATGAATGAATTGTCTTTCAATCATTTTGAATAATTCTTAGAAAAAGTAAACAGTGCAATGCATTTTAACAAAGTATTGCACTGCCCCTCTACAACACACACCAGTAGGTATGCATCAAATGGACCTTAGCTTGTGCCCACTGGTGTGAATGGGCCCTAAGTGTTAGTACTATCATTATCTCTCCACTCGGTACAGCATCTTCCACCCACCTGTCTCTCTGGTCATGGTGCCTCTCTGACAACTACTTTATCTTAGAGTGCACAAGCACCTCTGAACAGAAATCTCTCTTTATTCCACCTCAGTTCTAACCACCTTTTACCTCTTCAGAATGTCCCTCCTACCTATCTCCTCCCTCCCAGTTTCATTAACCTGCCCCAGTGCTATTAATCTCTCCAAAACCTTGCCCCTCATTCAATGCCCTACCCAGGGACCCCCATCCCACGTGCACCCCAACACTGTCATCTCCCTTTCCCTTTGGTGGGGTGGAGGGGGTGCAGCTTGCATCTTCGCCCTGGGCACCAGAGGACTTTGTCCCAGCATTGCTTTCTTTCCCTCTTCCCTGTACTCTCTCTCCTACCTGTCACAACATGGAAGTTGTAGTTTGCCTCACCTACCAGCTCCCCATAGCCGATGAGTGGAAGCCGGGAATGCATAACCCCGCCCCTTTATTGCAAACTACTGTTTAGTGACAGTTCAGCACAGCTCAAATTTTCAATGCTGTGTGATGTCCTTCACACTGTTCCCCATCACATTAGGGGTGCACTGTGAAGGAGGTACCAGTGCAGCTGTAGACACTGAGGGGAGTAAATAAACCTGGTTTACATTGTGGAGGGGGAGGGGGGGGTGATGGAAGAATGGTAGTGGTGTGGGGGGTCAAAATACATCTTCACCTGTGTAGACAAAAATCCTTGCACCAGACCTGATTGTCCCCAGAGGGTACACAGATTGCACTAAAGACCCAACAGGTGTTCTAAGCCCTCACAATTCTATCCAAAATTAAAGAAAAAATTATGGGTTTGTATACAGCCCTACCCTGTGATTGTACAATGAAGGAACAGCAGCCTATTGGTGAAGACCTGATTGTCTTCTCCCAATGTAAATGTTGCCCTGTAGAGAATTGCAGGAGGCCGATATCAAGATATACAGAAATAGGTAGCTGATGTATATGAAATTATACATTTTTTCTCTTCTTTTTAAATTTCACCTGCAGTGTTAAATTAAAAGACTAGCTTAACCTTTGAAATGTTTTTTTAACCTTCCAAACTTTAATTTTAGGAAATGTGTGCTTGGTTACTCAGTTAAACAAACATAACATGGAAGTTGTAGAAAACAAAGATATTTTTTTCGCAATTCTCATCCAGTGTCGAAACAAAGGTCGTCTGTGGAAACATGAGGAATTACACGTAATAGTTTTCCATGATTTCTGCTTACTTTGGTCATTATGAATGGAGCAAAATGATAAGAATACTGTGGAAAATCCCAAACTGAAATAATGAATATGCTATGTGCATGGCTAATGTTTCTGCTCTGTGCCCTTTGAACAGTTTTAGGGGTCGCTTAGCAGTTGACACATGCATGAGAGTGTTGAATCCATAGTTTAATATAATTTGAAGTAGGCATTTCTTATGAAAAATATTGGTGCTACCATTGCTGAAAAACTTCTAAAAATATTAGCTTCCTGGCTGTTAGCCTGGCCCACGGTCTTTAAAATTTTTAGCCACTAGCATGGAATAATTATGGAAATCAGAAAGGTTTTGTGCTTTTCTGAATACTTGTTCTGGGCTAGTGACGGTCCTTTCACAATGGTCCATTCTAACACAATGCATATTGAGTTTTTCCATGTGTTTTTGATGAGGTTTAATGTGTTCTTGATGCGTTTTTGGTGTGTTTTCTATAAAAATCAATAGAAGCTGAAATTTTTTATGTGTTTTTCAAACAGGGCAACAAAGATGCAGCATGCAGGGATCTTCAAAAGGCATCGCACCTGCAGTGCATTGATGTGAAGAGTTCTATAGGATTTAAATTGTGTTTTTGTTGCGGTTTAAAAGAGGAATTCAGGCATACAAAAAAAAAATCATACTCACCTAGATGGCTGCAGCACTGATCCCAGCTGTCCTCCACCAGCTCTACACTGAGAGCTCAAACACCGCTGATCGCTCAGTTCTCAGTATTCAGTCTGCAGAGAGCCAGTGACTGTCATTCACCGGTTCTTTGCTCTGCCCCTCCAGTGCTGACTAGAGCAGCGAGCTTTGGAGGGGGCAGGACTGGTTGGCTCAGTCTTCCAGCAGGTCGCTGAGAGGCTCAGCCAGCTGCTGGTTCAGGCATCTGGGTGGATCCTGACTGTAAAGGATTGACCCAGAGTCTGGACCGGCTGAGTGACATCAGCCGACAGCAGGCTTTAGTCTGCTGTCAGCTGAAAACTCCTGTGATCCATAGGAGAAGTAGGGCCAATAGCTCTGGTCACACTTTTCCTTTAAAGATGCATATTAGCACAGCAAAAGTTTATCAGTGTGAAAAGGTTCTAAAGCTGGCCATACACTGAATGGCATTCAGCTGGTTCAAAAGTGACCAGCTGAATTTTTTTTTTCAAAATTGTATGTTTATTGCGTTTCAAAAGCATATCAAAAGTTAGAGGTTACAGTAGTCAATCATAAAAGAGTATGGATTCAAAAAGACCTCTATACAAGGTAAATACAATCAAAGATTGAAAGATAGGAAAACCTAATGATACGTATATATATACAGGCCAAAATTTGTAGCTAACCAAGTACAAAGAAATCATTGCAGGGTTGTAACATTGCATGAGTAGAGAGTAGAACGTGGGAGTATCCACCATAGAAAAATGAGATCAGGGAGGAGGCGGGCTGTATCATTCCATATAATATTTTTATACAATAACCGGGAAGGGGCTGTATGAAGATTAATTCCAAGGATCCCAAATTTTCCCAAATTGTGATGTGGTATGATTACACGTTGCAGTAAGTTATTCCATTTGGCGTATGTCAGATATTGTTCGGAGAAGTAGAGATAAAGTAGGAGGTTGGTCTGATAGCCAGCAGAGCGGAATCACCCTCCTTGCTGCTAGCACAATAAAGGAAATAAATAGTTGCAATGATTTTTTGAGTCTGGGGAAGGGAAGCACAATCAAGTAGTGAATTGGGTCTAATGGTAGAGATAGGTCTAGAAGGTTTTGACTTCAGTCCAAAAAAGTTGTATTGAGGAGCATTGCCAAAAAACGTGAAAGAGTGTTCCAGGCGAGGTCCGACATCGCCAGCACAATGAAGGTAGAGAAAGGTCGTGGCGATGAAGGACCTCTGGGGTCCTGTACCAAAACATCAGTATCTTAACATTGGTCTCTTTATGTACCACACATCTGGAAGACTTGGAAGTGGCTGCCCAGATTCTACCCCAGTCTTCCACAAATATAGATTTTTTAAGATTTTAGTCCACTTGCGCATGTAGAGATGATAATTAGGGTCTAGAGGAGGTCTTTCATGGAGGAGTTTATATATAGAGGAGATTAGGTGAAGCTGATATGGGACCTGAGCACAGATGTATTTGAATTTGGTGGGTTTCTCTAATGTACACGTAGGGGAAAGGGAGGAGAAGAAGTGTTGGATTTGGAGATATGAACAGTGTAATTGTCTGGGGATATTGTGTTTGGATCGAATATCCCTGAAAGAAAGTAATTTGCAGGCAACAGGGTTCACAAAGGGACAAAGCTGGAATAGGGTGCCACCTATTCATGCGAGGTGCTGTCCGGGATGAGGGGATTATACAGAACATTAGGGGGGGGGGCAAATGGAGGAAAGAGAGTGTTTCTTGTAAGTATCGTTCCAGATTTGCAAGGTGAATAGATCTTAGGCTCTTCCTCTTTAGGAAAACATTGTTGTGTATGGCTGGGGACCTCACCGGGGAGCAGGGATGTATTGGGTTTATTGCGCCTCTCTCTATCTCTGACCATCTGTTAGAGGGATGGCTTGACCAGGATACAATGGTGCGTAAGTGGGCTGCGTGGTACTATTTGAATAGCTGAATTTTGATCAGTGTGTGGCTGCTCAGGAAAATTCGATTGTTTGATCAACATAAAGTGGAACTTTACCCTTAACAACTTGATCAAAATGAATGTTCTTTAGCAAGGAATGTACATTCCACATTATTAATTATGCTACCAAAATTAGTGTATGCTGTAAATTGCCTGCAGCATTCCTCCTGTTTATTATTGCTAGAGGCTGCCATTTTGCTGAACCCTTTCCACTTGAACAGCAGTAAATCATAAAGCGGAACTAAACCCATTGATGTAGGGCTCGTTCGCACCATACATGCATGAAAACTGATGGGTACTAAAGGGAAAACTGTGCAGATTTCACTAGCAGAAATATCAGTTTCACATCAGTTTACTTCAGTTTTTATGTAAGTTGACATCAGTTTTCATGCGCATCAGATATTTACACCACTGTTGATGCCATGTCGTTTTTTTTCCTGTGCAGAAAACTGCATACACGTTGCAGATTCCTGCGCAGAAAAAATCTGCATGGTGTGATGTGAACAGGTCACATAGAGAACCATTGTTTTTTTTTATCCCTTGCAGAATGCGTGCAGAAAAACTGAATTCTCTGCACCATGATGTGAATGAGGCCTTAATGGTTTTAAAAAAACAGTTACATTGCTGGAATGCCGGTATTGCTAACTGTCACATTTGCTTGTGTCCTCAATCAAACTGTCAAGCTATCAAATGGCTGGTGTCAGAACTGATCACATGTGCAGCACCATGGCAGTTGCAGATCAAACAGAAGCAGCTTCCTTGGCAGTATAGGATAGGAGGGTTTAATTCCGCTTTAAGGCTGTCAGCAGATCAGCCTCTACAATCTTGGCAGTGCCTAAAATGCCTAAAAATGGAGAGCAACTGAGCATGCACAGAGCAGGGCGAGACAATCTATTATTGGATTTTAAATACTATGGACACTTATTTTTACTGTTTTAGCTATAGCTGAAGAAGGGGACTTAATTTTCTTTTCCAATAATTTTAATTGCAAAATTTTGTACCGTATACAAAAGCATAAACAATATCAAATAAATGTTAAAAAGCTGATGCTTCCTCCAATATAATCATAGGCCATAACGTAGTAGCCAACGAGCAGCTAAATCAAGAAGAATTTGGCCTAACATCCAGATTCTACTTAATAAGCAACCATATGTCTAAGGCTATGAGCCCAGAAGTATCAGCAACTGTTTACAAAAGTAATATCAACAAATTAAAATAATTGTGAAATAACATTTCAATAAACCATAGGTCACTCATTGCCAAGTACATGGAGAGGAAGTGGTACATCATTGTCAGGAAGTAAACCCAATGCCTAGTATCATGTGACCTCACTCCTGAGGAATTATGAGGGTTAGGGAAGCTTCATGGTCCCCCATCAGCAACCTTACAAAGAATAATTAGATCATAACAGAAATCATAATAAACAAAAAATAAATATAGAAAAAAAAGAAAGTTAGAGAGAGAGAGAAAGGCGGAGTTGGTACCCTAGGCCCAAGCCTTCATCCTGAAGGTTGATCCAGCATCTAGGGGGCTTGGAGGTATGCAATCCAGGGGTTCCATATTTTTTAAAACTTAGCTTGTTTATCTTTACAAATGCTGGTCAGTTGTTCGTTAACCATAATCCAGGATATTTTATGCTTCACCAACGTGACATTGATTGCAGGCGATTTCAGTGCTCGCGATAGTTATTTTGGCTGCTAGAAAAATAAAAAAATATGAGAGTTTGAAGATGTCTGGGGATCTCCTTTAACAGTTGAGCAAACAGCGCTGTTTTGGCACCTCTGGGTATATTTTGTCCCGTCACTGAATAGACAAGACTGAACACTCTAATCCAGAAACATCGAACAGGACCACCAGGCGTGAAACATATCTCCCTCCTGCCTGCATCCCTGAAAACAAAGGGGCGAGGTTGGGACAAGGTATCAGCTCAATAATACTTTGTAATTTGCTTCCACAAGGGAAGTAATGAGTATGCCCTTATGAACCATGGTCAACCGCTTTGTCCACAGGACTTCATTTTGTAACTAAAGAACTAAAAAACTTTTGACAATGGGTGGTACTGCTGTCTGAACACAATATCCTGGTAGGGAAATTCCTCCATCCATATAAACGATGTGGATCTGTGCATTTTTATTTTTCATTCAGCTTGTTAGCTTAATGGAAAAAGTGAACTGTCTACGGTCAGAGTTAAAGTTAGCATTGTAGTGTATGTGTTAGGTAGCACTGGACTTTGTTGATGGGGGGGTAGGTCTGTGGCAGCTCCACTTATGAGTGTGAGTGATGCTCAAACTGGGTCCCTTCAAGTGTGAAAAGTTTGTGGGGGTAGGTAAAGAGCACTGCTTATAAACAGAACGTCTTAGAAACCACAGCCGATTCGAAAATGAGGATTACTTTATTGCTGTATGAAGTCAAACAAAGCCAATGCATTTTGGGGAATTGTGACTCCCTCTTCTTCAGTGTTTTATTAGTGTTTGATCTGCTTTTTTTTTTAATATACATGTTCCAGGAGTGTCTGTTATGCATGTTAGTATGACATCCTGGCTACTAACATTTGATGAATGAGAATTCAGCAATGGCAGCCTATCCTTTTTTATTAAAAATAATTACTTATAAATCCCAAACATTATATATATATTTTTTTAGCAGAGACCCTAGGGAATAAGATGGTGATTGTTGCAATTATTTATGTCACACAGTATTTGCACAGCAGTTTTACAAACGCAGTTTTTGGAAAAAATACATTTTAATGAGTTAAAAAAAACACAATATATATCTCAATTTTTGTATGATATGAAAGATAATATTATGCAGAGTAGATACCTAACATGTCACACGTTTACTCGCTCATGGAATGGCGACAAATTACTGTACTTAAAAATCTCCATAGGTGACTTTTTAAACACCTTTACAGGTTACCTGTTTTGAGTACCAGAGGAGGTTTAGCACTAGTAGTATTGCTCTCATTCTAATGGTTGTGGTGATACCTCACATGAGGTGCAAACACTATTTACATATGCGTGTGTGACGTACGTATACTTTCACTTCTGCGTTTGAGCACGGATGGATGGGGGGCACTTTTCCTTTTTTTTTTCCTTGTTTATTTTTACACTGTCTCTTTAATTTTTTTTTTTTTTTTTGCTTGATTACTTTGATCACTTGCAAAAGAAATAAGGATGACAGGTTATCTTTATGGAGAGATCTGGGGTCAAAAAAACCCCCAAATCTCTCCTTTACCTTTAAAGCAAAAGATAAAAAAGAAAATGTTTTTCAGCTTTTGCTTAAAAAAAATTGTTTATTTCCACCCTAGACCGGAAGTGACGTCATGACGTCGCTCACGTCCTCCAAGGCCATAGAGGAGATCTAAGCCTCTGTGACCAGTCGGCTGGTTTGCACATAAATGGAAGGGGGTCTGCTGGGGGAGGGGCTTATGGGAAGGCTGGCGCTGGAGTATTTAAACTATGATTGAGGGGGTAGGGTGCATTATTAGATTATAATGCGGTAGACAGGTCAGACAAGGGTCAGCCCCTATTGGTGGGTGGAATGGGGAAAGATGGGGGGGGCTATGAAATATGATATGAAGGTTTCCATGTTGCAATGAACGATTGGAAATTGTACTGTTTGTACTAAAATTAAAAATATGCAACATACATGTGCAAAATGTGACAGTGAATTAAAGTGTTTGTTCACCAATGCCAGGAGTCTGCCATGCAAAATAGGTGAGTTAAAAGCTCTGGTGCATGAGGACAACTATGATTTAATTGGTATTGCTGAATCTTGGCTTCATTCTTCACATGACTGGGCTATTAGTATTCCTGGCTATGCTCTCTTTCAGAAAGATAGGGTAAAACGGAAAGGTGGTGGTGTCTGTCTTTATGTGAGAAGTGATATCAAAACGAGTGTGAACGAGGACCTAGTTGATGGAGAGTGTGATGAGTCTGAAGCATTATGAGTAGATCTGCATATGGGTGTGCATACTACAATGGTTATCAATGGAGTTTGTTGTAGACCTCCCAGTGTAAAAGAGGAGATGGAGACTCCTTGCACAGATGGAAAGAGCTGCACGGGCTGGGACAGTGATAATAATGGGGGATTTTAACTATCCGGAAATTAACTGTAATGGCACTGCTGGCACAGTTAAAGGTCAAAAATGTATAAACCTATTGCATGGTCCAGTTTATTAAGGTCCCAACTAAGAATGACACTTTGCTGGACCTGGTAATCTCAAACCATGCAGAGCTTATTACCAATATTCATATAAAAGAACATCCGGGTAACAGTGACCATAACATGATTTCATTTAATGTAAGCTGCAAGCAACAAACACATACGGGAAAGATAAAAACACTTAGTTTTAAGAAAGCAAATTTTACAAGGATGAGGGCTGCTCTCCAGGACTTAGACTGGGAGGGAATATTGGCATTGATGAACAGAGAACAGAAATATGAATTTTTAAAAAAAAACTCACTGCAAAGTATATTCCCATGGGCAATGGGTTTAAAAGGCTAAAAATAAAACCTATGTGGCTCACGGCCAAAGTTAAAAAAGTTATAAATGATGAGAAAAGAGCATTTAAAAAATATAAAAATGAGGGAACACTATCATCTTTTAAATGTTACAAAGAATATAACAGAATATGTAAAAAGGAAATCAAGGACCCAAAAATTCAAAACGAATGACAGATTGCAAAAGATAATAGAACAAACCCCAAAAAATTCTTCAAATATATTAACCACTTGACCACTGGGCACTTAACCCCCCTTAACAACCAGACCAATTTTCAGCTTTCACATTTTTTTTTTTAATTCCTTTATTTGTCACAAAAGGTAACATGGTACAGGCAACTACACAAGCAAGAACAATTTTTCATACGGAAAAGCAAATCTTGCATTAGCTGGGTTATTGATAGCCAGGTCTGGAACAGTGTTCCAAAAACAATATCTAATCTGAGCATCCCGTCATTCGGAGCTTTAGTCAAAACATATAGCAAGAAGGATATTTGCATTTCTCGGTACTATATATAAAGAAATAGAATAAAAATAGAAAGAACACTTATAAAGTTAAGGGCAAAGAATCGTATGTCCGGCTGGTCATCCTAAATAGAAAGCATCCACGTCCATCCAGGTCGAGCTGACATTCTTATCATAAAAAGCTAGGTGGGCATGAAGCGCGATGATAGGGGAAAATCGTGGGATGCCTGTCAGACTGAGAGTGGACACAGACTAGCTACCTTGTAGATTAGAAGTGTAGAGCTGTCTGCAGGGAACTTACAAAGTAGGATATAAAAGTCGATGCAGTGAGTATAGATAAGATAAAGAGAAAAAGGGAGAGAAGAGAAAAAAGGGGAGAACGGGGGGATGTAAAAGGGGGGGAGCACCAAAAGGCGAGCAAACAGGGGGTTTGTAAAGGACATAAGGGAACATCAAAAACAAAGAAGAGAAACGGATATCCGCTCACCCCATGCCTGGGCCCCCCACGACACCACCCAGTGATGCCTCTAGTGCGGCATCTCCGCGAGGTAGGCATCTATAAAGATAAAGTGCTGCCACTGTCTCCAAGTCTCTTGAAAGATCTCCTCTTTGTTAAGGAGAGTAGCAGTGAGGTCCTCCATGTCTCTTAGCTCATTAACTTTGGAGAACCACAGCGCCAGGGAGGGAGGGTGCTCAGATTTCCAGCAGAGGGGGACGCAGGCCTTGGCCGCATTGAGGAGTTGTATGGTGAGTGAGGTTTTGTATTTTTTAATCGGGCGTTCGGAAAGATGGAGAAGACAGGCCGTCGGCTTACCCTCGAGGTCGACACTCGTCAGGTGTTTGATAACGCGAATCACCCCCTGCCAAAAATGTTGCAGCTTAGGGAAACTCCAGAAGATATGGAGCATTGTGCCCTCCTCTCTGCCACAGCGCCAACACAGATTGGTGGTCTGAGGGAATAAACGGTGGAGAACCGAAGGCACTCTGTACCACCTGGTCAGGATTTTGTAGCCTGTCTCCTGGATTCTAGTGGCAATGGAAGACTTATGGGCAAAATGCAAAATGTTCTCCCTCTCCGGGACCGTGAGGTGAAGGCCTAGATCCTCCTCGCATTTAATGAGAAGCGGAGGCGTAAAGCCCTCCGGAGGCTGAGTCAGAGCGTACAACATGGAAAGGCCATGGCAAAGCGGTTCCCCCTTACGGCAAACCTCCTCAAGAACCGTGAGTGGCCTAGGAATGCCTGGTGTCCGAAGACACTTCCGCAGAAAATCTCGAAGCTGGAGGCCGCTGAAAAAGTCTAAAGAGGGGGTGGTAGCATCAGTCCCCGCAGCATTAGAGAGAGTCCCATCCTCACGAACAAAGTCAGAGATATACAGCCGTCCTCTATCCCTTAAGCGCTGAAAAATTGGGTTGCTGAGGCCCGGTTCAAATTCAGGTTAACCCAATATTGGGATCATGGGGGATGGCGACGGTGAGATCAAGGTGTGTCGGAAAGTATCCCTTGCCACCATCAGAGTGCCCCCCAGAGTCGGATGGTCAGAAATGGCCCTCGGGAGAGGGGAGGATATCCAAGGCCAACTTTTGGCCATGTTCGCTGAATCCTCCATCTCCATAGCTACCCAGTGCTTCGCATCGGTGTGGCAGAACCAATCTATCAGTCTAGTCAGGTGTGTTGCCCTGTAATAAGCCTTCATGTCTGGGAGGCCAATGCCCCCACAGGACTTGGACAGGTGGAGAATACAGAATCGGATGCGAGAATGTCGGTGGGACCAGACAAAGTCACGGAATAAGAATTGATCCGCTTGAAGAAAGCGAGCGGGAGACGGATGGGAAGGGCTTGCATAATATAAAGCACCTTGGGGAGGGAAGTCATTTTCTGCCAAACCACGTGAGCGTAAGGGAGTGCCAGCGAAGGAGCTCCGTTTTGAGTCGAGCTAATAGTGGTATAAAATTAGCAGAGTAGAGGGCTCCAATATCAGCTGTGATGTCCGCCCCCAGATAACGTATGTGATTAGTCACCCAGCGCAGAGGAAAGGCTGACTTCAGCGGGCCAACCACAGTCTGGCCGACGGTGATATTGAGCACCGAGGATTTGGACAGGTTTATCTGGAAGTAGGATAAAGATCCATACTCCCTGAGCAGTCGGAGGACCCTCGGTAGGGACGTGCGCAGAGCAGATAAAAAGAAAATGAGGTCATCTGCGAAGGCCGCCACCTTATGCGCCCCCGAGTTTTTAAGGAAGCCAACTATCTCCGGATCCGACCGTACCATACAGAGGAACGGTTTGAGCGTCAAGATGAAGATTAGGGGAGACAGCGGGCACCCCTGCCTGGTTCCGTTCCGAATATTGAAGAAGGCCGACCGGGTTTCGTTGACCTGGACCGCTGCTGATGGGGTGGAATAGACGGAAAGGATCCAGCTGAGCATTGACGGTCGGAGACCGATCTGTTCCAAGGTGGCACGCAGAAAGGACCAATTGACTCGGTCAAAGGCCTTCTCTGCATCAGTGGAGAGCAGAAGAAGGGAAAGTTGACCTGTTCTCGCCGCCTGAATCAGGTTTAATACCCGGATGGTATTATCCCTCGCCTTGCACATAGGGACAAAACCTGCCTGGTCCCGGTGGATCAGGCCTGGTACGTGCGGGAGCAACCGGTTCGCCAGGATTTTGGCGAACAGCTTCAGGCCTGTGTTTAAGAGGGCTATGGGCCTGTAGCTCCCACAGTGCTGCAGATCCTTCCCCTCCTTGGGGATGAGGGAAATATAGGCTCTTAGAGAGTCCACAGGAAAGGCATGTCCGGCCGTGATGGCATTGAATGTCTCCACCAGGGATCCGGAAAGAGTCTCAAAAAAAGTCTTGTAGTACGTGGGTGTTAGCCCATCTGGGCCCGGGGCCTTCCTAGGCTTGGCCCTGGCCAGGGCAGTCCCAAGCACCTCCACTGTTATGGGATGCTCAAGAGTTTCCAGGACCCTGGGGTTTAGGGTAGGCATCTCTGAGGAGGCCAGATATGCATGAACCGCAGAATCCTCCTCATACGGGAGAATGTCAGGCGAGAGGGGCCCACCCAGGTTATAAAGACCTTCAAATGTCGGAGGATAAGGACTGCTTCCGACCTGTCGCTGACTGCATACAAGGGATGTAGGTCTTGGTACACGGGGCCCCGAAGTGCCCGCGCCAAGAGCGTGCCCGGTTTATTAGAGAACTCATGCACGGCTCGTTTGGCCCAGGCCAACTTCTGCTTCGTCTTGTGAAACATGAGCGCACGGAGTTCCTCTCGGACCTTCAGGAGGTCCTGCAGGGTAGATCGTGCCAGCGTTTCCTTGTGTGATCGTTCCAATACATGTAGTCTCCTGCATAGATCATCCGCCTGTTGCATTCGTTCTCTTTTATGGCGAGCTCCCCATCTGATCAGGGTGCCCCGCACCACCGCTTTGTGAGCCTCCCAAAGCACCAGCGGGTTGCTGACAGAATTTGTATTTGTAGCAAAGTAGTCTCGAAGAGAAGAGAGGACATAAAGGCGAGTCTCCTCCGACTGGAGGAGCGTCTCGTTGAGCCTCCAACTCGGCGGGGGCCAAGCCATTTGATCAAACCTCAAAGTAAGATGGATTGGGGCATGGTCTGAAAGTGACACAATGCCAATAGACGTGTCTACTACTCTAGCCAGTTCTTGGTGCGGTACCAGGAGATAATCTAGTCTGGAATATGTATGCTGCACCTGAGAAAAAAAGGAAAAGTCATGATCTTGTGGGTGCTGAATCCGCCAGGGATCAACCAAATGGAGGGTGTGCAAGTCAGTCTTAATTCTACGGAGAGACGAGTATGAGAGGTGTGTAGCCCCCCTTGAGACATCAAGCAGCGGTTCCATGGCAAAGTTTAGGTCCCCTCCAAATAACAGGAGAGCCTCAGAGAACACTAGGAGCTCAGGGAGGAGCCTACGCAGAAATTGCGCGTGATCCTTATTTGGAAAATACAGGTTTGCGAGGGTGACCCGGACACCCGAGATCAGGCCTCGGAGGAAGAGGTAGCGGCCCAAGGAGTCTGTCTTTTGTGCCTCTAGTACCCATGGTGTGGATTTAGCAAAGAGGATGCTAACCCCCTTAGACTTAGAAATGGGAGACACACTGTGGTATACCGTGGGAAAGGCATGGTTCGTCAACTTGGGGATATGATCCCCTCTAAAGTGGGTTTCCTGAAGGAAGGCCACTTGCGTCCCCTCTTTCCTCAGAAATGTTAGAAGCTGTGACCGTCTCTATGGCGTATTGAGCCCTCGGATGTTGAGGGATGTAATCTTGAGGAGACCCATGGGCATACCGGTGGACTTCGATATGCCTCCAGATGCAGGGGTGAGCTGTGCTCTCACATTTTGAATGACAATTACTCAGTCATGCAACACTGTACCCACATGAAATGTGTGTCCTTTTTTTCACACAAATAGAGCTTTTTTTGGTGGTATTTAATCACCGATGGGTTTTTTATTTTTTCGCTATAGTTAACCCCTTCCTTACCGGGCACTTAAACCCCCCTGCTGCCCAGACCAATTTTTGGCTTTCAGCGCTGTTGCATTTTGAATGACAATTGCGCGGTCGTGCGACATTGTACCCAAATAAAATTTGCGTCCTTTTTTTCCCACAAATAGAGCTTTCTTTTGGTGGTATTTGATCCCCTCTGCGTCATTTCTGATCGCCGCTATAAACAAAAAATTTTGCAAAAAAGAACAATATTTTCTACTTTTTGCTAAAGTACAAATTCATTAAAAAAATGATTCATCAGTTTTGGCCGATATTTATTCTTGTACATATTTTTGGTAAAAAAAAAAATCGCAATCGACGTATATTGATTGGTTTGCGCAAAAGTTATTGCGTCTACAAACTGGGAATTGATTTCTGGCGTTTTTATTATTTTTTTTTTTACTAGTAATGCCGGCGATCTGCGATTTTTATTGGGACTGCGATATTGGGGCGGACATGTCGGACATTTTTTACACATTTTTGGGACCAATGACATTTATACAGCGATCAGAAATTTAAATGTCCACTGATTACTGTATAAATGTCATTGGCAGTGAAGGGGTTAACCTGCAGGGGGCAGTGAAGGGGTTAAATATGTTCCTTGGCTGTGTTCTAACTGTGGGGGGGCAGGGCTGGCCGGGACATAACAGATCTAACTGATCCCAGTGACAGGGATCAGTAGATCTGCTTGTCCCCTGTCACAGAACGGGGAACCGCCGTGTTTACAACGGCGGTTCCCCGTTCTGAGGCTCCTAAAAGTGATCGGCGGGTCTCGGGCGGACATTTCAGATCCGCGCTGGAGCCGTATTTTGGCAATAGCGCGGATCTGGAATGGTTAAAAAAAGACCGAAAATTTTGTAAAAAAACGAATTTTTCTTTGTTTCGGTTATAAAATTTTGCAAATTAGTAATTTTTCTTCATAAATTTTGGCCAAAATGTATGCTGCTACATATCTTTGGTAAAAACAAACAAATTTGTTTATATTATTTGGTCTTTGAGAAGGTTATAGAGTCTACAAGCTATGGTGCCAATCACTGAATATTGATCACACCTGATGTATTGACGGCCTATCTCATTTCTTGAGACCCTAACAAGCCAGGAAAGTACAAATAACCCACAAATGACCCCTTTTTGTAAAGTAGACATTCCAAGGTATTTAGTAAGGGGCATGGTGAATTTTTTGAAGTTGTAATTTTTTCCCACAATTCTTTGCAAAATGAAGATTTTTTTTTTACACAAAATTGTCATATGTTAACAGGTTATTTCTCACACCCAGCGTATGCATACCACAAATTACACCCCAAAACACATTCTACTACTCCTCCTGAGTATGACCATACTACATGTGTGAGTCATTTACACAGCCTGGCCACATACAGAGGCCCAATATGTAGGGAGCGCCATCAGGTGTTCTACATGCATAAATTACACACATAATTTCTTGACTACTTCTTGCACTTTTGAAGGTCCTGGAGGAAACGCCCAAAAAATTACCCCATTTTGGAAAACAAACACCCCAATGTATATTCTAGGAGGCATAATGAGTCTTTTGAACATGTCATTTTTTCCACAAGTTTTTTGAAAATTTGAAAAGAAAATGAAAACGCATTTTTTTTTTACACAAAGTTTTCCATTTATACAATATTTCTAACACACAACATGTACCTAACAAAAATAACACTCTAAAATATATTCTGCTAATTCTCCCGAGTATGGCAATACCACCTATGTGACACTTTTACACAGCCTGACCACATACAGAGGCCCAACATTCAGGGAGCACCGTCAGGTGTTCTAGGGGCATACATTTCAAATCTAATTTGACTATCTTTTACACTATTGTGAGGCACTGTGGTGGCATGGATAGGCACTGTAGTGGCACAGATGGGCAGGGTAGTGGCACGGATGATCAGAGTAGTGGCACCAGTGGGCACTGTAGTGGCACGAATGGGCACTGTAGTGGCACGGATGGGCACTGTAGTGGCATGGATGTGTCACGGATGAGAACTGATGTGGTATGGATGAGGCACAAATGAGCCATGGATGTGGGATGGATGAGCCACGGATGGGGTGGATGAGCCACAGATGGGGATGGATGAGCCACGGATGGGGATGACTGAGCACGGATGGGGATGACTGAGCACGGATGGGTGGGTGAGCACGGATGGGTGGGTGAGCACGGATGGATGGGTGAGCATGGCTGGGTGGGTGAGCATGGATGGATGGCTGGGTGAGCATGGATGGATGGCTAGATGAGCATGGCTGGGTGGGTGAGCTTGGATGGATGGCTGGGTGAGCACGGCTGGGTGGGTGAGCATGGATGGATGGATGGTGAGCATGGCTGGGTGGGTGAGCATAGATGGATGGCTGGGTGAGCACGGCTGGGTGGGTGATGAGTGGATCGGTAGGTAGGTACGAGTGGGTGGGTCGGCACGAGTGGGTCGGTAGGTAG
>BLSH010194002.1:11453-28029 GCA_018402905.1 Glandirana rugosa
AACTTTGAATGACACGCATTATTAAACCTTTTCATGTAACATTCAAAAAATAAAACTTTTTTTTATGCCAATAGTAAACCTCCAAACAACCTTATTTTAAACTTAACAAGAGAATTATCAACTATTGTACTCTTAATAAGACTGACAACAAATGTAGTTAATAAATCCATTTACTCTTTTTATAGTAACCGTATTATTAAACCTTGTCCCACATTTACGGTTACCAGGGTTTTTTCACAGTTTTACCAGGCTGTACAGGCGACGTTATAGCGTCATGGCGATTTTTAGCGTCTAGCGGCGGTAATGATCATTTTTTTTATTTTAATTTCTTACTTTTTGCTAAAATACAAATCCAAAAAAAAATATAAAAAAACATTTTTTCCATCGGTTTTGGCCGATTTATATTCTTCCTCATATTTTTGGTAAAAAAAAAAAATCGCAATCAGCGGTTATTGATTGGTTTGCGTAAAAGTTGCCGCATTTACGGATGATGAGAATTCATTTCTGGGGTTTTTATTTATTTTTATTTTTTTTACTAGTAATGGCGGCGATCTGCGATTTTTAGCGGTACTGCGATATTGCAGCGGACATGTCGGACCATTTTGACACTTTTTTGGGACCATTGGCATTTACACCCTGTTCCAAATTATTATGCCAATGATATTTTTCTCATTTACCTAAATAATTGATGTAAACAACAGTCAGAATAATTCTCATGTTATCAACTATTAAGAGAACAATTCAAATTTTATTCCAACAAACCTCCAAATGATAACCGTATTTTTTTTCAAAATAAAAAACTTACAATGTACTTTTCCAAATTATTACGCACAGTAAGTTTCAAAACACTTTACAGGTTGTAAAGAACTGAAAATTGTCATTTGTTGTGTTTGCAGCATATTTACTGAAATCAAAAGCTATTTCAATCAAACTTTGAATAACATTTTAACGGGTCCCGTTACATTTTAACTTAGGACACCTTATTGATAGCAGCTTCAAAAGTCTTGCATCCATTGAACTTGTGAGTTTTTGGACAGTTTCTGCTTGAATTTGTTTGCAAGATGTCAGAATAGCCTCCCAGAGCTGCTGTTTGGATGTAAACTGCCTCCCACCCTCATAGATCTTTTGCTTGAGGATGCTCCAAAGGTTCTCAATAGGATTGAGGTCAGGGGAGGATGGAGGCCACACCATGACTCTCTCTCCTTTTATCCCCATAGCAACCATTGATGCAGAGGTATTCTTTGCAGCATGAGATGGTGCATTGTCATGCATAAAGATGATTTTATTGCAGAAAGCATAGTTCTTCCTTCTGTACCAGGGAAGGAAGTGGTCCCCTTCGGGGACCCTAAAGGGGAGGACCAGCTCTCTTCCCATGATTCCGGCCCAAAACATGACTCCACCACTGCCTTGCTGATGTTGCAGCCTTGCTGGAACAGGGTGGCCATGCACCAACCATCTACTACTCCATCCATATGGACCATCCAGGTTTGCACGGCACTCATCAGTGAACAGGACTGTTTGAAAATTAATCTTCATGTATTTTTCTGCCCAATGCAGCCGTTTCTGCTTGTGAGCATTGGTTAGTGGTGGCCGAATGGAAGGTTTATGCACAGTTGCAAGACTCTGGAGGACTCTACACCTTGATGTCTGTGGGACTCCAGAGGCACCAACAGCTTCAAATATCTGTTTGCTGTTTGTAATGGTGTTTTAGCAGCTGCTCTCTTGATCCGATGCATGGATCTGGCAGAAATCTTCCTGAATGTGCCTTTATCTGCACGAACTGTCTGTGCTCTTAATCAGCCACAAATCTCTTAATAGCGCGATGATTATGCTTAAGTTTTCGTGAAATATCTAATGCCTCGTCCAAGGCATTGAACTATTTCACTCTTTTCGGCAGCAGAGAGATCCCTTTTCTTCCCCATATTGCTTGAAAATGGTGCTCTGCTTAATAATGTGGAACATCCTCCTTTAGTAGTTTTTCCTTTAATTGGACTCACCTGGTGTCCGAGATTGTTTTCAATGATCAAAAGAGCCCTGAGATACAATGCCATCCATTAGTTAAACTGAAAAACAAAATATTTAATCTTTGTGACACTGAAATAGAATTTGCATAATAATTTGGAACAGGGTGTATACAGCGATCAGCACTATAAAAATGCACTGATTACTGTGTAAATGCAATTGGCAGTGAAGGGGTTAACCTGGAGGGGGCGCTCTAAGGGTTAACTGTGTTCCCTGGGCATGTTCTAACTGTATGTATATATACACAGGAAGCCTGTGATCACAGCCCTTCCCCCTCTAACAGAACGGAGATCTGTGTTTACTTACACGGACCTCCGTTCTTTCACTGCGGGGGGGCCATCGCCTCCGGCGGCGCGCGCTCACAGTGCAGGATATCGAAGCCGCCATCATATGACCGCGGTTTGCGCTATCGAGCCACTTTGTCGCCATCAGACACCGGTCAGCAAGTGGTTAGAATAAACTGAACTGAAGAACTATAGCAACAAAAAAAAAAAAATAGAAAGGAAATCTTTTGCATAAATCTGGTCTGCGCACCAAGCTGCGTTCCTCTGTCCAACCAGTTCATTGCTGCAGTTGCTGCAGTAGAATTTTCAAAGAAGTGTGATGTTCCATTAGCTATTACTTTCAATTTTGCAGGGAACAGCATGAAATACTTCACATCAAGTGCACATAGCCTCTTTTTGATATCCAGAAATTTTGCTCTCTGCCTCTGTATCTCAGCCGAGAAATCAGGGAACAATGAAACTTCAGTGTTGTCCACTTTGAGCGACTCAGCTTTCCTGGCCTGTGCTAGAATGGCATCTCTATCTCTGTAATTAAGAAGCTGGAATAGGAAGGGTCTAGGTGGGGCACCTTGAGGTGGAAGCTTCGCTGAGACCCTGTGCGCCCTTTCCACAGCAAACATATTGGCAAAAGCATCCCTTCCAAATGTGTCTGTCAGCCATGCCCCTATAAACGCAACAGGGCTTTTACCATCCGCTCTCTGGGATGCCCACCGCGCGCACATGGTTGCGACCGAGGCGGTTCTCCATATCCTTCAGGTGCACAGCGGAGGCAGATGCAATGGTGTGAACATATTTTACATCTCTTTGTAAAGGCTGCCATTCATCTTTCAGTGTGCTCACTCTGTCCTCCACTGCAGCCGTGTGCTCCCTCAGCTTCTGCATGTCCTGTCTCACCAGGGCTATCTCCATTTTCATACCCTTCACCTCCCAAGTAAGGTCAGCTATTGAGGTACTACATGTTATTACTGCAGTTAGGATATCTCTAAGCGTAGGCTCAGTATCAGTATGAATCCCAGCCGCCGCCATGTTGGAAGCCTGAGAACATGTGGTGTGGGTACTCACAGTTGTGGAGGCCGCAGTTGCTGCAAAGGCACGTGGAGTATCATCCAGTTCTACCCAGTCCTTAGCTGAGTCTGGCTCCTCCATGTACGGGGGGGGGGCATTGGTGTGTTTCTAAGGCCCTTGGAGAACATCCTTTGTGCAGCCTCTTTAGCAGAGCGGGGAAGGCCAACATTGTGGAAGTGTAGGCCCTGCGACCGTTTAGCCATGTCAGATTGCAGCGATGCTGGCAGCAAACTGTAGCAGGGATGGAGGGTAATGATATATGGTGCTTTCAAGGCAATGCAGAGTAGGATGGCAAAGATATCAGCAGGATTCTGCAGGATGGATGGCAGAGTTCACTCAAACTTCCTGCTAAATCAAGCTCTCGGCCACGCTCCACTATCCATTATTAAGAACGTGGTGGCTGGCTTCCCAGCCCACTCTTTAACAGCAAGTTAATCGCTGGTTGCTAAAAACTGGGCACCAGCGTTAAGGAGAGTTTAGGAGCGGTCAGCATTTTTTCTGCCAAAATGCTGCTGCTCCAGACGGTACTGGCAGAGGGCTTTTTTTCTGCCACTAAACTTTCCTGCCAAAAAATGCTGATATTATTATTATTATACAGGATTTATATAGCGCCAACAGTTTGCGCAGCACTTTACAAAATGAAGGGAGACAGTACAGTTACATCACAATTTGGTACAAGAGGAATCAGAGGGCCCTGCTCGTTAGAGCTTACAATCTAAGAGGGAGGGTCAATTGATACAAATGGTAATAGCTGTGGGGGATGAGCTGATGTAGAAATTTAAGACAGTGTATTAGATAGAAGCAGGGTTGGCTTCTTTAAAAGAGAAAGGTTTTCAGGGATCATCTAAAGATGGATAGATTAGGAGACAGTCAGACAGATTGGGGTAGGGAGTTCCAAAGGATGGGAGAAGCCTATAAAAGCCTGTGTGTGCATAAACACATAGGATAACATGCAGGGGAGTTTAGAGGCAGTTAAAAAAAGTCTGAAGCTCAAAACAGCAACTGTAAAAACACCCAGTGTGCATGAGGCCTTAATGTAAAAAAAAGTGCTTTTCCATGAGCCCAGGTAAAATTTTCACTCACTAGATGGTTGCAGAGGACAAAGCAGCCAACAAGCCTTGTGTACTATATCCTGTACACAGACCCCCGAATCTTTTTAATAGGAATCCAAATGCCAACCCACTTATGGATGTCTCTATTATAAATTCTCATTCACTCAATAAAAGTGAGCAAGAAAACCCAGAGATAATATCATAGTGTAGTATGTTTAATTTAAAAAATGATGAAAAACAAGCATTAAAATTGCACTCACATTCAGTAGGAGCCAGCAGGGCACCAACACAATCAGCTCAGACAGTCTTATCCCTCACACCGTCACTCGCGTTTCCTGAGTCGGCATGCATACCAATAGACCAGATGTGACATGGGGGAAAGACTAGGTATGACGTCACTGGGAGGGAATAGAGATTCAACTAGGCCCTTTCCTAGCGCAGATGAACAACAACATCTGTGATATTAAAGGGAAATGGAGTTTTGATAAAAAGTAATAGGTTGGCTACCCGTACATACTTTAAGGATGTTGATAAAAAATAGTTATATTTCCACCAAAAGCTGCCACCTTCCAGGATGGATAAGAACTATTCCAAAGGGTCAATTTGCCTGCATTAAGCGGAATTGCGACGATGATATTGATTTTAGAACAGACATGTTAATATAAAGATTTGTAGAAAAAGGGTATAAAAAATATGACCTGGTGAAAATAAGAGAAGAGGTAAGCTTAAATGAGGGGAGGTACTCCACAAAACCAAAAAGAGAAAGAATAAAACGATATGGCCTTTATTACGGGATATAACATGCAATATAGAAGTGTGGAAAAAATAATTAACACATTTTGGCCCATACTTTTAAAAGGATAACACCCTAAGTAATATCCTTCCAAAAAACCTTCCTTCATATACAGAAAAGCCACCCACCCAGTAGGTCAACCACTTTTCTAGAAAGAGTGGGGTTTTAATGGGGTTGGAGATGTCTGTTGTGCACAACCATGAAGGATAAAAAGAATATTTTTTCTCTACTAATGGTAAAGAGCACAAGATCGAGAAATGTATTACTTGTGGAACAAAATGTATAACCTACCTTTTAACATGTCCTTGTGGTCTAAGCTATGTAAGGTGCACCACTAGATGTCTTTATAAACTTATTAAAGAACATGTTAACAATATAAAAAGGGGGCTAAGATCACATAGTGTATCAAATCACTGCAGACTATCGCATAATAGGGACCTATGTTTTTTTAAGCTTTTATGGTATAGATATGATGAAACATGGGGGGGGGGGGGATTTGTTATTAGCAAATCTCCAAAAATGAGACCAGATAGATATACAAACGTAATACCCTTGTCCCATCTGGTCTCAACATTGCTATAGACCAGTGTTTCTCAAACTTTGTCTTGCGGCGCACCAAAAAAAGATCTAACATTTTTTGCGCCACACCTGAAAAGATTTAACAATTTTAGTGGTCAAAAACATTTATTTTTACATATACATTTAATTTTACATTTAATGTGAAGGATGTGCCTGCTTTTGAGAGCAAACTGGATGGAAGTGAGGCTCCAAATTCAACAAACATGCATTTCATTGTTGATTTTAAGCTCTCTCTCTCTCTCTTTTTAATTTAAATGCTGAAAATCCCAACTCACAAAACCACAAAGACAGAAATGCCAGAATTGATTGCTTTTGAACTGATTGCAGGTTATGACTTCTTGATAGAGATCCAAAACTCATCCTGGATCTGTTCTGGAAATGTTGACTGAACAAATGTATTGTTTTTTAAATCAATAAGCTGTTCTTCAGTTGTAAGATTTGTAGTTTTGTGGTTTCCCAATGGATTGATCACCCATCCATATTCATCGCTTGCATGTGACGGGAAGTAATGCTGCAGTGCCGATTGTAGGCCTCTCTCTCAGTGTGTCCAGAATTTTGGGGATGATTTTCTTGTTGGAATGAGATTTGTTGACAGTAGGAAAGCAGTCAAGGACTTCCTTTGAGACCTTATTTTGCCACAGCGACAACTTTTCATTAAATGACTTCAGTTTTGATGTTGCAGTGATGATATTTTTCGAAGGTCCCTGAAGACTTAAATTCAATGAATTTAATTTGTTGAATAAATCAGAGAGAAATTGAACCTTCAGCCACCAGATTTCATCATGAAGAGAGAATCCAGTCTCTTTTTTCAACCTCCAAGAACGAAATTACTTCAATCTTGAGATGGACGAGACGCTTTAAACACTTTTCCCCTTGGTATGGTACAGCAGGAATTTGTAGTCTAAATTCATCGCTTCACAGAGTTGAGATTCAAGCGGTCGAGATTTCATGACGTTTACAACATAAATAACTTGGTTCAGAACAGTCTCCAAATCTCTCTCTCCAGACGAGAGCCTCTCTCTGGAATGGATCATGGAGTGAACAATTAACATGTTTGGATTTTCTTGGTGCAATAGAGTGACAAATCCCTTCTTTCTTACCTGCATTGAAGAACATCCATCGTTGCAAACGCTGACACAGTTTTTCCACTGTAGGCTGAATTGCAAAATGCTTTCATTCACCAAATGGAAAATGTCTTTGCCTCTCATCAAAGTTTCCAAATCTTTGCAAAATAAGTACTTGTTCACAAATTTTCCATCCTTTATGAATCTAATAAAAGCCAACAGCTGAGCTTTGCCACTAACATCTGTAGATTCATCAACTTGAAGAGACCACAGCAGAGACAATTCCTCACCAGGCGCTTTGAAGTGTTCGCAAATTTGATCCTTTAAATCTGATGAAAAGTCTTCAATTCTGCGTGAATGGTGTCATTTGACAAAGGAACTTACTTTAAATTTTTGGCGGCATCAGTTTCAAGAATAATTGCGAATGCTGGCGCATTGACTGATTCGTCTTCTGTATGCACGTTCTTCCATTTTGTTTTTTCTTGGCACTCAATTATAAATTTGTTTTGAATTTTAATGATCATTACCTTCCATTTTAATTTTGTGGTACACATTATTTAATATGGGATTTGTAGTCTTTTCCCCCATTAGATGACATTTGGGGACTTTATAGAACTATCAATTAGTTGTGATTTTTGGGGTATTTAATACAGTTCTCTTTATTATATATATTTTGTACAATAAATTGTATAATTTTTTAATATATATACAGTATCTCACAAAAGTAAGTATACCCCTCACATATTTGTAAATATTTTATTATCTTTTTATGTGACAACACTGAAGAAATTACACTTTTCTACAATGTAAAGTAGTGAGTGTACAGTTTGTATAACAGTGTAAATTTGCTGTCCCCTCAAAATAACTCAACACACAGCCATTAATATCTAAACCGCTGGCAATAAAAGGGAGTACACCCCTAAGTGAAAATGTCCAAATTGGGCCCAAAGTGTCAATATTTTTATTTTCCAGCACTGCCTCTACCTCTTGGGCATGGAGCTCACCAGAGCTTCACAGGTTGCAACTGGAGTCCTCTTCCACTCCTCCATGACGACATCACAGAGCTGGTGGATGTTAGAGACCTTGCGTTCCTCCACCTTCTGTTTGAGGATGCCCCACAGATGCTCAACAGGCTTCCTTCTGTGAAGACTGCCATGCAGACCAATTTGATGCAGTGTGCGGCATATGGTCTGAGCACTGACAGGCTGACATCCCACCCCTTCAACCTCTGTGGCAATGCTGGCAGCACTCATATGTCAATTTCCCAAAGACAATATCTGGATATGACTGAGCATGTGCACTCAACTTCTTTGATCGACCATGGCGAGGCCATGGAACCTCTCCTGTTAAACCGCTGTATGGTCTTGGCCACTGTGCTGCAGCTCAGGTTCAGGGTCTTGGCAATCTTCTTATAGCCTAGGCCATCTTTATGTAGAGCAACCAATAATTTTTTTCAGATCCTCAGAGTTTTCTTTGCCATGAGGTGTCATGTTGAAATTCCAGTGACCAGCGAGTGAGAGCGATAACACCAAACTTAACATACCTGTTCCCCAGTCACACCTGAGACCTTGTAACACTAACGAGTCACATGACATCAGGGAAGGAAAATGGCCTTAGGGTGTACCTACTTTTGTTACCAGCAGTTTAGATATTAATAGCTATGCGTTCAGTTATTTGGAGGGGACAGCAAATTCATACTGTTATACAAGCTGTACACTCACTACTTTACATTGTAGCAAAGTGTCATTTATTCATTGTTGTCACATGAAAAGATATACAGTTGTGTTCAAAATAATAGCAGTGTGTTTAAAAAAGTGAGTAAAGCTCAAAATCCTTATAATAGCTTTTATTTCCATACATGCACATGCATTGGGAACAGTGCACAGTCTATTCCAAATCAAAGCATGAGGAAAAATGTTTCCAGTTTGTGGAGGGTTAAGGAGTGCATTACGCTCAGAATGCAGGGATCAGCAGTGCGGTACACTCAGAAAGCAGGGATCAGCAGCAGTGCAATAGGCTCAGAATGCAGGGATCCGGAGTGTGTTAAGCTCAGAATGCAGGGATCAGGAGTGCGTTATGCTCAGAATGCAGGGATCAGGAGTGTGTTACCCTCAGAATGCAGGGATCAGGAGTGCGTTACTCTCAGAATGCAGGGATCAGGAGTGTGTTACCCTCAGAATGCAGGGATCAGGAGTGCGTTACCCTCAGAATGCAAAATGACATATTACAGCGCACCCATGCAATAATGACAATGAAACCTGCAAAGCTATTTAAAGCACCTGGACATCTTCAACCAAAATACGCGGAGTCCGTCGCACTATATGGCCCACCTATTCACAATTGCCTCTAATTAGTGTCCACATAAGACATAGGAAGAGTTATCTAGGTCTCCCATTAGGAGGAGTATATTGCTCCCATGGTTATGAGACAGAATCTCCCATTCTATGGTAGTGTAGGACCCACTGAGACGGGGGCCTGTGAAGTAGGAGTGGGCTAAGCACTCTATGGCCATATAGTGCGACGGACTCCCCATATTTTGGTTGAAGATGTCCAGGTACTTTAAATAGCCTTTTAAATAGCCTTGCAGGTTTTATTGTCATTATTGCATGTGTGCGCTCTAATATGTAATTTTGTTTGGTGGTCTTATAGCAGGTGCCATCTGTAATATGATACACTATTGGGGTATGCCCCCCAAGTATGTACCTACCCTCAGAATGCAGGGATCAGGAGTGCGTTACCCTCAGAATGCAGGGATCAGGAATGCGTTACCCTCAGAATGCAGGGATCAGGAGTGGGTTATGCTCAGAAAGCAGGGATCAGTAGTGCGTTACGCTCAGAATGCAGGGTTAAGGAGTCTGTTGCGCTCAGAATGCAGGGATCAGGATTGCGTTATGCTCAGAATGCAGGGATCAGGATTGCGTTATGCTCAGAATGCAGGGATCAGGAGGGCATTACCCTCAGAATGCAGGGATCAGGAGTGCGTTACGCTTAGAATGCAGGGATTGGGGGCGATGTGAAGTGCGGTAAAGGACACTGCTATGGGGGTGGCCCTGCCCACAGCAGTGTCCACTGCCCCTTTCACATCACCTATCTGTCCTTGTACATACAACCTTTTCTTCACCCTCACTCTCCAATAGTTCTTGTTTATTTGTTCTTGAAAGTCTCCACCATCCCTCACACTTGTAATTCTTGTCATTTGTGTAATGCATTAATTTTTACAAAAATCTTACATTTTTATCCTTGGGATTACCACCATCTCTCACACATGCAACTTTTGTCACTCACGATAAACAGTTTTTACAATAACTTTAGATCATTTTTATTTCTCTATCTCTCCAAATAATCTTCTGAAATCCTGCAAAGGTCTAAATTGAACGTTTAGACTATTTGAAAGGGAAACATTTTGGATATCTACATTAAACTATCGCCAAACTGTCTGAATGAAGCAATTGAAGTAAATACTGTGATCTAAACCATCTGTACATATAATCTTTTCTTTCCTCTCATCCTCTGATAGTTCTCATTTACCTCTTCCTGGAGGTTTCCACCATCTCTGACACCCACAATTCTAGTCATTTGTTTGACACATCTGAAAGTTGTATTCATTTTTCCCAGGGGTTTCCACCATCCCTCACACTTGCAACTTTTGTCAGCCGTGATAAACGGTTTTCCAATAATTTTAGATAATTTCTATTTCTCTCGCTCCCAATGATTGTCAGGGAAGAATTTGTGGAAGAACTGGCAAAGGTTCCAGTATCCAAGATGGGCGCCTGGTCCTGCGCAGGCGCTGTAGCAAACGGCACCCGTTAACGAATGATCGTCCGGTACGAACGTTTGTCCGCAAGGCGTGTAAAGTGCACCAATCACCAACAAGCACCGGCCTATAAAAGGTCACCAGTGACTGTCACTAATCGCTGGATTATCTTCAGCTCAGTCCCCTGTCTTCCTGAGATCTGTGTTCCTGTGCTTGATTACCTGTTACCGACCCAGCTTCCCTTGACCTGCTCTGATTCTGGCTTGCTCCACGGACTTATCCTGCCTTATTGGACTGCCCTATGTGTTTGACCCTCAGCCTGGCCTTGACTCTGCATCTAGCCTGTTATCTCCACAGCTCTGCTTGCACTTCCAGATCAGCTTCGGATCCCCCTGCTGTGCATCCAGAGTACTTCCTCACCTGGAACTTCGGCTGAAGCTCCACCTGCAGGCGACCTGTGCTTCTTTGGGCATTACACCTCCTGTCAATTCCAGGGGTGTCGTGCACTTAGCCGCAAGGGGAGCCCTCTCATCATCTCAGCCTTCTATACCGGTACGTGACAGTATAATCCAGCCACGATGTCGAAGGCTGAAAGAGGTGCTTCCCCACTAGAGACTCTGCCAACAAGTTGCCGCCCTCACCCAGGCGGTGAAAGGGTTACAAGAAGGTTACTTCCAGTTGGAAGGCTATCTGCAGAACCTGGCCGTGTCGTCTACTAACCAGAACCCTCCTGCTGCACCTTCTGCTTCATCTGCCTCTGGACCTGGCCAAACCGCTGCTACCCCCCGCTGTGGTATTACCACCTCCAGAACCTCGGATGCCAGTCCCCGAACGCTTCTCAGGGGACCAACGAAAGTTCAGGTCATTCCAAAATGCCTGCCTCCTGTACTTTGCACTTCAGCCAAGGACTTTCTCTTTGGAATCCGTAAAAGTAGGGTTCATCATTTCTCTCCTATCCGATGAACCCCAGTCATGGGCCCACCATCTGCTGGAACAGAAAGACCCTGTGATTAACTCTGTTTCCTTGTTCTTTGATGCTATGGCCCAGCTCTATGATGATCCTTAACGGGTGGCTACTGCAGAGACTGTTCTCCACTCATTACAACAAGGAAGACGCCCCGTTGAGGATTACACCATTGTTTTCCGGAAGTGGTCCGCTGATACTGGTACTTTAGGGCAGCCTCATTCCATCCAGTATCAACTTGGCCTCTCTGAGGGCCTTAAAGATGAGTTAGCCAGAGTAGAGGCTCTCGCCACCCTGGAAGGCCTCATCAAATTAGCCATCCAGCTTGACCGTCGTCTGCGGGAACGACGCTCCGAAAGGACCTCTTCTTCATTCAGACCCTCTTGGATGCTGACCAAGGTTCCACCTCCACCTATGCCTGCACCTACCACCTTGCCTGCTGCTGTTCCTGAAGGCGAACCCATGCAGATTGGACTAGTACAGGGTCCCTTGTCTTCTGATGAGAAAATGAGGCGACGTCAGGCCAACCTCTGCCTCTATTGCGGAGGTACTGGACATTTCCTGCGCACCTGTCCGGTGAGACCCAGTAAGTTCCGTCCTCCTTGTCCAGTTTATTTTCAAGTCTCCGGATCTTCTCCAGCTCATCTTGTTCTACCCCTCTCATTACAGGTGGCAGAGGGAACAATCCAGCTACAGGCAATCGTTGATTCCGGAGCTTGCAGCTGCTTTTTGGACATTTCATTGGTAAAGAGGCTGTTAATACCTGTAAGAGATAAGAAACAGAGACTTGAGGTTCATCTGGCTGATGGGACTATCCCCAGATCAGGTCGCGTGACACAAGAGACTTTCCCTATCTTTGCTCAGACTCATTCTGGTCATCAAGGACTTCTCTGTTTCGATATCTTATGTTCACCCATGTTCCCTATTATCCTTGGGATTCCGTGTCTACGGGCACATAACCCTCAGATTGACTGGTCCTCGGGAAAGATTTCCTTCCTATCCGAATACTGCCGGCAAAGCTGTTTTTCTCCAAGACCCAATGACACCTCAAGTTGCTTAACAGTCCAGTCAGTATCCAACACCAGCCAAGTGGTGCCACCAGTTCTTGGATGTTTTCAATAAAAAGATGGCCGATGTACTACCACCACGTCGACCATATGACTGCCCTATTGAACTGCTCCCAGGTGCAGAAATCCCTGTCGAGCGAATTTTCCTTCTATCGGAAAAAGAACTAGACGCATTACGTCTCTACGTAGATGAAAGCCTCGAGAAAGGATTCATCCGTCCATCTTCTTCCCCCGCTGGTGCTGGTATCTTCTTTGTTCAGAAAAAGGATCAGTCACTCAGACCTTGTGTGGACTATCGGGAGCTGAATAGAATTACTATCAAAAAACGCTATCCACTCCCTCTTGTGCCAGAACTGTGCCAGATATTTCGATCTGCCCGAATCTTTACCAAGCTTGATCTATGAGGTGCCTACAACCTAGTTCGCATTAGAGAAGGAGATGAATGGAAGACTGCATTTCGGACCCGTTTTGGGCATTTTGAATATCTTGTCATGCCATTTGGACTTTGTAATGCCCCAGCCACCTATCAACATTTTGTTTATGATATTTTTCGAGAATACTTGGATCACTTCGTGATAGTTTACCTTGACGACATCCTCATCTTCTCTGCCAACCTGGATCTGCACAGGGTACACATTAAGAAAGTCTTGTCCACACTAAGACAGCACCATCTGTATGCAAAAGCAGAGAAGTGTGAGTTCGAGAAACTGTCAATTCAATTCCTGGGCCTAATTATATCCACAGATGGAATTTCCACGAATCCACAGAAGGTGGTTGCTATTATCAACTGGCCTGCCCCCACGGATAAAAAGAGCATCCAGAGATTTGTGGACTTTGCCAATTTTTACAGAAGATTTGTCAAGAACTTATCCAGCATCATCTCTCCCATCACCCAGTTGACCCGTCAACATGTCCGGTTTCAGTGGTCCCAAGAAGCTCAGTCGGCATTTGACCAATTAAAGACTTTGTTCAATTCTGCACCAGTACTACAGCTCCCAGATCCTGCCCTGCCCTTTGTCCTTGAGGTTGATGCCTCAGAAGTGGCCACAGGGGCCATCCTGTCACAATGTCAGGGGCCCAAATCTCTGCTCCAATCAGTAGCTTTCTTTTCCAGGAAGATGTCTCAATCGGAAAGGAACTATGATGTGGGTGACCGGGAACTGTTGGCCATTAAATCAGCCTTGGAAAAGTGGCTCTATCTGCTGGAGGGGGCGGCCCATCCTATCTTAATATTCACAGATCATAAGAATCTTGAATATCTCCGAACTGCCAAGAGACTGAGACCCCGGCAAGCCCGATAGGCCTTGTTTTTTTCAAGATTCCACTTTCATTTGACCTATTGCCCAGGATCAAAGAATGGAAAAGCTGACGCCCTTTCTCCTATGTTCCCAGAGACTCCCGAGATAACTGCTCCTTGTACCATCTTGTCAACACAGAACTTTTTGTTGATTCAGCCGACCTGGGTACCGCAATCAAATACGCCTCTGCTGCATGTCCTGAATCTGAGACCCTTTCACTGAGTAAGCATGAGGGACTTCTGTGGCAAAAGGACAAGATCTTCATTCCCCAGGGGGCGAGACCTCAAGTCCTCAAGGTGTGCCATGACTCCCCACTTGCAGGTCACTTTGGTGTCCGGAAAACAAGTGAACTCTTGCAGAGATCCTTTTGGTGGCCCAATTTACGTTAGGACTGTAAAGACTATGTCAACTCCTGCGTGACCTGTCTACGCAATAAGGGCAATAATATCAAGACCTGGGGTCTACTGAGGCCTCTCCGCATCCCAGAGCAACCTTGGAAGATGTTATCAATGGATTTCATTGTGGACTTGCCCCCTTCAGAGGGATTCACTACCATTCTGGTAGTTGTTGACAGATTGTCAAAAATGGCCCACTTCGCAACCATGAAGAGCACTCCGTCAGCCGCAGATACTGCCCAGATTTTTATCAAGGAGATCGTACGGCTGCATGGACTACCCAACAGTATTGTCTCTGACAGAGGGGTATAATTTACCTCCAAGTTTTGGAGATCCTTATGCAAATCCCTGAAGATTGAGGTCTGTCTATCCTCGTCATATCACCCAAACGGACAAACAGAAAGAACAAACCAAACATTGGAGCAATATCTGAGATGCTTCTCCTCCTTTTCTCAGGATAATTGGACATCTCTCCTTCCATGTGCTGAGTTTGCTTATAACAACTCTGTCCACGCATCCACCAACAAATCCCCATTCTGGGCGAACTACGGGTTCCATCCCGCTTTCCTACCAGATGTGGTCCCAGAAGCCGCGGTTCCTGCAGTTCAGGATAGATTGGCCATCATTCAGTCTAATTATCGGGTGCTTCAAGAGACCATGCAGAAGGCTCAGGAGGACTACAAGAGACACTTCAATAAAAAGAGGAAAGTTGGTCCTGTACTGAAGGTTGGGGACAAGGTTTGGCTCTCCACAGCAAATCTCAAGATCACTTGCCCATCTCGGAAATTGGGCCCAAGGTTTATCGGACCTTTCGAGATTAAATGTGAAATTAATCCAGAGGCCTTTGAACTCAACCTCCCAGACTCATACAAGATCCATCCGGTTTTTCACATTTCCCTGCTCAAGCCTGCGGTCCCTAACTCCTTCCCTGAAAGAGGAGAATCTCCGCCACCCCCAGTTACAGTTGGTGAAAATACAGAATTTGAGGTTGAGGTCATTGTGGATGCCCGCAGAAGAGGGAGACATGTGCAGTACCTCATTAAATGGAAGGCATACCCACCTGAGGAGAACTCATGGGAACCAGCAAATAATGTGCATGCCCCTAAGCTTCTTCGGGAGTTCTTCAAGCGATTCCCAGAGAAACGTGCACGTGTGGGCAACCGGAGGCTGCCCCTTGGGGGGGGGGGGCACTGTCAGGGAAGAATTTGTGGAAGAACTGGCAAAGGTTCCAGTATCCAAGATGGCCGCACGGTTATGCGCAGGTGCCGTAGCAAACGGCACCCATTAACGAACGATCGTTTGGTACGAACATTTGTCCGCAAGGCGCGCAAAGTGCACCAATCACCAACAAGCACCGGCCTATAAAAGGTCACCAGTGACTGTCACTAATCGCTGGATTATCTTCAGCTCAGTCCCCTGTGTTCCTGAGATCTGTGTTCCTGTGCTTGATTACCTGTTACCGACCCGGCTTCCCTTGACCTGCTCTGATTCCGGCTTGCTCCACGGACTTCTCCTGCCTTATTGGACTGCCCTATGTGTTTGACCCTCGGCCTGGCCTTGACTCCGCATCTAGCCTGTTATCTCCATAGCTCCGCTTTGACGGGAGCCATAGCACCCGTCTGATAACGATTGAAAAAACAGACATTTTTGACAATATAGGAAGGAGGTCCAAAGCAGCTTGACATATGTAGCGGAGCCCCTCCTCCAAATGTTGTGCATGCTGTAGCTCAGCCTGTGCACAATCACAAGTCAGATTAGTGCATAAAGCAGTAGTCTGCACCCGCAGCGACTGTGCCGCCATTGCAGTTGCTAGTGCCGGCTGCATGGCTGATCCAGCCAACAAGAATAGTGCCTTGGACACTGTCTCTGTGCGGCGATCGGCCGCTTCCTTAAAGGAAGGAGACCCCTCCAAGGGAATGGTGGTTGCTTTATTTACCCGCGCCACTGCGGGGTCCACCACCGGAGAGGCCCATCTCTTAGTAAAGCTTTCCTCAAAGGGGTAGCGCACCGCAAAGCCCTTAGGCAAAGTAAAAGAACTTGGTGGCTTACGCCACTCTTTAAACACCGCCTGCTCAAATAATGGGTCATAAGGGTAAGCCCTAGGGGCCCTAGGTGGTTTAAGTGGGCCACAAACATAAGCGGACTCATGCGACTCTCCAGCTGGATCAAGACGCATGGACTTGCGGATATCAGTGATCAGTGCTTCCACTATCGCCTTATCACGCGAAGACAGAGTTTC
>BLSH010194002.1:41306-60173 GCA_018402905.1 Glandirana rugosa
TACCGATAACCGTGATCAATACGAACTACAGTACGTTTGGATTGACCCCGAGACCCTTGTAAAAAGATAAGCCTTGTTATTGGGTAAACGGTCAGTATAGTAAAAAATACCAGCAAATTATCTGTTATAATAATAACAAACCTTTCCGAGGGGTAGGTTTCAAACAGTTAATAACATTATCGTTGAGAAACCCTGTACATGTACTGTGTAATCAGAAAAAACCTAAACCTTAACCCTGTATGTATTAGATAATGGAGGTTCTTAGTGAAATTCCTTACTGTTAAGAATAAAGGTACGTTTGTCGACGATGGTGGGTTTCACCCATGTATTATATGTATGTCAACACAAGTTTTAATAAGTTGGGGGTTACGACATTTACCAAAATCCCTTAAATCACATGTAAACATTAACATAAGACTTACTTTAGGATGTTCCAAGTCCTTGTAGGATTTCATTCAGAATACAATTACAAATGTACACTAAATTCCCTAAAACCATTTACAGCATTGGGGGTTGAATAATTTTGAACACAACTGTATGTATATTATGTACCCACTTTGGGTGGTAGCAGCTGTTTGCATGGAAATAAGAATTGTCATTCCTTAAAGTGATTCTTGGAGGTAATAGATTATGTATGTCCCAATTCCAAATCCAAAAAAGACTAATGTGTCATGTACATGTCCCAAAGAGTTGCTATTACAATAATTGACAAACTTTGGATGGGGAGCCTTTCCAAACAATAATAATATTGTCTATTAAACGACCATAAAAAATGATATGACTGGCAAATGGGTTATTGTTCCGAATAGAAAAATGTTCCCAGAGCCCCAGTTAGGTTTGCATGACATCAAGCATAACTAGTGCCAATAGCCATGCCGCAAGTTTGGATGTAATAATCCTCATCAAAAATGAAATCGTTATGATCTAACCAAAACCGAGTTGCATTCAAAATTAATTGGGCTTGTACCCGATTGATCCCACTGTCTGAAGCGAGGAAATGTTCCAATGCTCTAATGCCTAAATCATGGGGAATAGATGTATATAATCAGTTTACATGTAATGACAACCAGCTATAGTCTTCTGCCCAGTTATAGTGATAGTTTTTTAGTGTGTCCAAAAGATGGAGAGAGTCCCTAATGTATGCTAGCAGAGACTGCACCAAGAGTTGTAAAAACATATCGATATATTGAGAGAGGCCATTTGTGAGACTCTCCATGGAGGCAATTATAGGTCTTCCTGTGGGTTTTGGGGGTCCTTATGGATCTTTGGGATGTGGTAAAAATATGGTGTTTTCATCACATCACGAAAAAGGAAAGCATATTCACATTTATTAATAACTTTATCCACTAGGTCAGTGTTTCTCAACTCCAACATGACCTGTTGGTGCGCCTTGAGGACTGGAGTTGAGAAACACTGCACTAGGTATCACAAATGTGATATCAGAATCTTGAGATTGGAAGACATGTCCACTACATATGTAGAAATCTGCCATTCTCTGAATGACAGCGCCAACATACAGTGCCTTGAAAAAGTATTTATACCCCTTGAAATTTTTCACTTTTTGACATGTTACAACCAAAAACATAAATGTATTTTATTGAGATGTGATAGACCAACATAAAGTGGCATATAATTGTGAAGTGGAAGGAAAATGATAAATGCTTTTCCAATTTTTTATAAATAAATATCTGAAAAGTGTGGCGTGCATTTGTATTCAGCTCCCTTTACTCTGATACTGCTAACAAAATCTAGTGGAATCAATTGCCTTCAGAAGCCACCTAATTAGTAAATAGAGTCCACCCGTGTGTAATTTAATCACAGTATGAATACAGCTTATAAAAAAAAAATATTCCAAGCTTTAAACATCTCACGGAGCACTGTTCAATCCATCATCCGAAAATGGAAAGAGTATAGCACAACTGCAAACCTACCAAGACATGGTCATCCACCTAAACTTACAAGCCGGGCAAGGAGAGCATTAATCAAAGAAGCAGCCAAGAGGCCCATGGCAACTCTGGAGGTGCTGCAGAGATCCACAGCTCAAGTGGGAGAATCTGTCCAAAGGAAAACTATTAGGTGTGCACTCCACAAATCTGGCCTTTATGAAAGAGTGGCAAAAAGAAAGCCATTGTTGAAAGAAAGCCATAAGAAGTCCTGTCTGCAGTTTGCGAGAAGCCATGTGGGGGACACAGCAAACACGTGGAAGAAGGTGCTCTGGTAAGATGAGACCAAAATAGAATTTTTTGGCCTAAAAGCAAAACGCTACGTGTAGCAGAAAATTTACACTGCACATCACCCTGAACAGAATATCCCCACCGTGAAACATGGTGTTTGGCAGCATAATGTTGTGGGGATGCTTTTCTTCAACAGGGATAGAGAAGCTGGTCAGAGTTGATGGGAAGATGGATGGAGCCAAATAAAGGGCAATCTTAGAAGAAAACCTGTTAGGCTCCATTTACATGGGACGCTATGTTAACCTCCCCTGAACGATTTATTTTGACAGCTAGAAGCCGCTGTCTAAAACGGCCGTTTTGACATGTTTTGCATGCGGCGTTTAGCAGTGTTTGCTTCTAGGAGTGTTTTTAAATAATTTTTTTTTTTAAAATGGAAATGCCTGTAAACGAAACGGTCCTAGCGTTACCGCGTTTACAAGCTGTTTGGCGCTTCAAATGCCTCTGAACTGGCGTCTGAACCCATTTTTTTGCGTTCCAAAAAAAGCCTTTAAACTCAACTGCCTAGAAACTACCTTAAACGACCCTGTGTAAATGTACTGATAAGATAACATAGAGAAAAGTTCAGGGGCAGCTGAAAAAAACATCCAAATGCCTCAAAATGTCAGTTTACCAGCAGCAGGTTAAATGAGGCCTTAGAGTCTGCAAAAGACATGAGACTGGAGCGGAGGTTCCAGCAGGACAACAACCCTAAACATAGAGCTAGAGCTACAATGGAATGGTTTAGATAAAAGCATATTAATGTGTTAGAATGGCCCAGTCAAAGTCCAGACCTAAATTCAACTTAGAATTTGTGACAAGACTTGAAAAATTGCTGTTCACAGATGCTCTCCATCCAATCTGACAGAGCTTGAGCTATTTTGCAAAGAAGAATGGGCAAAAATTTCACTCTCTACATGTGCAAAGCTGGTAGAGACATACCCAAAAAGACTTGCAGCTGTAATTGTAGCAAAATGTGGTTCTACAAAGTATTGACTTGCGGTGATTGAATACAAATGCACGTCAAACTTTTCAGATATTTATTTTTAAAAGAATTTGAAAACCATTTATCATTTTCCTTCCACTTCACAATTTTGTGCCACTGTTTTGGTCTATCACATAAGATCCCAATAAAATACATTTACGTTTTTGGTTGTAACATGACAAAATATGGAAAAAGGGGTATGAATACTTTTTCAAGGCACTGTATATCAAAGACTGAGGGAGACAACTGGTTGTCAGCGATTTGTGTTGGTAACTTTTGTTCCCATGCCGGTTTTTACTAGTCACTTATCTCGTTACCTAGCTGTGTAAGCCATAAGTATGTCAAAGATGTGACCTTACTTACAGAATTTCTTAACAGATAGTTTAAAAGATGTGGGCAGTCTTGATAGTGATTCCTTGTGTTGATTGTTTTTAAGGAAATCATGTACAGTAGTTGTATATAAAACCAGTCATTAAAAGCAGTTCCCTCATATTCTGTTTTTAACGTTTGAAAGGATTTTAACTTTAATCATGCAAGCAATGGAGTGCAAGTAAAGGCATATCTTGATCTACGTGGGGTACTGTTCTATTTCTTATGCCCAGAGGGAAGTCTGGGTTGTTTGCAATTGGTGATACAGGCCTAGGTGTGGTTGAAAGCTTATGGGTGATAGCCGTTTTATGAAAATATCAAGTGTTGTCTTAACTAATGGGTGCTGCTTTACTGTCATTCGGTAATTTGAAGGTTTTGTCCAGGTTAGGAACTGAAGCGGGATGTATGACCATGAACATTCCAGATTTACCCAATCTTTGGTATTTGAATGACAATGGAAATCTATTATTCTGGTTATATGGGTTGCATGATAATATTTTTTAAAGTCAGGTAATCCCATCCCCCCTTTAGCTTTAGGGTAAGTAAGCTGAACTTGAGCCTCGTTTTTTTGTTAGCCCATACAAAATTACGTTGCATACTGATCAATCACCTGAAAAATGTTATTGGTATTGTAATTGGAAGCGTATGGGAGAAGTACAGTAATCTGGGAAATACTGTCATTTTTAATATGGCTGTTCTTCCAAACCAAGAGAACTGTTTGGAATTCCAGAGTTTTAACCACTTGCCGACTGTATCAAGTAGAAACACGCCCGCAAGGTGGACTCATTATTCCGGGAAAGTGTACTATAACGTCCTCCCAGAATCGCGCACCCGGGAGTATCCATGACTGCTGGGTCCGGGAGACTTGGCGCATCACGGATCACGGTAAACCGCCACTCACAGCGGCCCTTTACCATGTGATCGCTCCTTCAAATGATGGTGTATATCCGGCTTGTCTTCCCTCTCTGTACCGATCAGTACAGTGCGGGGGGAGAGGGAAGAGATCTGATGCAGCAGCGCTGTGGGCAGGATCTGCAGTGCCCACAGTGCTATGTGCCACTCACCGAGCCATCCATCCAGCCATCCTCATCTCTCATCCTGCCATCCTCATCCGTTAGCCACCCTCATCTGTCAGCCATCCTCATCCATCCAGCTATCTAGCTATCCTCATCCATCTAGCCGTGCTCAGCCATCCTCATCCATGTTCAGTCATCCCCATCCGTGCCCAGTCAACCTCATCCATGCTCAGCCATCCCCATCCATGCTCAGTCATCCCCATCTGTGACACATACATGCCACTACACTGCCCATCAGTGCCACTATAGTGCCTATCAGTGCCACTACAGTGCCCACCCGTACCACTACAGTGCCTCACAATAGTGTAATAGGTAGTCAAATTATATTTGAAATTTATGCCCCTAGAACATCTGACGGTGCTCCCTGCATGTTGGACCTCTCTATGTGGCCACGCTGTGTAAAAGTCTCACACGCGTGGTATTGCCATACTCGGGACGAGTAGCAGAATATATTTTGGGGTGTAATTTTTGCTAGGTACATGCCACGTGCTAGAAATATTGTATAAATGGACAACTTTGTGTAAAAAAAAATAGAATGCGTTTTCATTTTCTTTCCCTATTTTCCAAAAACGAGACTCATTATGCCACATAGAATATACGTTGGGGTGTTTACTTTCCAAAATGGGGTCATTTTTTGGGCATCTCCATTGTCCTGGTGCTCCAGGACCTTCAAAAGTGCAAGAGGTAGTCAGGAAATTATAGGTGTAATTTATGCCCCTAGAACACCTGACGGTGCGCTCCCTACATGTTGGGCCTCTGTATGTGGCCAGGCTGTGTAAAAGTCTCACTCATGGGGTATCGCCATACTCAGGAGGAGTAGTAGAATGTGTTGTGGGGTGTAATTTGTGGTATACATATTTTGTGTGTGAGAAATAACCTGTTAATATGACAATTTTGTAAAAAAAAAAAAAGAAAAGAAACTCTTAATTCTGCAAAGAATTGTGGGAAAAAAATTACAACTTCAAAAAAACTCACCATGCCTCTTACTGAATACTTTGGAACTACTTTGCAAAAAGGGGTCATTTGGGGGGGTATTTGTACTTTCCTGGCTTGTTAGGGTTTCAAGAAATGAGATAGGCCGTCAGTACATCAGGTGTGATCAATTTTCAGTGAATGGCACCATAGATTGTAGACTCTAACTTTCACAAAGACCAAATAATATACACTAATTTGTTTTTTTTTTTTTACCAAAGATATGTAGCAGTATAAATTGTGTCCAAAATGAATGATGAAAAATTACCAATTTGTAAAATTTTAGATCAGAAATTATAATTATACCAAAATTTGTGGTATTTTTTCATTTATAGGGCAAAAAATAAAAAACCTAGCGGTGATTAAATACCACCAAAAGAAAGGTCTATTTGCGTGAAAAAAGTACAAAAAAATGTCATATGGGTACAGTGTAGTATGACTGAGTAATTGTCATTCAAAATGTGAGAGCACTGAAAGCTGAAAATTGGTCTGGTTAGAAAGGGGGTTTAAGTGCCCAATGGTCAAGTGGTTAAAGTGTTACTAAACCCAGTAATATGAAAATAGTTAATCTGCCCCCGCACAGTGCCCACAGCTTATAAATCTTATTTACACTAAAATACTGCCACTATATACCTTTTGGGATGATCTGTATACCATGGCTTCCTGATAACCTGCACAGTTTTGTCCATAGCTGTGTGTTCAAGTAGGAAGATATTTCCACTATAGCCTCTATACATGCCCACATGTGTGATGTCACTATCATGTAACCTGAACAGTTCAACTGAAACAGGAAATGTTCTATCCAGCATAAGAGACCAAACTGAGCATGTGCAGCTTTACCACCTTGCTGTGTATTATATGGCTTGCTTAGATTGACAGTGCAGGAGGGAAGAATCTATGCATACAGGATAAAACAGCCTTTTTTAAACAATGCTGAGGATTAACCCCTTAAGTTCCACAGTGAGCATAATAACCATGCTATGCTGCATATACAGACTGATTTTTCTGTTGTGGGTTTAGTAACACTAAGTCTTTCTCTATTCCTATAAATAGTGGTTCGAAGTTCAGGTCAAATAAGGATTCTAGTTTTGGGGCTAAATATATGCCTAGGTACTTTAAAGCTTTCACTTTCCACTTAAATGGGCAATTATTTTGTGTGGATTGCAATTGGTCAGTTGGGAGTGTTAAGTTGAGAGCCTCCGAATTGCTTTAACTTTTTTTTTTTAACAAATGTTATGTACCAAAATTTGGTGCAGGTAGCATCAAGACATAGTTACACATCAGATTGAAATGTACAATGTTTCAAGAATGCACAAATAACAATGGTATCAGTGATTCCAAAGACAAATATATAGTATATAGATTCAGTAGCATAAACTGCATTTTGGATTTAACCAGATAACTCTAGTACAATATAGAGAAAATATTTTTCCAAGATCTGCAGTGTTGGTGCTGCTTCCAAAGTAAACATTTTATGCATAGGAATTATGATTTCTCTAGTCCCTACACTTTAACCCAGTTCCCCCATATTTTTCAGAAATTCTTGGGCCACTTATGGCTCATGTAGGTGAGCTTGTAAAGGGGGAGAGTAGAAGTTATCAGAGATCTCCATTGTGTGAGTGTGGGGGGATCTGAGTCCTTCCATTTAATTAAGATAAAATTAAAATAGTGAATATTGCGCAAATCAAAAAGGGGGGGGGGGGGGGTTTGAAGCTGCCAGCTCAACAATGGACAAGATTGAGATAAATGTTATGGTAATCTTTGCAGTGCTAAGACTCCCACTGAAAACAAATTATAAGCAAAAACAATTTGTATAAGGTGCAAATACAAATGTGCAAATGAACAATAATATGTGCTTTTTAAAGTGCAACAAGTGAAAAAAGTGCATAAATCCTCCATATGGAAGCTCTATAAAAGGTCCGTTAGTGCTCCGAGTGGTATTACCAAGTGTATATTAGAGAAAGCCACCACCTTTTATCAGAGAGGCTTACCAGAATGACTGGACGCAGACAGACATACATCCGCTGGGTCAAAGTAAGCAGGGGTAAAGTACCCAATAATTATTCAGCATTCACCGAAAGTGTGATCCTCCACCGAACAAACCAGACTCTTACCAGATGACGTGGACACAGAATGGTGTATACCAGCTGGGTCTGAATTTGAAGGGGGTGTAACACACCAATTTGTCTTTCAGCTTTAGGTCATCCAATCAGGTACTCATATTCATTAGGCATCTTCTACATGGATGCTGTAATATTCTCTCTGTATAATGTCTCCTGTAGAGTTGTATATATATCCACATTGTATCTCTCATTGTCCAGAGTGACATTGGATATGATCAGACTTCCATTCTCTGATATTCTTGTATTGGGGAAATATCTGACATCATACAGCTTACAATTCCTGTGTCCAGATATTTCCTCCCAATATCCAGGAGATTTCTTATGGTACCAGTAAATCCAGTCACATGTCTCTGTATCTGTATGGCTGAGGGTGAGATGGCATCTGATGGGGAGGAGAATGTCAGATCCCGGCTAGGTGAATATTTCCTTCAGAACAACCGGGACTTTTCCTCTAAGGTCCCCTTCACATGTGGGAGGGGATCAGCTTGCTCAGTTGGGGGTGTCCACTGGTCTCAAGATGAGCAGAGTGGACACAGACACAGCCGCTCGTGGATATATACAACTCTACAGGAGACAGTATACAGAGAAAATATCACAACATCCATGTAGAAGATGCCAAATGAATACCTAATTAATATGTGTACCTGATTGGATGACCTAAAGCTGAAAGACAAATTGGTGTGTTACATCCCCTGCGAATTCAGACCCAGCTGGTATACACCAGTCTATGTCCACATCATCTGATATGAGTCTGAATAATTATTGGGTACTATACCCCCTGCTTACTTTGACCCAGCGGACGTATGTCCGTCTGCGCCCAGTCATTCTGGTAAGCCTCTGTGAGAGCAGGTGGTGGCTTTCTTTAAAATGTACCATAAAATGTAATTAAGATTGTTTTCCTGGCATAAAATGTTGTACAAATAGAAACAACCTCCTATGGGTAATTCTATCGCAGATACCCAGAAGCAGGACAGTAGGATCCATGTCCAACTACAGCTTATCTACTGAGCAGATCACCACAACCACATCCCTCCAGAACTGTTGGATCATTGGGCAAGACCATACCACATGTAAGAATGTACCCAGCTTGTTTTTACATTTCAGGCATCTATTTGTCTGAGACAGGTATATTCTCGAAAGCCTCTGGGGGGTATAGAATGCCCTGTGAAGGAATTTTAATTGAATGTATCTATCTTTAGCAGAGATCATTAAGGGAATGTATTGCTGTATTCCCTCCTCCCAGTCGTCATCAGCCGGGGTGTCAACCTGCCACTTTTCAAACAGTTTTGTTCCCCTCCCCTCATCCCAGGCAGTTATTCTAAGGTATAATGAGGACAAAATCCTATCTACATTACTAGAGATAAGAAAACGCTCCACCACATGTGATTGCAGTAATTCTGTCTGAAATTGTACCGCATGACGCAGCTGCAGATATCTAAAAAACATTGACGTTGGAATTCATTTCTCATCTGGTCATAGGTCCGCAGAGAGCCATCCGGCATAATATGTTCTACGATCTTAAAGCGGAGTTCCACCCAGAATTTTTTTTTTTACATCTTTCAAGTCCTCTGCCTATACTGTATAGACTTACCTTTAAAGGAAAAAAAATTATACTCACCCTAAGTCGCTTGTTGCTAGGTGGTCTCTGTAATCTGCCCCTTTTAAGTCCTAGGCTCTTCTCCTCCCTTCCTGCTTCGCCTGGCCTTCTGGGAGATGTGACTCATCATTTCCCAGGAGTCAGTGGGCTTCCCTGTACTGTGTTATTTCCAGACAGGAAATTACGCGATTTAAGGCGGACCGAGATCGAGGAGTGCATGATGGTTACCCACCATGCACTTCTTTCAGGAAGAAATGCCAGGAGACTACGGATGGGCTTCAGATGCCCTTATCTAAAATGGAAAAGTCCAGCAGTGAGAGAAACAAAATTGTGAGTAAAAAATACATGTAATTACTAGGCGGTTTGAAAGTAAGGAAACAAAAGGTTACATCTATTTAGTATTAAAAGAGTGGATGCCAAAAAAAAAAATGGGATTTTTTTGACTTACCGTAAAATCCCTTTCTCTGAGTTCATCGACAGGCACTGCGACTCTTAGGACTAAGTGGGTTATACTGCCCTCTTCAGGAGTTTACTAGGCAGAACAGGCAGTTCTAAAAGCAAAAACAACAGTAACAGACACAGCCCCTCCCAGGGGGCAGTCCCCACTGGCAGATAACCCCACAACCAGCTCTGCTAGCTCAGTTCATAACAAGCAGTGCAACATCCAGAGGGGAGGGTGCTGTGCCTGTCAATGAACTCAGAGAAAGGGATTTTACGGTAAGTCAAAAAAATCCAGTTTTCTCTTTCGTGCGTCGACAGGGACGTCCAAAAGCAGTGCCAAAAATGAGGAGTGGGTAACAGAACAACAGAACTAAACCCAACCAAACCCTCTGTGAGGAACCACACGTGTCTGACACGGCCGCCTGCAAAACTTTGTGGCCAAACGCAGCATCCGAGGATGCTAAAACATCAACTTTGTAAAACTTTGAGAAGGTGTGCACAGAGGTCCAAGTAGCCGCCTTGCAAACTTGAGACACAGACGCCTGATGTTGAAAAGCCCAGGAAGTGCTAATTGCCCTGGTAGAGTGAGCTGTGAACGGAAAAGGAGGCTCCAGACCCCGAACAGCATAGGCTCGGGTCACAGTCTGTCTCTAATCCAACGTGAAATAGTGGCCGAAGAGGCCGCCAAACCCTTGCGTGGACCATCCACTAAGACATAGAGAGCATCCGACCTCCGAAAGGAGGCCGTGGTCGCCAAATACACCCGCAGGGCCCAAACAACGTCCAGGGAGTGAAAAGCAACCGCCTTAGGGTCAGATGGGCGCGGGCATAATGAAGGAAGGACAATATCCTCATTGATGTGGAAGGAAGACACCACCTTCGGTAAAAAGGAAGGTGATGTAGGACCAGATAAGGAGACCTAGAGGAAATAGTCACCAACTCAGACACCCGCCGAGCGGATGTGATAGCTGCCAGGAAAGCAACCTTCTGTGAAAGCAGTTGTAGTGAAACTTCCCTGATATTCTCAAAGGGCGGCTTCTGAAGGACCGAGGGGACCAAATTGAGGTCCCATGGTGCCAGAGGTGACCGTACCTGGGGGGCAACATGCCGAACCACCCGCATAAAAGTACGGATCAAAGAATGCGTTGCCAAAGGACGCTGAAAAAAGATCGCCAGAGCAGAAACCTGACCCTTGATAGTACTTAATGCCAGTTTCTGGTCGAGGCCCCTCTTTAGGAAGACCAGCACCTGAGCCACCGAGAAGGAATGAGGCTTCGCACCAGGCGATGTAAACCTTCCAGGTGCGGTGATAAATTTTACCTGAAGTAGCCTTACGTGCTTTCAACATGGTAGGAATCATGGAGTCCGAGACACCTCGATCCCTCAACACCTGGGATTCAATAGCCAGGCTGTTAAAGCCAGAGAGGGTAAAGCAGGGTGCAAGATGGGCCTCTGGAAGAGAAGATTCTCGTGAAGCGGGAGTCGTCAGGGAACATCCACCACCAGTCGCACTACGTTGGCGTACCAGGGACGCCTTGGCCAATCTGGAGCTACCAGAATGGTCGGTATACCCTCCGTTTCTATTCTGCGCAAAAGGCGTGGAGGCAGTTTGAGAGGAGGGAAGGCATAGATGAGCCGCCGTGTCCTCCAGGGGATCCCTTGTCCTGCTCAGGAAGGTCTGCACCTTACAAATGAAACGGGACGCTAGCAAGTCCACGTCCGGGACACTCCATCTCAGACAAATCGGATGAAACACATCCGGGTGCAGGGACCACTCCCCCTGGTCCAGGCGCTGACGACTGAGATAGCCTGCCAATTTTCTACGCCCGGTATGTGAACGGCAGAAATTGCCTGAACGTGGCTTTCTGCCCACCACAGGATGAGGGCCGCCTCCGAGGCCGCAGCCTCGTCCCGCCCTGGTGGTTCACCTATTCTACGGCCGTGGCATTTTCCGACTGAATCCGAACCGGGCACCCGCGTAGTCTCAACGTCCAATGGGAGAGGCAGCACCAAATCACCCGCAATTCCAGGACATTGATTGGGAAACAAGACTCCTCCGGAGACCACCGGCCCTGGGCTGAGAGCAGCCCCCATCTTCCCCGTCAGGCTGGCGTCCGTCGTGATCACTGTCCAGTAAAGGGGGAGGAAGGACTTCCCCGACCGAAGAGCCGGAGACCGTAGCCACCAGTGCAGCGAGGCCCTTACCTGGTGATCCATCCTTATCACCTGATCCAGGGAAGATGGGGACCGGTCCCATCTCAGGAGAATCTCGCGTTGCAGAACCCGGGTGTGGTACTGAGCATAAGGGACCACCTCGAAGGAGGCCACCATGAGGCCCAGGACCCGCATGCAAAAATAGGAGTGAGGCCCATTTCTGGGACAGCAGGGACCGAACCACCGACTGAAGCGTCCGCAGCTTAGTTGGCGGAAGGAAAACCTTTGCTTGGGCCGCATCCAGGGTCAGCCCCAGATATTCCAGGTGGTGAGATGGTATCAGGACCGACTTTGGGAGGTTGATCACCCATCCTTACTCTTGTAGAGTGTGCAGGGTGATCGTCACATTGTCCCTGAGCGCTGGAACCGACTCCGCTCGCAGGAGAAGGTCGCCCAGATTCGCCACCACCACGATGCCCCTCTGCCTTTAGCAGAGCCAGAATCGGGGCCAGCAGTTTGGTGAAAACCCGTGGTGCCGATGCCAGGCCTATTGGGAGGGCCACGAACTGGTAGTGATCCTCCCCAACCGCAAAGCGCAGGAAGCGCTGGTGCTGGGCGCAGATGGGAACATGCAGGCATGCATCTTTGATGTCGAGGGAGGCCAGGAAATCGCCCTGGTGCAGGGCCGCTACTACCGAGCGGACCGACTCCATTCGAAACCGGCGGACCCGCACAAACCTGTTGAGGTCCTTCAAGTCCAGGATGGGACGAATCCCGTCCTTCGGAACCACGAAAAGGTTGGAATAAAACCCTTGGGAACTTTCCGCCCGTGGAACGGGAACAATCACCCCTTGACCCAGCAGGTCCTGCACAGCCCTGAACAGGGCCCGCAGCCTGCTGCAGGTTGCAAGCGAAGAACCTGTCTGGGGGGTGGGAACAGAATTCTATGTGATCAATGTATGAAAAGGTGTGGTGTGGCGCTGCCCAACACTACAGTCTGATAAAGTGGTAAAATCAGATGGTAAAAACTGATGGTAAAAATCAGAAGACTGCTGCCCTCACTAAGACACCCCTAGGGTGTCAGGTATATAAAAATCTGATAAAAGAAGTGAGCTTGGCGCTGTCTGTGTTTTGTGTTATAAAGCAGGATGGGTTGGTGAGAATTGATTACTGAGTGCTAATAATATAATTCATATAAAAAAAATATATATATAAAATAAAATATGTAAAAAAAGAGATTTATGTAAAAAACCGGGAATGCAGTAAATTCATCAATTATATATAAATGAAATTAAGGTGCAGATATTGTGTCAATAAAATGCAAAAACACCAAACATGTGCATATAAAACAGTGCAAATAAGTGAAAGTGCAAGCAGTGCAACGCTGTACCAGAATTTTAGAATTTCAAACCTCACAGGTATGTTTACAGGGATTTTTTTGAGCCAAATCCTGTAAATGAAGGTCTGCTCAGACCGGGATCGCCAAGTCAGCTCTCCCGTGGACCTGTTTGCTTACTTGCGCTCCGTCACGAAAGGAACCCCTCTCGGTCACTCCCTCGTGTCAAGGCAGATCCACATATAACAAAGAAGAGACTCCAATGTAAAAGTAATCAGAGGCAGCAATTGCTGCAAAGTAGTATAGACTCACGGTTAGGCTTTGAGAAAGTCTCCTAGCGGAAGTCAGACAGGTGGATCGTATGAGGCTTCCTGTGTTCCACCAGTCTCAAGCCAGAAGTACGTAATGACGCTCACTGGCTCCGCCTTACGCGTTTCGTCATATCGACATCATCGGAGGCGGCCAGGCAAACAGGTCCACGGGAGAGCTGACTTGGCGATCCCGGTCTGAGCAGACCTTCATTTACAGGATTTGGCTCAAAAAAATCCCTGTAAACATACCTGTGAGGTTTGAAATTCTAAAATTCTGGTACAGCGTTGCACTGCTTGCACTTTCACTTATTTGCACTGTTTTATATGCACATGTTTGGTGTTTTTGCATTTTATTGACACATTAACAGAATTCTATGCTGTACCCTGAGGAGACCACCTCGAGCACCCAGTGGTCTCAGATGCAGGAGGACCACCTGTCTGCGAACCCCAGGAGATGTCCTCCCACCCGAACACCGGGCGGGGGCAGCCCTTCATGCGGAGGAGACCTTGTCCTCTGGCTTGGAGCGCTTACGCGGCCAGGGACGCTTCTGTTCACCCGCGGGGGCCTTGGTGGGCTGAGAACCCTTACCCGAGGAGCGGAAGGGACGAAAAGGCCGCCTATGGGGCGTAAAGGAGGGGCGCTGTCGGCGATGGGGGTCCGAACTCCTCCTAGACTCCAGGAGAAAGGTGCTCTTCCCTCCCATGAGATTCTTGATCATCTCCTCCAAGGAGTCACCGAAGAGCCGCCCCCCCTGGAATGGCAAGTCTGCCAGAGCCTTCTTAGAAACCTGGTCCATGGACCAGCACTTCAGCCAAAGCCCCCGCCTGGCCACCACAGAGACCGCGGATGCCTTGGATATCAGGGGGGGGGCGCGTCCAGGGCTGCATCGCACAGATACTGAGCCCCCTGGACCATGCGATCTGCAAGATCCACACACTCGGGAGAAGCCTGCGTCTTGCACAACTCGCTGTGTAGCAGCTTCGCCCACTCAGTGAGCGTTTGCGACACCAGCGCAGAAGCCACAATGGGCCACATGGCAGACCCCGTTAGAACAAATAGGGATCTGACACAAGCTTCAGCCTTCTAGTCCTTAAAGGACGGCGTGCCTTCCCCCGGGATGGTGGTCGCCTTACTCAGGCGGACCACAGGGGGATCAACCAGGGGAGGTGATGCCCACTTCTTCAATAATTTATCCTCAAAGGGATAATGCCCAGCAAAATTCTTGGGAACGGGGAGGGAACTCTGGGGCTGAGCCGAGTCCCTATAAACAAATTTATCCAGAAAATCCACATACGAGAAGGTCCCGTCGCTTCTACCAGTTGCAGGGTCTCACGCACTGAGATGATCAGAGCGTCTACAAGAGCCTTCTCGTGCACAGCAGCGGACGCCTCAAACGCATCCCAGCTATCATGAGTGTCTGTGATCTCGCCGTCCGACAGTTCAAGGAGGGTCCCCGCAACGGAGGATCTGTGGTCCGAGTCCTCCCCAGAAGAAGGGGGGGCAAGGGGCACTTTTTGGCGTCCCTGCGGTTCAACAGCTACTCTACTAGGGAGACGTACATCTCCAGGACTGTGGACATGGCGTCTACAAGGGATGGGGCCCCTGAAGCGCTGGCTGCAGGCACCGAAAGGTCCGGTGGGGAAGCACCCGCATCAGCTGCCATTCTGTCACCCACCCTGGCAGCGCCCAGAAAATGAGGCCTATTGCCAGGAGACCACTGCACCCCCCACCCCACATTTGTGCAAGGCCTGTCACAGGGGGCACCCCAGGGGGACTCACCACCCGACCAGAGAGGAGCCGCCTGCTGCTGCTGTCCACCACTGTCGCTGCCTTCACCCGCTCCTGCTGCCCACACTGCCACTGTGCTCAGAGCCGCTGCCGCTAGTGAGATCTGCGCCATGCTGGGGGGTAAATCGGCGCCAGAAACGGCCAGGACCGCCCCTCCTCACACACAGGCCTTCCACATGTAGAAAAACCACAGGAAAATGGCCGCCCATGCACACTAGAGGCAGAAACCCCGTGTAAAAGTACCGCCGCTACACCAAAATGGCTGCCGACCGATCCACATGCATTAAAATGCGGCCGGCTACAAGAAAATGGCATCTGGGCGCCGGCAAAATGGCCAACGATCCCGACCGCCGAGCACGAGTCAAGAGGGGGGGCAGGGGGTGAAGCGGAGGGGCAACAGCTAGGGCCCATACACCCATTACACCCTGGGAGCCCTGGTGAGGGGAAGGGGGGTGCGACAGTGGGGTACTGGAGGGGTGGGGGAGGGGCACAAGCGAGGAAGGGGGGAGACCACCCACTATGCTCACCCCGGAGGGGGGACCCGCCAGCTCCTCCCCCGGGCGCCCGAAGGGTGGGGACGTGTTTACCCCATCTAGACGGGCGGTGAGTGGGATCCCACCCGAGATAGCTTACATGCTCCCGGCTAGGCCGGAGGGAGCTGTCGACCCCGTACATATTGCGTGCAATGGCAGGGCGTTTAACCCGCAGGGCTACCTCGTCCGGTCGGGGCTTGTCGTGGTCGACCCAGCACGAAGCACTCGGTCTAGCGCGTGATTGTCGGCTGGGGAGACTACCTGGATCCAAGAACCAGCCTGTCACCCAGCGCGGCTGCTTGATTGTAATCTTCATCTGTGAGGCTGTCCTTCAGGACAGCCAAAGTGGACCAGAGAGGTACCACAGATCCCAACAGGGAGCCTAGGTCTAGCTCCTTGCACTAGGCAGAGAAAACTGAGCTAGCAGAGCTGGGTGTGGGGTTATCTGCCAGTGGGTACTGCCCCCTGGGAGGGTCTGTGTCTGTTCTCTTTGCTGTTAGAACTGCCTGTTCTCCCTAGTAAACTAATGAAGAGCACAGTATAACCCACTTAGTCCTAAGAGTCGCTGTGCCTGTCGACGAACGAAAGAGAAAAAAAAGTTTTTCTGGGTGGAACTCGCTTTAACCCCATACCTCGCCCATAGGGCAGGATCCAGGACAGATTGGAAGTGACTAAGTCTAGGGTTGCCCCATAGTGGGGTATATGGTGACATTGTGTAAGGTGGTTGTATAAATGTAGACATTTGTTCCCACACTTTCACTGTCATCCACATCGGAGTAGTGATATCTAGATGGGCTTTTGGGCCTCTAAACACCAGGTTACTTAGAGCTGAGTAGGACCCCAGAATAGCCGCCTCGAGATTCACCGCAGGATTTGATTGTGTTTGGGTGAACCACCATCGAACAGTTACCATGACCGCAGCCCAATAGTATTTGCGGAAACAGGGAAGCGACAAACTACTGAGACTGAGAGGAAGTTGGAGTGTCTCCCTAGCACTCTAGGGGTAGATCCCATCCAAATGAAGGAACCTATCATCTGTTCTAGTTTCTTAAAAAAAGATTTAGGTATGGGGACAGGGATATTCTAAAACACATACAGAAATTTTGGTAAAAAGGTCATTTTGATCAAATTAATTCTCCCTACTGGAGAAAGGGGCAGGGACCTCCACATCTGACATTTAGTGATGAGCTGCTGGAGGACCAGATAGACATTGTCTGTCAGGTAGCCTGCAGGTTCCCTACTATCTCTATCCCTAGGTATTTCAATTCGTACTCAGAATCTTCTAGCATTGCAATGTGACAGACAAGGAAAGTAGCTAGGGATAGTGACCCCTAAAGGGGTCATACCTAAGAACTGAATAAAAAGAACTTGAATAAATTAGGGGAAAGGGTGGATGGGACAATGTCCCAGGAAACGCTGGGAGGTAGGAGGGAGGGAGGCTGGATTAAATACAGCCAGACTCCTCCTACAAATTCAGGCTGACTTGCGGCCAAGCCTTCCAAGCCTCAGAATCTTCTAGCGTTGCTATGCGACAGACAAGGAAAGTAGCTAGGGATAGTGACCTGGGGTGTGCCGTGGTCACAGGGTCAGTATGCCTAAAGGGTCCAAAAACAAGACAGTAGGATGACTTATTAAAGCTTTATTGCAGCTTTATTGCTGTATTGATGATTCCCACCTGCTTAACTTCCTGATGAGGTGTACAGGAGCCCCTTGGTGAGAAGCTGCAGAAGCTGCTCCTATTGCGAATTAGTGGCCGGAGTACAGTTTGGGGACTACACCCAAGTTAGACAAGAGGGTACGGCAATGCTTAACCACCTCAATACTGGCACGTAAACACCCTTTCAGTGCTATCACACTTTGAATGACAAAAACACATTATGCTACTCCTCCTGAGTATGGCGATATCACGTCAGACTTTTTCACAGCCTAGCCACATACCCAACATGCAGGGAGCACCTTCAGATATTCTAGGGACATAAATTACACATCTAATGTCATGACGACCTATCACATTTTGAAGGCCCTGGAGCACCAGAACAATGGAATTGCCCACAAAATGACCCAATTTTGGAAATCAAATACCCCAACGTATAATCTATGAGGTGTAATGAGTCTTTTGAACGGTTCATTTTTTTTCAGAAGTTTTTGGAAAATGTGGAAAAAAAATAAAAACGCATATTTTTTTTTTACACAAAGTTGTCCATTTATAAGATATTTCCAACACATAGCATGTACATAGCAACAATTACACCCCAAAATACATTCTGCTACGCCTCCTGAGTATGGCGATACCACATGTGAGAATTTTATACAGCCTGGCCACAGAGGCCCAACATTGAACTAGCACCTTCAGGCGTTCTTCAAGCATAAATTACACATCTCATTTCTCAACCACCTATTACACTTTTGAAGGTCCTGGAGCACCAGGACAATGGAATTGCCCACAAAATAACCCCATTTTGGAAAGCAAACACCCAACGTATAATATACAGTCCTGCTCACCATTATTGGCACCCCTTCATGTTTTGCATAACTGAGTGAATGTCTTCAGAAATAAATGGAAATGTACCAAATTTATATCAGCAGGATCTTTTAATTGGAGGTCCAAAGTAATTTAACAAAGACAATTGTTATTTCAACATAGATATTGTAATTATAAAGAAAAAACAGAAAACCAGCATGTGCACTAATATTGGCACCCCTCCTTAATATTTGGTTGCACACCCTTTGGCAGCGATGACAGCCTCCAAACGTTTCTTATATCCATCGATAAGCTTCTTGCACTTCTCGGGTGGCATTTTCTCCCACACTTCCTTTGCAATATGCTCAAGCTCTTGAACATTTGCAGGGTTCCTTTCTCCAATGGCAGTTTTCAGCTCCCCCCAAAGATTTTCAATTGGATTGAGATCAGGACTCATTGCTGGCCATTTTAAAACAGTAATTTTTTTCCCTTTCAACCATTCCTGCGTGC
>BLSH010194002.1:60837-72257 GCA_018402905.1 Glandirana rugosa
CAGTGGGTAGTCACTGGTGGCGGTCACTGGGCAGTGGGTAGTCACTGGTTGCGGTCAGTGAGTAGTCACTGGTAGCGGTTAGTCATTTGTAGTGGACATTTTCAGAGTGTGCACCATAGCGGTATGAGCCCTCATCGTCTTACATAAAACTCCACAGTAAAAACGATACATGTACGATACGCAACCTTTATATATTTACCTGTTCAAAAACACATTTTTTTTTTTTTTTACGCAAAAGTAAAAAAAGGGTGTAAAAAATTTTTGATGACCTTTTTTTACTGTACAAGTTTTCTGAGTAATACGGAGTATGTCAGGGCTATCTGTAGTAATATGTTGGTTAATTTGATACATTTCCTTCAGTAGATATTCCACAATATGTACATAAACTTCATGGGTGCCAATAATGGTGAGCAGGACTGTATGAGGCATAATGAGTCTTTTGAACATGTCATTTTTTTCCAGTAGTTTTTAAAAAATGTGGGAAAAAAATGAAAACGCATTTTTTTTTTTTTTTACACAAAAACTTGTCCATTTATATATTTCCAACGCATAGCATGTACATAGCAAAAATGACACCTCAAAATACATTCTGCTACTCCCGAGTATGGCGATACCACGTGTGAGACTTTTACAGGTGATGTTTACTGATTGGCGATGGTCACTGATGAGTGACTGGCGTTGGTCACTGATGGGTGACGGGTCACTGGCGGTGGTCACTGATGGGTGACGGGTCACTGGCGGTGGTCACTGATGGGTGACAGGTCACTGTCGGTGGTCACTGATGGGTGGCGGGTGTCTGGCGGTGGTCACTGATGGGTGACGGGTGTCTGGCGGTGGTCACTGATGGGTGACGGGTGTCTGGTGGCGGTCACTCATGGGTGATGGGCATCTGGCGGCGGTCACTCATGGGTGACCGGTGTCTGGTGGTGGTCACTGATGGGTGACTGGCGGTGGACACTGCTGGGTGATACGTGACTGGCGGTGGCCAATGATGGGTGAACGGCCATGGTTGACTGGCGGTGGTCACTGATGGATGACTGGCGGTGGTCACTGATGGGTGACTGGCCACGGTCACTGATGGGTGATGGTTAACAGGCCACGGTCACTGATGGATAACTGACGGGTGACACGCCTGACGGGTGACACGCCACTGTCAAAGATGGGTGACACGCCACAGTCACTGATGGGTGACAGGCAACAGTCAGTGACGGGTGACACGCCACGGTCAGTGATGGGTGACACGCCACAGTCAGTGATGGGTGACACGCCACAGTCAGTGATGGGTGACACGCCACAGTCAGTGATGGGTGACAGGTGCACTTTATGATTACAGGTGCACTTTATGGGGGCAGATGTGGTGACTGTTGGGTGACAGGTGCAATGGGGGAGGCAGGGGTGAAGTGACAGATGTTGGTGCTTTACACAGTACATGCACAGAGCGGTAACTCACTGATCCTAGCTCTTCTCTCCTCACACTGGAAACTGTGTGAGGAGAGAAGAGCTGGTAACAGCAAATTACCGCTCTGTGTTTCCATTACATGTGATCGGCTGTGAATAGATCACAGCCGATCACATACAGCTGCCGCCAGCTTTACTGATATCAGTGACAGGCAGTGTTCCCTGGGAACAGGCCGCCACCAACATGCGATCCCGTGCATGTGCTGTGCCAATGGGGGGGGGTGGGAAGTACCATTTGTGATCAGCTGTGACTTCATCACGGCCGATCACATGGTAAACAGGCATGGCCAATGGCTGTACACCCCCATCGGTGATGAGCTGTGTCCCGGGGGACACGCCGCCTCCGACAGTGCCGGGAAGCGTGCTCCCTATCCCGTGCATGCCCGGCTTAAAGGGCCGACGTCATATGACATCCGCCCAGAACGAGAGCCGCACTGCTCCGCTGTCATTTGATGGTGGGTGGGCGGAAAGTGGTTAAACAGTGCAGTCGTGAGAGGGGACTTGGGACAGGGCAGAAGAGGACTGACCCTAGGTTACTCAGCTTACTGTACCATAAGAGCAACCAGAACCTTAACCGGACACCATGCCATTTCAGTCTCAAAGTACCTGACATCAGTTCCAGTTCCTGTCTGCTGCGTTTTTGCAAATATGCAGGTGCAACCGGAAATGATCATCATTCAATCCATCCTCAACAGAGAGTAAGTCGGGCATGGGGTGGCACAAACGTCTGCCTCTGGGACCTGCTGGAAAAATAGTTGGTAAATGAGACAAGGCGTCAGCCTCTATGTTATCCCCTGAATGAAACGTGCAGTGGATATGGAAATTCCAGTGAAGGGATAGCCAAATCAGTCTTATGAACAAATGACAACCCCTTATTAACTTCGGATTGCGGAAACTGATCCACTGCCTCTATGTTGATGGCGGATGACTGCAAGTTCTGACATTAAAACGTACTCTGAGGCAGAGCCACAAACCTGTGTGGAACCCGAAAGAGAAACATTCTACCAAAACTGCCTGACCTTGAGGGATGGATGTGCCACCAAACAGGCCTGTAAAATAGTAGCATTGACCCGGCTTAGTCATGACCCTTTGGTCTGCTTCAGAAGCAAGCAGACTTTGGGTGAGCTCTCAAACAATTGGCACCGATATGCAGAAACCGGCACTGATTGTAATTGTACTAGCCCTGATTGACATTTCAAATCTGTGCCTTGCCAAAGTAATGTATCGGGCGGCCCAATTTATCAGACAGAGCGGAATTACCTGGGACTGGGGACACACTAGGGACTGGCTTGAGGTGCTGGGTAACGAGGCGGGTTCTGCATTGGGGCACCAGTAGGTAGTATGAGTAGATGACGAACATGACCCACAGATGGGTGCCCTAAGCCCCACAAAATAACTCAGCATCGACCCTACCTCAATATGTCACGACCTGATGTTGCGGAAAAAACGCTGCGGCTTTGGCAGAAAAGAGCGGCGATAGTCGTGAAATGCCAACCCTCCATATTTGTGACCCTACTTCACACCGCATACAGAAAGAGATCCATCTCTTCCCTCCTCAGCGAGTTGACTGAATAAAATACGTCTCTGGAAGTACTAAAGGCCAGAACAAATTCAGGAATAGAAAGCCTGCGGCTCAGCCTGTGGTCTCTGGCCTTGACCACCACCGCAAGCATAGGACCTGTTGTCAGCCATGTCATGAGTCGCAATCAATAGGGAAGCCAAGTTGACATCTTATTCCTCCAAAATGTCCTTCCTAATGTTTGCAGGCATGAAATGCACCAGGGTGACTGAAGGAGAGCCAGTGCTATTACCTGCTACTGCCGGAACGGGGTTAGAAACCACAGGGGTTCCCAAATCTACTGATACCCCACGAATCAAGGGCACCTCCGGGCCAGGTTAGGCCACTTTCCCAAGACCTCAACCCTGGATCGTTACTCTTGACTAGACATAGCCAGCAAGTTCAGGGTGGCATGGATCTGTGACAATGATGATGTCACTGAACAAAGAGTCACTTGCTTGGGATTAGACCCAGATGCATTGGGGAACAGCAATCTAAAAACAAAAATTCTGCTTTGCGGGCCGATGCTGGGTATGAAATGCCTCTCCGTTAAAACTCCACCATAAGTTTTGGTATGGTCCAGGCTCTCAAAGGGCGAACTCACGTTTCTTCGGAGCTCCCAGCCGGAGGAAGAGGGATGGACAGAAAATCTCCAATATCTTCCGCTAGCGGCATGACCTCAGCAGTTGAGCACAAACATAAATGAACATGTGTTGAATAACCTGAAATGATATAACTACAACCTAGGTGACTGATACTTATGAAACCAAGTGAAATGTAACCTGTGACATGAGCAATAAATGGAGGCGGATGAAGGCCGAGTCACCTGGGCGTCTGCAAGCAATTAAAAACGAACACTCTGGCCCAAGTGAACCTGAAGACGTGACCGGCACCAATATGTGAGTAGTGAAATGTGGTTTCATATGACGTATGTGTAACGGATGAGCAGACTTGCCACCAAACAAGCCAATTAAGAGCAATCCTCTCAATCCATTAGTACCTGTAGACGTGACAGGTAATGAATGTGTATCAATGTAAAGCCATGACCTAACTATTATGACCTAGCCATGTGTTTGAAGGAACGAGAAATGATGCCCACTTGTACTGACCAGAGCCAATCGTACCCTAGCGAGCCCGAGTGAGAGGATTGCCCCAAATGACATGACCTGACCCGACTTGCTGGGCCTTGACTGGTAAGTAACTGAATGTAATGAGGGTTTGTGTGACATGGTGGCCCACCTTGTGCCAACCTCCAAGAACCAACCCCCACCAGCTTCTGCCTGCCAACCAGAACCCCCCGCACTAAAACATTGTGACATGCCTTGATCTAAATGTAAAGACAGCTATATTATGCCGGCAGAAGCGACAAACTGCTGCAATCCCTCCTCCATAGTCCCGAGGTGGGCGGAAGGATAGCAAATGACAGTTGAGAAACTAGAATGCATGCCATGTGATGGAACCCCTGTGCCACTTGCTAAGAATAAGATATGCACCAAGCACACCACCCCCCCTCCTTCCCAGCCCTGGGGCATGTGGGAGGGGAGCCGGGGCAGGGCAAGGAGAGCTGTGGAACCAGACAAAATGACGTGCCCATGACATGAACAGTATGCTTCCAGCCCAGATTAGTGAAATGAATGGCTGGCTGGGAATGGCCAAAACTATGCGGAGATGAGCCGGCTCTGGTATGCCCCTAGATATGTGACTGTGTGTGACCAAAGTGGGGATACCTGCCCAACTCCCCCCGCATAAAAATGAGCGGCCAGGGTCGCTCCTGCCATGGGGGACCTGGAAGAGTAGCCAGAACCAGGGCGAGGCGAACTCCAGGAACAGTCGTGTCAGCACTCATGATATGCGGCTGAAATGACCTCCTAAAGCTTCCCGCACCCCTCCCCCCAACACGCCATCACCAGGACTGACAACCCATGCCCTCAACCTGCATGCAGTACTCGGTGCAGTGCTTCTGTGATATGAGTGATAGGTCCCACGCATACTGCACTATCAAGAAGGACCACTGTAGTACCAAAGTGTAGCCTGCCCCCTCCACAATCAGCGACACTCGGCATCTGAGCATCTTACCCCCCGCCGTCACTGGCTGACTGCACGACACCCTCCTCCGTGCTGTGAATGCCCTATAGGCGCCATGCAGGGATACCTGTGTCATGTGCCTATGTCAATGATTTGTGACCGTGATGAGGCTGCTGCTGACTCCCGCTTTCTCCCCTCCATCTAGTGAACTGACAAGCTTGGTCCATCCATTACATACTGCCCGAACATCGTCGGCATCTGCTGCAACTCTTCCTCTGTGGCCCTGACTTGGGGCGGGGAATGCAATTGACGGCTTGAGAAATGAAATAGAACACCAGACATGGTGAGAGAATCCCTGTGAGACTTAGGCAAACTGAAATGTACATCGTGTTCCCCTGATACTCTGTTGTAAAATACAGAGAGGCATGGAAGTTGAGCACCGCAGGGGGAGCAAGCACCTGTATGACAATCAAAACCCTATGCCCATGAACATAAATGTACTGCGGTATGACATGCACCCGATAGTGCAGGGGAAGTAGCGTGTACCCACCCTGCACCACCAGGTGGAGGAAAGCCCGGCTCTAAGCACCCCTAGTAGAGTGTCTTCCCGGCCCTGGTGATGACCCTAAGAGGGGAAGGCCAGCAAATGTCTTCCCCTGACCTGAAAGACTTAACCGAATCCACCAGCCCTGTACCTGAGGGAGAGGAGCCGAGACCGGGGCGAGGAGGGCTCTGGTAGTGATGCATGAGACATGCCTGAAATGTGATTGTGAATACTGCACAAAGGGTAGTGGTATAGCTAGCATGAAATGCCTAAGTTAGCCAAACCTTGCCCCCCCCCACTAGGCTGCCACTGACAGTCAGTCTAGGATCCCTCCTCCATCCAGTGCATGGTTCCCCTATGAGCGTGTTTTTGGCAAGGCAACTTAAATTACCAGCACATATCCCACCACTTATGAACACACACAGCAAGAGCTGCGCCAACCCTGGAGGAACTGTGCAAGGTATCTAGTAGTGACCAAAGTGGGGAAGGCTGACCCAGCTCCCCACCGCCTGGTCATGACTGTGCCTGCCCTGGAGGACTTGTGAGAAATAGCTCCAGGAACAGGCGCGTCCTGCCCAACCGTGACCGTGTGACAGCCCTCAACAGAACCCCAGCACCTCCCGTCCCCCTCCCCCTGCTAAGTCATCTCAGGGGGTGTCAGCCCATGCCCCCACCCTCAGCGAATGGTCGTATGCCTGCATGCGCCGCACACTCTGTGAAGGATCACTGGAAGTAACAACCTGAAACATCCGCCCCCCCACAACCTGTGATGCCCAGCATCCGAGTGTCTGACCCCCGCCCAGCAAGACTGGCTGTCTGCCCCTGACATGCTCCTCCGTGCTATGAACCCCCCTGAGTACCTTGCAGAGGTGCCAGTCTCATCCAATAAATGATCAATTAAACGTGATAAATGTTACTGAAAGGAACCAGCGTGGTACTTGGTTGCTACACCCCCAAAAACATGCGTGATGCCCGGCATCCATCCGCCTCACCTGGCCTGGGGACCACCGTACACAGCTGCCCGTCTGCTGAGTCCCAAGCCTCGATTCACTCAGCCGACACGTGACCGCTCTGACATCACAACCGGAACCAAAAATTCCTGATTGAAACGCAAACAGGAAATGCCGTCACAACGTCCCAGGAAACGCCGTGATGTAAGAGGAGGGTGGCTGGATTAAATACAGCCAGACTCCTACAAATTCGGGCTCACCTGCGGTCACGTCAGCCTTCCTATTTATCCACCACAATTAGTGGAATATGTGGTGCTACGGGGATCGCGCTCTGGGACAACGGAAATAGTAGGGATTTAGTCCAATTGATTTTGATGCCCGAATACGACCCAAACATATTTATGATCTCTAGAGCTGTGTCTAAGGATAGAGATGCATCCAATAGGTAAAGGAGAGCATCAGCTGCATAAAGGGAAATTTTCTCCCTCAGTGGACCTACCACTATTCCAGTGATTTCTGGTGAATCTCTAAAAAGAATGGCTAGGGGCTCTACAGCAAGCGCAAATAACCCAGGGGAAAGGGGGCATCCCTGCCTCGTCCCCCTGTGCAGTAAAAATGCAGATGAATGCAAACCATTAGTTCTGACCCTTGCCGACAGTGTATGGTATAATTGTTGTACCCGCCAGAGAAAGGCCCACTCCACAGAGTCAAAGGCCTTCTTGGCATCCGAGGCCATGACTCCCCCAGATCCTGTGTCCGTTGCCCTAGTGATATTCGCGTATAGCCGGCGTAGATTAATGTGCGTGCCCTTGCCCGGCATAAAACCCGTTTGGTCCCTGTGTACCAATTATAAAATGACCAACTTAAGCCGATTTGCTAAGATTTTGTGAGAATTTTGGCATCAACGTTAAGAAGCGTTATCAGGCAGTAGGAGGCATAATGTTCAGGATTCTTACCAGGCTTGGGCACCACTACAATCACCACCTCCGACATAGAAGGTAGAAGGGTTCCCTCCTCCAACATCGTGAGCAGGAGGTCATGAAAGTGTGGGGCAATAAGCTCAACTTTACTTTTGTAAAATTCAGACAGTAGCCCATCAGGGCCTGGGGTCTTTGACACCTGGAGGGAGGCTATTGCGGTCCGCACCTCTTTAAAGGTAATAGGGGCATCTAGTTTTGCTCGAGCCGAGGTAGACAATTGTGGAAAATCTATCTTTATCTAGAACGTTTTGTAGTTGCTCTGGGGGGAAAGTCCACCCTGGATGTATACAATTTCTCGTAATATTTAGCAAACTGCCTGTTTATCAGAAGGGGGTCTGATTGCAATACACCATTTTCATCTAAGATGTTAGGGATATGAGATGTGGCAGAGCGCTCCCTAGCCAGCCAGGCTAACAATTTCCCTGTCCTTTCTCCCTGTTCAAAGTTCCTCTGGGACTGAGACAGCAGGAATTTTCTACATGAGGTAGGTCTCAACAGGGCAATTTCTTTATGTAAGGCAATCATAGTATTATATAGCCTCCAGAGACCCCTGCTAGTCGGGGAATCTGAATTGAGCCTCAGCAGCATCGGGACATGGTCAGGAGACTCCATGAGGGAGTATTTGCACCTCTTGTAGCCGGGACAGCAGAGAGTCATTGGCGTAGGTAAGGTTTATTCTAGAAAATGAGGCACAAGTAGATGAGTAGACAGGTGTATTGTCTCTCTAGGGTCTATAGGAGGATTCAATTTGTCCAGACCAGGATTTGGTGTCATATTGAAATCTCCCGCTATTATAACCCCAGCAGCAGCCAATAAAGCCAGGCTAACAATTTCCCTGTCCTTTCTCCCTGTTCAAAGATCCTCTGAGACAGCAGGAATATTCTACATGAGGTAGGTCTCAACAGGGAAATTTCTTTATGTAAGGCAATCATAGTATTATATGTTATCATGTCTTTAGTAGTCACATAGGCCGACTTCAAATCCTGAGCCCTGAGCTCCGCCTCAGTTAGAGCCAGAGCAGTATCTCTGCAAGCTTTGCTAATCACCATTCTTTTGCCAGTAAATCTCAACCTCCCCCTCCACCACTGGGGCCACTCTCTCATCAGGTATCCCAGAAGCTAGATAGCCTCCAGAGACCCCCGCTAGTCGGGGAATCTGAATTGACCTTCAGCAGCATCGGGACATGATCAGGAGACTTCACGAGGGAATATCTGTACCTCTTGTAGCCGGGAGAGCAGAGAGTCACTGGCGTAGATCAGGCCTATTCTAGAAAGTGAGGCATAAGTAGATGAGTAGACAGGTGTATTGTCTCTCCTTAGGATATCTCCATCTCCATACATCAGTTAGGCCCAACATGAGATGGGGGAATCTGTGGCAGGTCTATAGGAGGATTAAACTTGTCCAGACCAGGATTTGGTGTCATATTGAAATCTCCCGCTATTATAACCCCAGCAGCAGGGTAGCGGGCCAATAAAGCCGTCAGTTTATCTAAGATCAGGAGGGTTGCCGGAGGGGGGGATGTAGATACCCACAATCAGCAATTCCAGTCTAGCACAAAAAGCATGGAGGACCACATATCGTCCCTCTGGATCTAAATGTAGATCCAAGAGGGTAAATTGTAAGTATTAATGAGCCAATATGCTCACCCCTCTAGAGTAAGTCGAGAAGGTAGAGTGGTAGTAGGACCCGACCCACGGTTTCTTTAATGCCATAACTTTACTACCCAGTAGGTGGGTTTCTTGTAGTATACATACATGGGGAACATATTTTTTCATATAGTTGTATACAAGCGATCGTTCAGTCCCCTCACGTTCCAAGATAGGATTGTAATAGGAGCCATCATTGGAAGGTTAGTGGAGAGTATGAAACCCATCGTTTAACCTGTAGTTTAAATCTATTATGCAGAAATGCATCTTTGTGTCTGATTGTATACAAAGCTTCAATATACATTTTAGTTATTTTGTCTCCCCCTAATGGAGAGATAGAGTAGCTACCAGCATCTAAACAACTTACCAACAGATTGAAAAAAAAAAAAAAAAAAAAATTTAAGGCACTCAAAAGAGCCCCTCCAATGCATAGAAAAAAAAGTCTCTTGTACATTTCCCAAACAACTAATGGCTTTTGCAATAAAGGGTTGTGTGCAGTGGTTCACTCAAGTGTACAGTCCACGTCCATACACGAGTCATCCTGTAACATAATAAGGATTAACAGTCCCTGCAGTATGATATTTCACCCGGTATTACTCCAGGGGCACAAATCTTAAACCCGTTTGCAACTAGTATAAGCTAAGCATTGAAGCCGTAATTCAACCAAGCATATATAGAAGCTTCCATCTGTGACCGTTCCAGGGTGTAACCTATGAGATGAGGGCATATGCAGTGTCTCAGAGGCCCAATTCTAGGCAAATTCAATACAAGGTCTTAGTAATACCAACGGCCACAGGGAGGATCAGTATAATAGGATCAAAGGAACAATATTGCTCACCTCACCAGGGTCAGAAAGAGACAGGGAAACTTCAGCTTATCAGATAAATCCGATCCAGACCTTCAGTCTCTAGGGAAAGTTTCCAGCCATTGCGATGCCTCTTTTGTTGATGTAAATAATCGGACTGAGTCGCCATCTTGTTCCCGGAGCCTCGCTGAGAAAAACATGCTGTACTTTCCCTATTGAGGAGGTTACATTTTACACGGTCAAATGAGTGTCGTAGTTTCTGGGTTTCAATCGAGTAGCCTGGAAAAATCATGAGTTTTGCACCTTCATGGGGTAATTCATCCACTTTCCTGGCTTCTCGCAGGACCAGATGCCGGTCCCGGTAATTAAGCAATTTAGTATCACTTTTATTTTTGCTTGTGGGTTGTGATAGAGAGACTCAATCCATGACATCATGTTATTTTCAAGGCGAATATATGAGCAGGTGGAGAACATGTTCTATTTCCCATGCAACTCTATCGAAGGCCTTATCTGAATCAGTTAATAACAGGAGGCCTTCAATCTTTGAGGCATAGACTCTAGGGATTTGATTTTTGCTAGGAGGTTTAGGTTTATGTTTAATAAAGAGATGGGTCTGTAGTTAGAGCATTCTGTATGGTCTTTATCTGGTATTCATTTACTGAAATTTTATTGACATTTTTCTGTATAACAAGAGAGGTAGGAACAGTACAGAGCAAGATGTGAGCATTAATAGTATCAATAAACTTTGCATGTATATTGCTCCCCAAGTACAAAGAGCGGCAACCATCTTATACCACAATAGGTCATGGTTAAGACAGGACTTGCAGAACAGCAATTTAGAAGAGTAAGTTGAACATCTAAGACAAAGAATGTTTGCAAGAAATACCAATAAAAAAGGCAACATCCAGGCAATTGAATCAATATCTTTCAATATCATGCTTTGGACCAATCTCCTAGTAATTTTGTGACCTGAGTGAAGGATATAAAAGGAAAGGCCTGGCAAAAAAAAAAAAAAAAAAATTATATATATATATACATATATATATGTTAAGGCCGGCCGCAGGCCGCCTGTATTTGTAGGAGGAGTCTGGGGGGCTATTTAACCCAGCCTCCTCCCACTCAAGGTGCGGCGTATGGGAACGTCTTCTTCGACCTTTGGGAAAGTTCCTGTCGACTTCCGGGTCATCAGTCATCAACTTCCGGTCACGGGCTGCCAGATCACCGCGCTGCAGGTACCGCACGGATCGCCCTGTCATTCGGACGGGCCGGGTAAGCGTGCGGCCGGCGGGGGGGGGGGCGTCAAGTCGGGGGTACACTCCATGTCATCCCCGCTACCTCCATGTATTTCAGGTAGGGGTTGGCTGTTACTATCGCTCGGGCGGAGGGGACCACGGAATTCTCAGTAGAGGAAGGGGTCTGTGCCATAGCCCGGCCGCTGCAGGGTCATGTCCTTG
>BLSH010194002.1:86522-179979 GCA_018402905.1 Glandirana rugosa
CGAGAGAGACCTGGAAACGTTCCGGAAACTGTGAGAAAGGACCTTGATGGTCGCTCGTCACAACGTGGTATCTCCCGATTGCTATAAGTTAAGGGAAATATTGAGAGGGAATAGGAGCCATTTTATGTACCCGATACTCAGAGACTGAAAAAGGTAATACTCTCCGTGTTCCGTCCTGACAGGGAACAGGGACGAATACAAGTAATAGCATGATCTTGGAGATCACCGGGTGTATGCTCGATTAGGTTTGTATGTCCCCCACCTCAAGGGTCTCACACCAACATTTACCCCAAGTGAGTCTTGTCTCTGGTCAGTGATCACCCCATGGTGTTCCGAATCACTTACATATAGGTTGAATAGAACAGGACCCAGTACAGAGCCTTGTGGTACCCCACTAGTGACTGGTCTCTGTTCTGAGTGAACCCCATTTACAACCACACTCTGGGAACTCCACCCCCTGTATGTTTGGATTAGCTCGTATGTGGGCCACTAGAGGTTCTAGTACGATAATGAACATAAGCAGGGACAAGGGACAGTCCTGCCTTGTGCCTCTCATAATGGAAAAAGTCAGAGACTCATAGCCCATGTATTTTACCGAGGATAAGGGAGAGTTATAAAGGGAATTGAATATCGTTAGCCCTCTATGGTGCAACACTGCTCGCTGGTAGTTCCAGGAAAGAGTGTCAAAGGCCTTGCAAAGGTCCAGAGAGAGCAGAATAAGCTTCTGGGACCTTTGACGTGCATAATGGGTAAGGGGTATCATGCGTCGGATGTTATCCGCTGCCTGACGTAGGGGAACGACACCCACCTGATCCTTATGGATTAGGGTATGGATGACCTTATTCAGTCGAGATGTGAGAACGTTAGTCAATAGTTTGAGATCAACATTCAGGAGGAATTTTGGGCGAAAGTTGGCCCTAAATTGTATGTCTTGATCCGGCTTTGGTATCATTACTATGTTGGCTTTTAGGATGTTGGGGGTAAGGCTAGCTCTATCCCTAAAGGCTATTGAACATGGAAGTGACGGGTGGCACAACTATGTCTGGTATCTTTTTATAAAATAGGGCTGTGAAGCCATCCGGACCCGGGCATTTATGGGTCTTCAGATCTTTAATGGCCTGACGTACCTCTAGCTCCGTTATAGGCGCACCCAAGGTGTCGCGCCTATCACGAAATAGCCAAAAGAGAGGACTCAGCTAGAAAAGTGTTAATGTCTATTGTAGGATGAGCATCCGGTGCTGAATTTAGTTTGGGCAGATGATGTTGGAATTTGTCGAGGATCTTGATTGCGTCGGCAGTCCATACCTGGAACCTAGGTACCAGGTTAGCAGTCCGTACCTGGAACCTAGTTTTAAGTAAAAAGGCCGGGCACCTGGGAGCAAAAGATTTCAGTTTATTGGCCAACATTGAGCCAATCTTGTTACTTTTAGCATAGAATTTTTGCTTGGTCCAACAGAGATGACCTTCCACTCTGTCAAGCATAGGTCAAGATTTGCTTGAAGGCGCTCAACCCCGTCACGATTCAACTGGGAGGGGGTCTTGCTTCAAAAGAGCTTTGGCTGTATCCAGCTCTGATTCTAGGCATGCAATGTAAGCTGACCTTTCCTTCTTATGTTTAGATGCCGGTTGTATCAAATGACCATGAATGACAGCTTTGTACGCTTCCCATAAAGTGACGGAGGAGCGGAGAGAGCCTGTGTTAAGAGTGAAATACTCTGTTGATTTAGCGTGGAGCTACGCCACTACTAAAGAAGGGGACAGGAGAAATTTGTTGAGACACCAGGATATCAACAGAAGGTTTAAGCAAAAGAGACCTACATGTAACCAAGATAGGATCGTGGTCTGACCAAGGTACCATCAGGATGCCAGCAGATTTGGCTTGAGGAAGAAATTGTTTTTGGGTGAACACATGGTCAATACAAGAGTAGGTTGCATGTGGATGGGAATAAAAGGTATAGTCTCTTGCTATTGGGTGAAGCTCCTGCCAGGTATCCACAAGACCATGTTTATCCAACATGTTGCAATATGCCTTAGAGCAGTTGATCTACTGTGATGGGCCAGGATAGGAGTAATCAAGTGTTAGTGTTAAGGACCAAATTAGAGTCCCTGCACAAAAGCAATGTGCCTTTCAGGTGGGATTGAAATACCGGAAAAAGGGAACCCTTTTATGGAACACCACCACTGTTTTTATCTGAGCCATGATAGATTTGTGGGTAGCAAGCGTTGAAATAGCGCGGGATCAACAAGGAGGCCAAATGTGTTTCCTGCATGCACACATCAATTTTACGAGAATGAAGGAACCGAAAAAACCTTTGACCTCTTTTGAGGAGAGTTGAGGCCCTGAGCGTTTAGGGAGACACAGTTAAGAGCCATGGATCCTGCAAATGAGCCTGTCCATAGTCACAAGTAACCATCTCGTTAAAAACCCCTGGGGAGGGAAAGAGGCCGAGGGGAAAGGGGAGAGAAAGGAGATAAATAGAAGCAAATAGAAGCATAGAGAAGAGAAAACCCCAAGTATGAGAAAAGAGAAAGACCAGACGAGAGAAAAAAGGTGATGCAGTCTAAAAAGGACTCCACCCAAATTACGCTATCTAGCGTAAGTCATCGGTTCCTGGAGGGCTAGGAAAAATAATAGAACCCTAACCTCCAATCCGATGAGAAGGGGGATGCATGAGTCAACCTGGGGCAAAGTCGAACCCCTAACATATATTAATGTTAACAAAAGAACCATTGTGGGAAAGTCTTTATCTGGCTTTGGGATTACCATTATATATGCCATAAGAAATGCGATGTCTTTACTTTTTGATAATAAATTAAATGTTTAGTAGCAGTTTGGTAAGAGGAGAAATGAATAGTTTATAATATTGTAATGTAAATCCATCTGGGCCTAGACTTTTGCCTGGTTTTAAATTCAACAGATAATGAGAGTGATATTTCAGACAAGTTAACGGTTTTCTCTTATTCTAGGAAATTTAGCTGCAGGAGAGTTGGAATTGCTCATGCCTGAGTGCTTGTGATATTTTCCTTTCTGGAAAGGCAGCTTGGCTAGCGAGTGTCAATGAGTAGAGGGAGAGTTATTCATTTGTGGAGGGAGACGGAATTCTTGATACCATTCCGGCAAGTCAATCAGGTCAATTTAAAGATTTTCACAGAAGGCAGGCAAATCGCCTGGTGTGCGGAGCATGAAATGCTGCATGTTGCTTGGATGGCAAATAGGAACGTCCATCATTAGGTAATCCCTTTTTCCTTCATGACCTCTAAAAATGGGTTTAACAGCTCTCCTGTTTTTTAATGTAATGGGTGATAGGTCCTGGAATAGTAAGACATTTTCACCGTTACCGTTAGGCAATTCGCTCATTCTGTCTGGCCTTCATGAGGGTTTCCTCATTTAAGCAGAAATTAGTGAGGCAGCATATGGTGTCCCTTGGAGGTGTATTATCTGGTGCTCTGGGTCTTAGTGCTCTATGGGCTCTGTCAAAGTTGATTGGTAAATCTGGGTTTTTTTCCAGAAGATTGTTAAAAATGAAGCATAAAGCTGGTTTGATTTGTTCAGGGATTACAGACTCTGGTACTCCTCTCACTCTAATGTTGTTTCTTCTTCCCCTCTTGTCTTCTATTTGCCTGTTCATGGCTATTAATTGTTGTCATGAGTAACTGTAACCTGCTCCAGCCTTGTGATTGCTCTCCGTGTTTGCCTGCTTTCTCACTGGCAGTAATTTGCTCTGTGAGCATTAATAGAATGACGTTTAGATCTGTGATAGCTGCAGAACGAATTTTTAATGTCTGTAGCTATCTGTCATGTCAATTGATGATCTGGCTGAATACACTCGCTTACCGAGTCATCTAATGCTGGCAGTGATACTTCATCATAGCCCTCGTCTTCTTCTCGATGAGCCGGCGCCATCTTGTCTGTTCTGCTGCTTCTAGATTGTTTTTTGAAGTGAGCAGGTATCTGCTTAGCCAATGACCCGGATGAGGAGTGATGGGTGGGGGTTGTGTAGTCCGTGTTTTAGTAATTTGTCCACATTTTTCGGGTGGAGGGTTGCTAATTGCCTGAGAAGCTGCTGTGGATGCCAGAGCTCTTTCAGCGAGTAACCATGCACGCCACGCGCCAAGCCACCCCCCAGGACTCTAATGTTCCATGTGTTCTACCTTATTGAATATATCAGATATACTTTATATGTGTAGTTTACCATTAATATAACAATTTATCAGTTAATAACCACTCTTACAACACCTACATTATAACATCAACATAGACAAGGTTCTGAATCTAGGGAAGCAACTGTCAACACTGAGAAGACTCTCCATACTAAAGGAGAGTTGGGATCGTACCCGGCAGGTGTCGGCAGGGGCCAGCACAGAGGCGGGCAGAGACAAAGAGGTGAAGGCGCCAGAACAGGGTAGTTGGGTGACAGTTAGGAAGGGTAGAAAGGAAAGTCAGGGAGGCTGATCCTGGGCTGGAACATCCCAATAAGTACACCCCGTTGTGTGATATTGCGGAAACCAGTCAAGGACCAGCAATGCTGGAGCAGAGTAGTGCCCCTAGCTGCCAGGGGAGTAATTCCTCCAGTGAGGGCGGGGATGAAGCCAGTGGAAAGGAAAGACAGGTTGTGGTGGTAGGGGACTCAATTCTTAGAAACACATAGAGGGCAATCTGTCCCAAAGACCTGAAATGCAGAACTTTATGCTGTTTACCAGGTTCGGAACATCACGGATCAGGTGGACAGATTACTGGGAGGGGCTGGGGAAGACCCAGCTGTCATGGTACATGTTGGCACCAATGACAAAGTTAGAGGAAGGTAGAGTGTCCAAAAAAAAGATTTTAGGGATCTAGGAGCAAAGTTGAAGACTAGGACCTCCAAGGTAGTATTTTCAGAAATACTACCGGTACCTCAAGCCACACCAGAGAGGCAGCGGGAGCTTAGGGAAGTTAACAAGTGGCTGAGGAGCTGGTGTAGAAAGGAGGGGTTCGGGTTCCTGGAGAACTGGGCAGATTTCTCAATTGGCTACGAGCTCTTTAGAAAGGACGGACTGCACCTATATGGGGAAGGTGCAGACCGGCTGGGAATAAGGATGGCCGACAAGCTAGAGGGGCTTTTAAACTAGGTAACGGGGGGGGGGAGGGTCTAGACTTAGAAATAGACAGAGTGAAACAAAGTTTAGAGGGTAGCATTGAGGGCAGCAGTGGTAGGCCTAATGAAGAACCCAAACCTGAGGTAGGTAGTGCAACAAATCCTGTATGCAACCGTGAAATACCCAACAAGAAACCAGTAGGTGTTCGGACAAAACTACGGGGCTTGTTTGCTAATGCCAGGAGTCTGGCGGACAAGATGGGAGAACTAGAGCTACTACTGTACGAGGATTTTGTGGGAATTTCAGAGACTTGGTTTAATAGCTCTCATGATTGGCTAGCTACCATTCAGGGGTATTCCCTATATTGCAGGGAAAGGGAGGGCAGAAAAAAGGGAGGGGGATGACATTACTAGTGGATCAAGAGAGGAGGTTGAATCCCTATGGGTAGAGCTGCAAAAGGAAGACACCAAGGGGAAAGTAATACTAGGAATATGCTATAGGCCCCCTAACCAGAGAGAAGAGGGGGAGGCGGACCTCTTGTCACAGTTTGGAAATGCGGCAAAGATGGGAAGTGTCATTATAATGGGGGATTTTAATTATCCAGTTATAGACTGGGCGGAAGGTACTGCACACTCAGCTAAGGCTCGACATTTCCTAAATGTCCTGCAGGACAATTTCATGGCTCAGATGATAAATGCACCAACTAGAAAAAAAGCCTTATTAGACCTTCTGATTACTAACAACACAGACCTAATCACAGACGTGGAAGTAAGGGGCAATCTAAAAAATAGCGATCACAGGTCAATTCGTTTCAGTGCAAGTCACACAAATAGGAAACATAAGGGGAATACAAAGACATTGAATTTTAAAAGAGCCAGCTTCCATAAACTACGCTCCTTGCTGGAAGATGTTAGTTGGGATAAAATCCTAGGTACAATGAATGCGGAGGAAAAATGGGAGTGCTTCAAGGACATACTAAACAAAGGTATTAGCCAGTGTATCCAAATGGGAAATAAGTTTAGAAGAGCTAATAAAAAACCTTACCTCTGATGTAAAAACACATATAAAGGCAAAGAAGAAGGCCTTCAAAAAATACAAGGCTGACGGGTCTCTGTCAGCACTCCAGCTTTATAAGGTATGCAATAAGGAATGTAAGGGTTCAATCAGGGCAGCGAAGATACAACATGAAAGACACATAGCTGAGCAGAGTAAAAAGAATCCCAAGAAATTCCTTAAGTATATAAATAGTAAGAGAGGGAGGTCAGATCATATAGGCCCCATAAAGAATGATGAAGGGAATCTGGTTACAAAGGATGGAGAGGTGGCAAAGGTGTTAAACTCATTTTTCTCCTCAGGATTCACAAAGGAAACAAGGGGCTCAAGTATTCGAAACTATAATGTAGGACCTCACGACACATAACATGAAGCACCCTCATGGCTAACTGAGGATCAAATTAGGAATAGACACAAGAAACTTAATGTAAATAAGTCACCAGGACCAGATGGCTTGCACCCGAGGGTCCTTAAGGAACTCAGTCAAGAAATTGCCAGACCACTGTACCTAATTTTTAAGAACAGTCTGACTGGTATGGTACCAGCTGATTGGAGAACAGCCAACGTAGCACCAATATATAAAAAAGGATTAAGATATATCCCTGGAAACTACAGGCCAGTTAGCTTAACATCAATAATATGCAAGCTCTTGGAGGGAATAATAAGGGATTATATACAAGACTATTGTAGGGAAAACGGTATCATTAGCAGTAATCAGCATGGTTTCATGAAGAATTGCTCATGCCAAACCAAACTATTAACCTTCTATGAGGAGGTGAGCTGCCATCTAGATAAAGGAAGGCCCGTTGATGTGGTGTATTTAGATTTTGCAAAAGCATTTGATACAGTTCCCCATATACACTTAATGTACAAACTAAGGTCTGTCGGCATGGATCAAAGGGTGAGTACCCGGATTGAAAACTGGTTACAAGGGAGAGCCCAGAGGGTGGGGATAAATGGTCCAGTGTGGAAAGTGGGGACCCCCAGGGATCTGTCCTGGGACCAATCCTATTCAATCTATTCATAAACGATCTGGAGGATGGAGTTAATAGCTCAATTTCAATATTTGTGGATGATACCAAGCTAAGTAGGGCAATAATTTCTCCACAGCAAGTGGAAACCTTACAAGAAGATCTGAACAAATTAAAGGGGTGGGCAGACAAGTGGCAAATGAGGTTTAATGTAGAAAAATGGGGGGACTGAAGGACCTCAGCTATGAGGAAAGATTAAGGGAACTGAACTTATTCTCTCTGGAGAAGAGACGTTTGGGAGGGGATATGATTTCAATGTACAAATACTGTACTGGTGACCTCACAATAGGGACAAAACTATTCAGCGCAAGGGAGCACACAAAGACACGCGGCCATTCATTAAAAATGGAGGAAAGGCGGATTAACCTTAAGCTGTGTAGAGGGTTCTTTATGGTAAGAGCAGTGAGGATGTGGAATTCTCTTCAACAAACAGTGGTTTCAGCTAGAAGCATAGATAATTTCGAAAAACTATTAGATGGGCACCTAAGAGACCACAACATTGAGGGATATACAATGTAATACTGACACAAAAACACACACATAGGTTGGACTTGAAGGACTTGTGTCTTTTTCCAGCCTCACTAACTATGTAACTATGTTAACTACCATGGGTTAAAATATTAGTTTACAGTGTGTTTTCAGTTTATTTACAGTTAGTATAATTATACAGTTAAAGGAATCCTATTTTTTAATTCTATGCACGTTTCTTTAAAAATTCTGTCATTGTACTACTAAGAAAATTGTTAGTATTTTTAGTCATTATTTGTTGTGTGTTATTATGTATCCATTTTTCTTTTTATGGCTAATTAGGGGTTAACTGATTTATCTGACAGCTTCCCATCCTGTATAAGTCAACTAAGGGTTAATTGCCTTATTTGACAATTCCACATTCTTTAAATTCAGCGAGCATTAACATGAGTTAAATGATATGCATGCTGTGTAGGAGTAGATACAGTAGCTGCCACTTAGTGGTTGCCGACAACACATAGCACTATTGAAAATAACTCCTGGCAGAACTTGTACAGCAAATTAAAAGTTAACTGACCTTTCCAATAAAAAGGTGTGTTTTACACACTAGATGTCTTTGCATTAAGCCTAACAACATACACTGAGTGCAAGAGAAACTGACTCTAAGGTTTCCGGCCACACACAGGGGGATATTTACTGAAGCTGGTATGTGAGGGATCTGGTGGGGCTCTGCATAGAAGTCAATCGGCTTCCAGTTTTTTTCTTTCAAAGCTTAATTGAACAAGCTGAAGTTGAGTGCTGGTTGGCTGCCGTGCAGAGCTGTTCCGGATTCTGTGTGCACCAGTGTTAGTATATCTTCCCCAAAGCTCCAATTAAATCTCCTGACTGAGCAGATTCCTTATAAACCCACTTGTCAGCTATAGGGGCAGGTTTTTGACAAAGAAGGACTGTTCCTTTGAAACGCACTACCGTCCCCCTGCACCGCTCATTCCTTCCAGTAATAACATAGGGGTTGCCACGAGGCAGTGAAAAGCGCTGTAGGACTCCAGACATTAGGTGCTTTTTGACAGCTGTGAATTCTGGTTCCCTATGCCTGCTTGGGAAGCTAAAGCTACCGATGCACATTAATAAAAGCTTTGCAGCGTACACATGCAATCCTTGTGCTAAATGTCAAGAATCCTACATGTAAGTGTGCTGTTTTAATTGTTCAGTAAATGTTTCTTACTATACTAATGAGGATCCAGTGCTACTATTCTTTTGTCGTTTGAGCTTACTGGATTTTCCCGGATCTCTATTGGAAGCTGAAGGATCCCTGTTGCATGACTACTGATCTCAATTTGGATCTTAATGAAATTCATGATGGACATTTCTGAAAGCTGGTACTTGTAGTGCACTGAACTAGTTTGTGGAACTTTTTTGCATTCCCTCCCAAGGAAGCTCATCCTGTGAGGAAAAAGTGTGAAAGCTTTAAGAACATATTAAATGAAGGTACAGTATCTCAATCTTCAATCTCATACAATGCATTTGTCGTTACATTTCAGGTGAGCCTAATGTGTTCTGCCACTACTCATCCACTCCCTCCCAACCCCCCCCCCACTTCCCGGGCCTCAGAGCATCCACTCCTATTACCGGCATCCCATCCCCCCCACCAGACCAAGTTGGGGGGGGGGAGACGAGAGGCCACCAGTGGCAACCCGTATCTTACGTCATGGAGGGCTCTCCCAACCAGGCCCGCCACACCTTGTCATATTTTAGAGGGCAGCCTCTTGAGGCGTATGTGTCTTTGTAAAGTGGGAGGCAGTCATTTACTAGTTTTTTCCACTGTACCTGGGATGGAGGAGCGGATTTTTTCCACTGCATAGCAATATTCTTGCGAGCATAGAAAAAAAGGGTTCCTATCAGTGTTCTTTTTGCAACAGTCGGTACCAGAGTTTCCACTAATCCCAACAAGCAGCACTCAATAGAAGGGGCAATGGACGTAGTGGCCACTACAGTGACCAGGGCCACAACCTCCTCCCAGTAGCTCTGAATCTTGGGACAGCACCAGAATACATATATAAAATCACTCACCTCCTCCCTACACCACCAACATCCAGCCGATACCCCCGGATGCATTTTATGTATTCTATGAGGGGTGTAATAGGCCCTATGCACAATTTTAAACTGCACCATTCGATCTCTAATTGAAATTAGGGATTTAAATGGGAAATCCCATATGTCATCTCAGTCGTCATCATCTAAATTGGGCGCATCTCTCCCGCAGCCGCCCGCCCCAGCGGTGATAAGGAGGCAAGTACCAGCCAGGAATATAATTGTGAAGTCGGTTTTTTCCCACAGGATGTCCTCAATGTCTGCTCCAAACCTGACTGTGTGAATGTACAGGCAGCTCTGGAGAACTGAGCTACAAAGGCATGGGAGAGCTGCATGTATCTGAAAAAATAATGTCCTGGAATCCTGTATCTGGTCGAGGCCTGGGCCAAAGAGAGGAGATTACCCTCAGACACCACCTGTGACACCAATTTAACCCCATACCTCGTCCACGCAGAGGGGTCTTGTAACTGAAAAATGTGGGGTAGGTTTGGGTTGAGCCACAATGGTGTCTCTGGCGAAATTGCTGTATTTGGGTACTCTTCACACTGCAGGCCAGCTTTCCAGGATCTCAAGGTAGTATGCATAGAGGGAGTCAGATCATACGGGGCCCTAGGTCCCCTAAAGATTAAGAGCCTCAAGGCCTCCAAGGAGCCCACTAACGCTGCCTCCAGACCCGTGGCTGCGTTAAAGAGGTCTGGATTAAGCCACCAGGACACCGTGACCAGCTGGGTGGCTAAAAAATATTTGAAAAAATCTGGGAAGGCCATCCCCCCCTGTGCACAGGGCCGCATTAGCATGCTCAGTTTGTATCTAGGTGGCTTGGGTCCCCATAGGAAGGACAAAAACATCTTGTTTAGGCTGCGAAAAAAGGACAGAGGGATCCACTGCGAGGAACTGCGGAAGAGGTACGTAAATTTAGGAATAAGTTTCATTTTAATCAAATTAATACGTCCCATTAGGGAAAGGGGCAGGTTTTCCCATGCCTTTAGTCTAGTCCTAACCTCCCGCACCACCGGGGACAAGTTCAGCTCTAGGAAGTCAGACGCGGACTTGGATACCAGTACTACCAGATATCTGAATTCCTGAACCCACTGCAGCGGGACATCTGGTGAGGCCGTGGACCTGGCCGCTTCATCTATAGGAAACAGAAGGGATTTCGTCCAATTTACTCTAAGCCCGGTAACCCCGGTGAAGCCATCAAGAACCCTGAGTGCACCCTGCAGTGATGGCCCTGCATCCTGCAAAAAGAGGAGCATATCGTCCGCATACAGAGCTACCCTCTCCTCCAGCAAGCCAATCCGGAGACTGGCAATCTGTGGAGAGGTACGAAGAGCCTCAGCTACCGGCTCAATAGCGATGGCAAACAATGCCAGAGAGAGAGGACAGCCCTGCCTAGTACCCCGATGAAGCAGAAACGAGGGGGACAGCCGTCCCCCGATGCGTATGGAAGATGTGGGGCATTTGTATATGACCTGCAGCCACTTGATGAACACCAGGGGAAAACCCATCCTACGGAGTGTCTCCCCCAGGAAGGGCCACTCCACAGTGTCAAAGGTCTTTTCAATACCTAGGGCGGCCACTGTTCGCGTTCCAGAGTTTTTATGGGGGGGCGATATATTAGTATATAACCTGCGGAGATTTACATCCGTCGACCTCCCCGGCATAAAGCCTGTTTGGTCCGAATCTATGATCGAAGGAAGTAAGGGGTACAGCCTAAACGCTAATAATTTAGTTAAGATCTTTAAATAATTATTAAGCAATGCTATGGGTCTGTACGAGGAACATATCTTACGATCTTTCTCAGGTTTGTATATCAGAGTGACGTGGGCATGGGACATCGACGCCGGGAAAGCGCCGTTCGTCAGGCATTCAGTGAAAATATCAGCAAGCAGAGGGGCCAGAAGGGCCCCATGCATTTTGTAAAATTCTATGGGCAGCCCATCGGGCCCCGGGGCTTTGCCCAATGGAAAGGATTGAATAGCTCTTAAGACCTCCTTTGCTGTGAATGGTTTAACCAAGGACTCTCTCTCTGCATCAGACAACAAGCCCAACGCCAGCGGGTCTAGGAGATCCTGCAGGTCGTCCAGCCGGAAGTCCGAAGGCAAGACTGAGGTATATAATTCCTCATAATATTCTCTAAATCTATCAAGAATGGTAGAGGGGGATGTCACCAATTTCCCCTCCTTAGTGGAGATTTCTGATATAAGGGTGCAGGGATGCTCGTGCTGAGCCATCATGGCCAGCAGACGACCATTCCTGTCCCCCTGTTCAAAAAAGTTTTGTTTGTTTCGGAATGTCTCTAGTCTGGTGACCTCCGTCAAGCGGAGTTGTCGCTCTCTCTGAGCCGCCGACAAAAGGTTGAAGTTGGCCGGATAGGGGCTTTCCGCATACACAGAGGTTTGGTCTGTAACCGACTGCTGCAAATCACCCGTGGTGGACCTCTGCTCTCTGACCACTGCAGCAATAGAAGAAATATAATAGCCCCTTGTAGTTGCCTTAAAGGCATCCCATATCACGTCAGGGGAGGCCGATCCCACATTCTGTTCCCAGTAGGCCTCCAATAGAGGGGGGATCATGTCCACCAGGGCCGGATGAGAGACCCAACGCGACCCCAGTCTCCACAACGCAGCACTTCGAGACGCTGGAGAGTGCAAGGTGACCATAAGGGGGGCATGATCAAAGAGTCGGCCTCTAGGACCTCCGCCAGAAGAGAGGGATTCGTGAACGCCAGGTCTATTCTCGATGCCGTTTTGTATGACGCCGAGAAACCTGAGTACGACCTGGTATCCGGATGCCTCCACCTCCATACCTCGGTAAGTCCCGCCGTCTGAGCCCAAGCTGCGAGATCAGGCACATGAGACTTAGGAGGCACTGGCCGATCAAGATCCGGAGACAAGATCGCGTTGAAATCCCGCATAAACAGGACTCTGGCGGGGCAGAAGGGGGTGATCCTGTCTAGCACAGAATATAAAACATCCGCTGAGAAAGGAGGAGGTATATACATTGTAACTAGAATAAATCTTTGAGAGTGTATCATCAATACCAACACCACAAATTTACCTTGAGGGTCTGTAATGACTTCTTCAATAGAACAAGATACATTTTTGTGCAGCAGGATGGTGACCCCCCCGGCAAAAGTGGAGTATGTGGCATGAAAGGCCCTCTGAACCCAGGGCTTCTTCAGTGCTAGTAACTTGCTGCCCATGAGATGCGTTTCCTGCAACAGGACAATGTGCGGGGAGTGGAGTTTGAGGTACTGAAAAAGGAGGGCAGGTAGTCTGAGTCCAGGTGTAATCAAGCTAGGGCAACTCCAAATGCCATAGCTGCCGGAGCTCTTCATTGTTCAGGAGGAAGTCAGGAACAAGGGAACAACCAAGAGTAACGGTAAAAGTAAAAGTTCTCTCCCCAATATGCGTTCATCTTGTCATCATGTTCAGGAGGCAAGCAGAGAGGAGAAGGGAGGGGGGGGAGAATAGGAGGGGGGAAAGGCCATCTGGCCCAGGGCAGAAAGCTCCAGTGGAAGGAAGACATTATTCCTCAAAGGGAATCCAACCAATCTGAGGCCTCCTCCGGTGTATTAAAGAAACGGGTGCGATCACCATCCGTAACTCGTAGCTTGCTTGGGTATAGGAGACCAAACCGTATGCCTTTCTCTCTAAGGCGTCTGCGGACCTCAGTGAAGGATTTGCGTTGCTGTTGAATTTCTTGGGAGCAGTCTGGGAAAAAGGAAAGTTTCGCGTTTCCAAATATGATCTCTTGCTTTGCCCGGGCGGCAGACAGAATTTTGTCTCTATCTCTGTAGTTGAAGAGATGCAATAGGAAGGGACGCGGCGGTGCGCCAGGTTTAGGAGGAACTGGCGGGGTGCATCTCCATGTTAGATGAACACAACGGGCTGGGAATTCACACCGCATTGCACAAAAAATGCACACTTTTTTTGTGCAATGCGGAGTGGGAATGCACCAGATATATGTGAACCAGACACATTGAAAACAATGTGTTTTCAAGTGTCCTGCAAATTGGATGCGGTTTAAGCCGCATCCAATTCGCATAGGTGTGAACCTAGCCTTAGAGGTATCCCGGAAACAGTCAAATCGAACGAGCTTACTCCTTACCTGCAGCAGCTTATTTCAACATTGCTCCCTTGCTTAAACACACAAGATATCCTGATCGGCCGGGCCCATAGAATCGCCAAACCCTCTCACTTGCCAGCTGATGCTCCGAGGGACGTCCTGGCCAGGATTCACTTTTTCCATATCAAAGAGCAAATCCTCTCAACTGGCAGGGCCACAAAACCTCTGCCGGCACCATACAATGGTATTAAGATGTTTACTGACCTTTCCCCCACTACAATGGAAATGCGCAGGGCCTTTACTCCTGTCACCTCAATTCTCCAACAACACAAAATGGTTTATAGATGGGGATTCCCAGTGAAACTGGTCACATACCACCAAAAACAACATTCCCATTCTCACCCTCAAAGGTGCAAGAAGCTGACAAATTGGGGTGTCCTCCCGCTTGCTCCCAATGCTACAGGACACCGGGGCACCCCAAACAGGTCATCTGCTTCCAGGAGTTTGGCGCCTAAAATCTACTTGGTTCCACAGCCTGGGTGATGTCGATACATCTTTTTCCACTCCTCGGGTTATAGTGTGATACGCAAATAACATTGTTCTGTTCGTTGCTTTAACTATTTGTACTTAGTGATCCACTTGTTTACCTGCAAGTCTACTTTTGATTTACTATTCATACCGTATATAGCCTTTATTACTACAGATATTCGAACATCCTGTGATCAATATCAGCTTTCTCAAGGTATCTAGGTTGATACATCTCAAAAGGTATAATCTCTTTCCACCTACCCATACTCCAAACTACCAACAGCTATAATGGCTACTTCATTCACTTCTATAAACGCCAAAGGTCTAAAGTTCACCCTTGAAACGTAATCTCCTTTGGAAGGAAGCACTATCACATCAAACAGATATACTCTGTGTGCAGGAGACTCACTTTTCTAAGCTTAAACAACCTACTAATCATAGATGTTACCCCCATTGCTTCTATGCAAATGCAACTAAAAAAAAAAAGAAGAGGTTCTATGATCGCCATAAGCACAGCAGTGAATTTCACACTACACCATAGTGAAGCGGATGATGACAGTAGATACTTAATCCTCTCAGTAAAGATAGACAATCGTCCTCTCACTATTGTTAATGTGTATGCACCCAACACAGCCCAAAGAAAATTTTATGATACCCTAATCTACAAATTAGCTCCCTACATATCTGCACCTTTAATAATCATTGTTGACCCCACGCTTGACACCTCTAATCACTCAAAGCGGAGAACCTTCGCACTCTCAGCTCTACTAAAAAGAGAAGATTTATATGACACCTGGAGGTTCTTGCATGATGTGGAAAGAGATTATACCTTCTTCTCCCCTCCCCATCATTCTTTACTCTCGGATTGATTTATTCATTACAGATAAACAACTATTACAATCCATAACAGAATCAAAAATTGGCGTGATCACGTGGTCTGACCACGCACCAGTAACGATTAAACTATCTGCCCTTAATCAATCACCCAGACATACAGTGTGGAGACTAAACACCTCCCTTCTTAACAACCCCTTATTTGAACCCCAAATAAAGTCTGAGATTGAAAATTTCTTTCATCATAATGTGAACTCTGTAAAGGATCATGCTGTGATCTGGAACGCTCACAAGGCTTGTCTATCAAGTCTTTTTACAAAATTCGGTGCTTACGCTAGGAAGACCACTCATCTATAACAGAATCCCTATTGAAACAAATACGTGATCTAGAAATAGTAAACAAACACAATCCCACTGCTTCTACAACCAAAACACTTAAAAGTCTTAGATATCAACTCAGCAAGCAACTCCAAGTAAAATATGACTTCTATGTTAAACGTCTAAGACTTCTTATCTTATACATCAGCCAACAAACCAGGAGCATTCATGGCTAAACATATGAAAAGACAACTCTCCAACAAAAAAATCTCATTCTTTACAAATTTCCAGGGCAAGCACTTAAGTAACCCCTCTCTACATAGCAAACGAGTTTAGTGGCTTCTATGCCAAACTCTGCAACCTTAACCACTTCCTTACTGGGCACTTAAACCCCCCTCCTGCCCGGACCAATTTTCAGTTTTCAGCGCTGTCACTCTGACAATTGTGCAGTCGTGCGACGTTGTACCCAAATAAAATTGGCGTCCTTTTTTTCCCCACAAATAGAGCTTTCTTTTAGTGGTATTTGATCTCCTCTGCGGTTTTTAATTTTAGCGCTATAAACAAAGAGCAACGATTTTGAAAAAAAGAACAATATTTTTTACTTTTTGCTACAATAAATATCCAAAAATAAAAAAAACAAATGTATTCATCAGTTTAGGCCAATATATATTCTTCTACATATTTTTGGTATAAAAAAAAAAATCGCAATCGGTGTATATTGATTGGGTTGTGCAAAAGTTATAGCTCCTACAAACTATGGATGTTTATGGCGTTTTTATTTATTTTTATACTGGTAATGGCGGTGATCTGCGATTTTTATCGGGACTGCGATATTGCGGCGGACATGTCGAACGTTTTTGACACTTTTTTGGGACCAATGCCATTTATACAGCGATCAGATCTAAAAATAGACACTGATTACTGTATAAATGTCATTGGCAGGGATGGGGTTAACACTAAGGGGGCAGTGAAGGGGTTAAATGTGTTCCCTGGGTGTGTTCTAACTGTGGGGTGGTGGGGTTGGCAGGGGCATGACAGATCTAACTGATCCCAGTGACAGTGATCAGTAGATCTAGCATGCCCCCCTCACAGAACGGGGAACTGCCATGTTTACATCAGTGGTTCCCTGTTCCGGCTCTCTGTGAGCAGATCGCGGGTTTCCGGGGACATCGGGTCCGCCCGACCCGCAGGCACGCTCACACGGCATGCGGCGGTGCACGCGCCGCTGGCGCCGGCGGGAGCACGGCCAGCACGAGCCAAAGGGGAGGACGTCCATTGACGGCCTCCCGGCATTTTAGAGCCGCGCTATAGCCATCATTCGGCTATGGCGCGGATGGGAAGTGGTTAAAGATTCAGACCCAACAACATCTCCAACTCAGGAACAGATCTTAACCACTTATTTACTGGGCACTTAAACCCCCCTCCTGCCCAAGCAATACCAATCCCTCTCAGCGCCTTTTACTCCAGAAGAAATCCTCAGGCTGGGTTCACACCTATGCAAATTGAATGCGGGTTACACCACATCCAATTTGCAGGACATTTAAAAATATGTTAATTTCAATGTGCCTGGTTCACGTGGCATCCGCACTTCGCATTGCACAGAAAATGCATGCATTTTCTAGGCAGTGCGGTGCGAATTCCAGGCACATAACTTCAATGGGAACGCATCTGATTCACACATGTGTTCCATTGTGAACAGGGACTCTCTTCCCCTCCTCATTGCACCCCCCCCCCCCCCCAGGTCAGCTGATCCACAGCTAGAACAGAGAGGAACCGCTGAACAGCTGCTTTTTCTTTTCACAGGGAAAACAGAGATGGAATTTGCACTGGACTGGTGTAAATCCAGCCTCAAAGCTATAAAAACCCTCCCCTTGCACAAAGCACCTGGTCCTGACGGTATATCCAATGAATACTATAAACATTTCTCTACCCTCCTCATTCTACACCTTTGCAACACTTATAACCACTTTGAGTCAACTGGTATAATCCCCAAAGAATCCCTAGAGGCCCTAGTGGCAACTCTTCCGAAGCCTGGGAAGACACCAGACAACCCAGCCAATTACCGACCAATCTCGCTTCTGAATATCGATACAAAATTATATGCAAAACACCTACCTCAACGTCTTTCGGCGGTTATCCCCAAATTATACATCCAGATCAGGTTGGGTTTGTACCAGGCCAACAAGCTTCAGATGGTACTAGAAGTTTTATAGATCTTATACAATGAGTGGAGCACAGTCGGACGCCTTCTCTCTTCCTGTCTCTGGACGCAGAGAAGGCGTTCAACGGGGTCCATCGGTCCTATATGAAAATGGTACTTCGCAAATTTGGGCTGTTGGGTACATTCTTATCGGCCATACGTGGCCTTTATTCCCACCCTAGTGCACGTGTCTGGACCTCAGGCATTGTGTCGAACCCCTTTGAGAGCACCAATGGCACAAGACAGGGTTGTCCGCTTTCCCCCCTAATTTTTGCCATGCTTATGGAGCCTTTAGATCCAACCCCCAGGATCCAAGGCATCAAGATTGGAGACACTGAACACAAATTCAGCTTATACGCCGACAATGTTATCATAGCCTTAACAAAACCTGAAGATTCCCTGCCCGCGGTTCAGCACAGCTTAGATTCATTTAGTTCAATATCATTGTACAAGGTGAATCACAGCAAAGCCCTCATGGTAAACCTAGGCCTAGACACCAAATCAATTACAGCCATAACTGCTAGATCCCCTTTTGCATGGTCTCCCAACTCTTCATTGCCATACTTAGGCATCTGATTAACATTCCCCAGCTGCTCCCTGCTAAAACTCACCTACGATGACCTCATAGAGAAGCATTTGTGTTTATCCAAAGAAATCAGCCATTTACCTTCCTACTGGTTGGGAAGAATTGCTCGAGTAAAAATGTATTTACTTCCACACATTCTATACTTATTCTGCACAATTCCCTTACCACTTTTACAAGCTCACTTGAAAAAATTACAAGGGATCATCACTAATTTCATTTGGCAACAAAAACACCCTAGAGTGAAAGAATCCATTTTCACCACCCCTGTCCAACAAGGATGTCTAAGAGCACCCAACAATCTGGCATTCTATCGTGCAACAATCCTAGACCAACTGAAAGAGTGGTGGAGGACTGACAATCAAACAACTCGGAAACAGAATCCGTTGTCCTCGCAACAAATCCCAAACTCCTCCTTGCTGTTTCCCTGCTCAACCTCAAAACGTCACACCAACCATTGGGCACCATAACTGCCTCCTTACGGGTCTGGACCAGGTCTTTATTTAAGATTTTCATGTTTAATACAATAAAACAGCCACAAAAATATCACCCTTCAATGAAAGAGGAACAAGGATATCTCGGGACCTCAGTGAGATCCTGCCCAGTGTCAGAGGGAAAAAATTTGAAAAAAACAGAGAATACGACATTCATACAAGCCCAATTAAGACAAAACATACAAAATAATAAACATACAAAGCGTCATGGTCCCAAAACTTGTCCTAACCCAGTTTCAAGGCCAGTGTAAACCCAGGTTATGTATTCAATGCAATACACTCCCCCCCCCCCCCCAACCCATCAGCACAGCAATCAAACATAGACCAACCTCAATGTTGAGTTAAGAGAGTTGTATGGAAAGAATAGTACCCCAGAAAGCCTTGGAGACATCCAACCATGGCTGCCAGATCTTGAAAGAAAATGTTTTTGTGGCAGGTCCTACTTTTCTAGATCAATTTAAATTTGGGCAGGTCTCCTTGAACATTGCAAAATAAAGCCCCAGTTGCAAGGTGAGTAGTGTCCTTCCAATGCAGTAGGATGGTTTTGCGAGCATAAAACAATAGTATATGTAAGAGTTCTGGCATGTGTCCGATGTACGTGATCATTAAGTACTCCCAAAAGTCCAACCTCAGGAGTATGTGGAACTGGAAGATGAAGTTTACGATCCAAGAAACTAAATCGGTCCTTCCAAAAGGCAGACAGACCAGGACAGGTCCAGAACATGTGAAAAAATTCTGCTGCAGCAAAATTACATCTAGAACAGGCAATATCTGGACCCAGTCCCATACGAACCAGCTTAGTGGGGGTATAATAAAGGGGATGTATGTATTTAAATTGGATCAGCTGATCCGCCGTACTGATAATATCCTGGAAGCAAGTCTCAGTGGCCTTCTCCCAGTTCTCTTCAGATAGCTCGGGAACAAGGCGCTAGCCATTTGCGATGAGAGATCTGAAAAGGATCAGCGCCCCTTAATTGAAGGCACCAAAGAAAGTTGTTACTAATTTAGAGATTTCCAGATACACCAGGGGATCTTCAATGGAGGAAGTCATGAGCTCGATGGTCAAAGATCCAAACTGTACCCGGAGGACGTGTCTCATAAGAATGTATTTATTTAAAAAATTGTTGTCTATACCATATTTTTGCCCTAGGGTGTCAAAATTGACAAAGTTGTTGTCCTCAATAATATGATTCAGGTGAGTAACACCAAAGCGACTCCACCAACGTGAATCCGGGTGACCAAGGAGCTCAGGAATATTCCTATTCCACCACAGGGGAGTCCTAGGGGATGTCCCCGATGGTGGTTGAGAAAGTAGCTTCCTCCCTTCCCACCATGCCATAAATCCCACGCCAATGGGAGACAAGCCAGTACTTATATTTCTTTTAGATCTATGTAACTCATCCTCCAGGGAGGCAGTGGAGCCAAAAAAGGAAGGGAGGAGTGCGGTGGATGGAGTCTGGTGGTCTGAGTGGAGCCAATCATAGACATAAGTAAGCTGGGAAGCAATAAAATAGTTCCGTAAATTAGGATGAGCCAGCCCGCCGACGGCTTTTGCCTATCCGGGGTGGTCTACCATTCCAGAGGAATGAGTTTAATGTAACATCAATAGATTTGAATAATTTCTTAGGGAGAAATAATGGAGCAGCTCAGAAACAATACAAGAATTTTGGGAGAAAGATCATTTTAAATATATTTATCCGGCCAATTAGATTAGGAGGCAATGTTTTCCAGGTTACGAGCTTGTCTACCATTTGTTTAATTATGGGGACATATTTAGTTAAATCCTCATGAATACGGATACCTAGATATGTAAAGGAGGGTGTCAGTTGCAAGTTAAAGTTCTGAATATAGCCCACAGGGATTGGGGGTCCCAGAGGGAAAGCTTGAGACTTATCCCGGCCCACTCGTAGGCCGGACACAATCCCCAAACTCCTCCACCACCTGCATTAGTTTTAAAAAAGAACTCTCCCGACCATCTAAGTAGATCAAGGCATCATCAGCATAGAGGGATATTTTTTCCTACAGCTGTCCATAGTAGATGCCCCCTATCTCAGGCACCTGACGCACCGCCAAAGCCAAGGGCTCAATAGCAAGTGCAAACAGAAGCGGAGACAGAGGGCACTCCTGTCTAGTGCCCCTCTGCACAGCGAAGGATACAGATACGTCCCTGTTGGTACGGACTCTGGCCCACGGGTCCGCATACAATAGGCGGACCCACCTGATAAAGTGCGACCCAAAGCCCATCTGCGACATAGTCTCCTACAAGGACCACTGTTCAGTGTCAAAAGCTTTTAAAATAGCTAATGAGAGAACCAAGCCACTATGATTCATAGATGATGCTCCATGGATATGTAAGAATAATCTGCGGATGTTATCATAGGTATTCCTGCCTGGCATAAATCCAGATTGATCTGGTGGAATAAGGGAAAGTATAACTTGTTGAAGTCTAAGGACAAGAATTTTTGCCAGTATTTTCACATCATTGTTTAGCAGGGATATGGGATGATAGGACCCGCATAGAAGTTTGTCTTTGTTACGTTTGTGTATAACCACAATAGGCGCTTCATTCATTGAATCTGGTAGTTTCCCACGCTCTAATGATTCCTGAAATGTTTTAAGTAGTTTAAGAGCCAAGTCCTCACCATGTGCTTGATACCATTCACGGGGAAGGCAGTCCAGACCAGGGGTTTTGTTGGAGGGGAGGGAGTGTATGGCCCCAGTTACCTCCTCTAATGACAAGAGTTTATCTAGAATAAGTCACTGAAAGACAGTGAGCATAGGAAAGTCTAGTGAAGAAAAGAAACCCATGTAGGAGGCCTCAGGGGAAGCCAGAACCTCCTCATATAGGTGGCCATAATAGGATGTAAATGCCTGATTCAATAATAATAATAATAATAATAATAAACAACGCGTCTTAAGTAATTGACCCGTCAGGGAGGCGCAGTTCATGGATCGAGCAGCTCTGAGAATCCGTATGAGCGAAATAAGCAAGGAGCCTACCATTATTTCCCCCATGCTCGTGTATGTGGGCAGAGAGGTACAATTGAGGGGGTTCTTCCGGAAGTTAGGTGATCTCAGGGTGAGTGTCCAGCGGGTTTAAAAAATAAAAAGCAGAGAGGACTCCATAGTGCAGCTTGTTTCAATGTATCCTTAATTTTATTATAAAAAGGGGATTTTGGATACAAAGTTGTAAAACAAAATTGTACAACAAAACGAGGGTAGGTATTGGTAAATGGGCTGGGTATGGGATAGTTCATTCAGTGTCCCAATGGAAAATAAAAATGAGTAGGTTTCACATAGCCGGTAGAGGTGGGTAGGCTAGATGTGTGAGCTCTACAGCTCTCCTCGCTGTGTCAGCGTGCGTTCCAGCTTCCCTTCGTCTCAAACCGGATGTGATGTAAGGCTTCCTGCTAGGTCACCTAGCAGGAAGCCTTACATCACATCCGGTTTGAGACGAAGGGAACTGAAACAAGCTGCACTATGGAGTCCTCTCTGCTTTTTATTTTTTAAACCCGCTGGACACTCACCCTGAGATCACCTAACTTCCGGAAGGAGGGAGAACGACCGAACAGGAGAAGGAATCTACCCAGGATAAGAGGTACCCACCAAAGAGGAACAGAGGAACAGAGGAATATCCCCTACCCTACCCAGGAAAAAGTCACCAGGATTAATTAAAGACAGGCACGCGGCCCCTGCAGGGGCAGTGCCCTCTGGTAAGGAGGAAATCTATAGGGGGAGCACGAATGTACTCACGATTTCAAAGTCACCAATGATAGAAGGAACAATCACTTGAAGTCACAAATCTTCGCACTTGATGGACTAATTTATTAATATTTTTTTGTTTTGTTTATATATCACAATTGTCGGACTCTGAAATATTTTCCAGTGAAGATATTAATGTACCACTAACAATTCACCTTAAGTATAAACTATATGAAAATATAGTTTATGATAAACACGTTATAAGTTCATTTAACACACATGAGAAATTTTTCTAATATTTACCAGTAATTTATACACACTGGCACTTTATATCCCTACGAATTATTGTTACATATGAAAGAACACGCATACCTGAACCTTTTAGATGATACACTTGCACGAAAGTATAAATAAACACTCTGACCAAGAACCATAAACAGTATCCCATAGCACATATGATCACAGAACATAGAGGACACACGTATTTTCCATTGCTGAGACAGCGCCATCACCAAGCACCCCCTTTATCAGTTACACATCCCACCTACGGGAGGGAATCTCTGGAAGGCAGCAGTCTAACAGCACAACCCATAAGCGCGGTACACACCCCTAAATCACTCAGAGAGGTACAATTGTTGTTTTTGTGTTAGGTCTATCAAATGGAGCTGTAGAGCTTGGTGGGCATCCATCAGCATACCGCGAGATTCAGCAGAGGGATTTAACATATGATGGGATCTGGCAGTATCTAACACCCTCTGCAGCTCTTCCTGTGTAGCCCGCCCAACCGTTCTGTAGTGTTTTATAGAGGAGATATAGGAACCCCCGGACCACAGCTTTAAAAGCATCCCAGACGGGACCCCCAGTAGTGGAGTCAGAGTTAGTGGACCAATAATCAGCCATGGAGGTAGGGACAGAGTCATTTACTTCCGGCATGGAAACCCAAAGATGACTGAGCCTCCAGACCCGAAATGACCGGGACAATTGAGTGGTCCGAGACAGTCTGAGACAAGTAATCTATAGAGTGAACATTCGGGAGAGGGTCATTTGTGGCCAGCGCATAGTCCAACTGGGAAAGGGCAGAGTAAGACCTAGACTGACAGGAACATATCTTAGTCATTGGAAATTTCCAGCGCCAAACTCAACATATCCATAGGCATCGCACCACACACGAAACAGCTTGTACTCAAACATCAGAGGCCTTAATCTATCCAATGAAGGCTGCAGTACTGAATTAAAATCACCCACAATAATCATGGGACACCGTGGCAAAGAGCCAAATGTACATTAAGTTCAGTGAATACTAAAGCCATGACCGGAGGGGGAGGTAGACCGTGACTATTAGGAGAGGGACCCCATGTATGACCGCATGAAAGATAAGATATTGTCCCTTGGAATCAGAAATAATTTGCTAGCAATTAAAGGGTAGGCCTTTCCGAATTAGGATGGCCACCCCACGTGCATAGTTGGAATAAGTGGAATTGTACTTGTGGGAGACCCAGTGTTTCTTTAAAACTAAAATCTTGGAGCTCATTAAGTGAGTCTCCTGGAGACATAAAACATGCGGCTTACATTGTTTAAGTAATTCAAAGACTGATGCTCTTTTAAATTTGGAATTCAGTCCACGGACATTCCACAAACAAATATTTAGGGTGTCCATAAGGGGAGTGGTGATATTAGAGAAACAGGGGGGGGGTACCCCAGGGGGTAAAGAACTAATGAGTAACCTTTGAGGACCAATCATGGCTTTGGCGTTAATAACAAGGGCCAATGGCGCAAAAACAGTCAACCATAAATACAACACAAATACCATGACATGAATATACAGAAAAAAAGTGCAAGTACCCAAAAAGGGCAACAATACCCCTGCCCAACTCTGGGGAATATGAGTGGGCTTTATCCCTAACCTTAGACCGTTTGTGTGGGGCACATGGCCTAAAAAAAACAAAAAACAGGTGATTAACAAAAAATGGATCCTTCAGTGTTTCAAGAAAAACAAAAAAGGGGAAAACGGATGCATACTAAGCAGCCATAAGTCTTTGGACTCTCCTGCAGGAGAGATTTCGGTTAGCCACTAGATGGTGTACTCTATCTAGGGGGTTGCATTAGAATTAACAACGGTGTTGCAAAAGGGGAGAAGAAGAGAATGTAAACCTGGCAACTGCCAGCAGTGGATGAACATCCACCATGTTCGAGGTTTTGAGGGTTGAGGCAGGGCTTCCCACCAGGCCATGGCATCTTGAGGAGATTGGAAGAAGTGAGCTTTTTCATTATAAGTGATCCGGAGAGTAGCAGGGAACAGCATGGAATACTGCATGTTGAGCTCCCGTAGCTTTTGCTTGACATGTTGGTAGCCAGCTCTCTGGTTCAGGACAAATGGGGAATAATCAGGGAACAAGGACACCAAAGCATTTTTGATTTGGAGGCACCCCTTTTTCCAGGCAGCTAGAAGAATGGAGTCACGGTCTCTATAATTGAGGAGGCTGATCACCATTGTGCGAGGGGGTGACCCTCGGGTAGAGGACGGCCAGGGACCCGGTGGGCCTCTCAATCACAAAGCAGGAGGATAGTTGGTTCCGGCCGAACTCCTGCTCCAGCCAGCGCTCCAGGAAGGCAACTGGGTCAGACCCCTCCACCCGCTCAGGGAGGCCAATCAGGCACTAATTATTCCAGCGTAGGCGGATCTTGAGGTCATCCACCTTGCCCTCCAATGCAGCAATTTTCCCGCTGAGTATTCAGCATAGGCAGTATAGGATTAATAGTGTCCTCTATGTCACTAATGCGCCGCTCCGTTTCAGTGACACGGCCCCAGAATTTCTGGGCATCCTGTCTCATAATGGCTATGTCTAGTTTCATCTCCTCTACTTTTCTCATTAAGTCAGCATGATTTACCCTAATAGTAGACAGCAATTCCGCAAGCGTGGGCTCCTTTTATCCCTTCACCCCACTCCTCTGGTTGAGCAGCATGGGAAGACAAGGCCGGAGAGACCAATTCCTCGGGGGATGGTGGCAGGGAGGCATCTTGGCCCTCCCCAAAGAGGTCCTGAGTGGAGGCCAGAGAGCCACATAGCATGCTGTTGTTGATGCGCTGGCCATCTTGGCAGGAGCAGGTGATGATATTCATCTTAGCTGGCGGCTGCTTTTTTCAAAGTTTTCCCATCCACTACTAGAGTCTCAGGGCTATCCTCCAGCAGATAGGGGTGAAAGAATGGAGAAATTTGTGTGGACGACCAAGGATGGAGCAGGATTACAGCAGGAGAGACTGGAGCTGCTCAGGGACATGTCTGTTCACATCCCGTGCTAGGCCACGCCCCCCAATGATCCCACAACTTAGTAAAGGTCTGCCAGTGACTATCCTAAAGTTGATAACCATGGAACCCTTAGCTCCAGACCTATCCCTCTCGGCTTGGATGGGTGCTGGCATTTCTAATCTGGGAATTCTGAACTCCACAGCAGGAATCCATAGGTTCTCTCATCTGCAACAGAAATATGGCCTATCTTACAAAACATTCTTTCACTACTTAAGGATACATTTCCTATTATCCAAACTACAATGGTCAAACTCAAGACTCTCTCGCATCTGCCCTCAAGATTTTAAAATACCAACAATATCACAACCAAAAGCATCTCCCTAGCCTACAAACTACTTACCACATCTCAACCTAAGCTACTATCCTCCTTCATCAGGTTATGGTATACCCTTACAGACAAGCCACCCTCAAACAGTGGCATCAGGTCCTTACAATGCCTCTCCATCTGTCCCATTGCATCTCACACTGGGAAGCCTCACAGAAGCTTTTCCACAAGTGGTACTACACACCTGATGGACTGCCATCCATATACCCTACCACCTCACCAAAATGCTGGAGAGGGTGTTATAATGTTGGAACACTAAAACATATTTGGTGGGAATGCAAAGTCATAAAAAGCTACTGGCAGGAGATAGCTACCTTCATTGTATCATTATGTGACATTTCCTTTCCCATTGGACCTCCTCCTGGGACTTTCACTTCCTGTCTGGCCTGGGCACTCTCGAGTATTAACACCACGTCTTGATCGATGCTCGCCTGTCACTGGCGAGAAATTGGAAATTATCTCAACCCCCTATCCTAACAGACACCATCCGCATCCTCAACACAAACTTTCAACTGGAATTCTCTTTCGCCAAAGCCAATCTGTCCACACCATCCTTCAAACACCGTCCAACAAAAATTGGACAAACTGGATCACTGATCAGAGGAGTACTACACTCCCAGAGTAAATCATGATCAGATGACTCCCTTTTCGCCTTCCTTTGCTATTGAATCACCGAAGATCTATCCCTCCCCCCTTGTTTTCCTTGGGAGAACACCCTTACCCCCCCCCCCCTTTAAAATGAGTAAATGTTTCCAAATTGGACAACCCCAAGGACTCTCAGTCGTTAACAAAACGCTATATGGTACATTTAATCTCCTTTAACAAGCACCGGCCTCAGGTGTCATCACTTGAAGTTTTCTTGTTGTTATTCTGAAGAAAAGCCATTCTATTGTATCCCACATATATGTATACAACCAGTACAATCTGTGTCATTGATATGCTTTTTCTTTTCAATAAAGAAAAAAATCCTGAGGGAAGGTGTCAGCACTGTTTAAAATCCCATTTATTCTTTTTTGGGCTTTTTTACAAGCATTAAACTTTTTCTCCACAGGGAGAAGAGATGCTTGAGAGTAATTATGATAGTGGTATACAAATACCTCAATGGTGCTTCTAGCATAGTGAAAGAAAATATTCAGTTTCAGGGAGCTTAAGAAAACACACAGCCACCCAATGAAATTGGAAAAGAAGCAATTTGACCTTAAACTGCGTAAATGGTTCTTTACTGTCAGAGCAATAAGGATGTGGAACTCCCTTCCACAATTGGTGGTGTCAGCGGGAAGTGTTGGTAGATCCAAAAAACTCTTAGCAAATGTAGTATACAAGGATATTTGAAATGGTATTGACACATATACACACATACACACGTTGACCTGGATAAACTAGTGTCTTCATTCAACTTTACCAACTATGTAACTTACATGGTGATTCAGAAGGCGGGAGGAGTGCAATAATGTCCTCGGAGCAGCAGCCCCGTTGACTGACTTCATTGCACACATGCACCGTGTCTGATCAGGTTTCAGGCAGTGAGACGGTCTCTGCCTTGCCTGTGGGGGACCAGCAGGAGCAGGTGGAGTGTCTAACACTAAAATCTGTAATTTAGGGTGCCGGGTAGAAGTAAAGAAAAGTCAGTGTAATGGTTTTAATTATAATTTATATGTTTTAATAAAGCAGTGTTAAGCAATGGAAGCTCTTTTTGTATTTTTATATAGAAGAGTGAACAAAACTGTAAAAGAGGGCATTTGATACCCTGGAAGGGGATTGAGAAAGCACTTGGTGACTTATTTATATAAGGGGTCATCAAAATCTGGTGAATGTTCCTTGGATTAAGAGAAGGGACTGGCAAAAGATCAACCAGGGGACTTTGGGGCACCGATGTATAGTGTGAAGAGTGGCATAGTGACCAATAATTTGAAGATTATCACTAGGATTCACTTTGGAACTGTGGATATAAACTTTTTTGCACTGGATAAGTATATTTATATTTGTTTTGATTGCAATGGCATGTGCTTACTTTTTAGTATATTGATCTAGCATTCGTGGTTCAAACATTTACTAAATTATCGGCTACAGAACTTTATAGGATTATATAGTCACCTTATATTACTATTGCACGTTTATTCTGTATTCTGGAAGTTTAGGTTTCTATATATCAAATATGATTTGCACATGTTAACTAAGGATATGCAGCGGAAGATCCTCTCTTACTTTGATTTCTTATAGTGGATTGGACATTACAGCTTATAAGGTGTATATATTATTTATCTATTGTTTACTTATTTGCACATGTATATGCACATGTATAAAGGTCACATAGTTGTAAGAAGGTTAATTTTTAAGGAGATTACATATAGTGGATTGGATTTCTATGTATTAGGTAGCCACCTACTGCAGTATAAACGGTACTGTATATTTTTGTTTATGGGTGCTATACATTACTAATTCTTTGTCACAGTACAGCGTAACGCATCATGTAATGTTCATATTGTACAGAATGGCAACATATTCCATGCGCTGGAAACTGATTTGTGTATATTTGTTCATAGATACATTCTTCCAGTGTATTGTTCCTGAAGAATGTGACAACTGGCCCCAGAAACGCACTAGTGGGATGCAGGTTATGTCATCATGTGATCAATCTAGGACGAAGCACAAGTTATTTCTATAGCCTTTATAGCTTTTGAGTATGCATTGTGGTCATTTAGCATGGTATAGAAAGGGTCACATGACAGTAACATGAGTTCCTCAATCTGAAAGTAAAGCCAGGAGGGATAGGTTCAGTTTGAAGTGCAAAGAACATTTGTTTTTCTGCCTTTTATGTACATTTTTGTGTCATGTGAACATTTATATTGAATAAAAAATGTACTGTTTTACAAAAAGATACAAAACAGTCTTTGATGTTGGAATATATGATACCTTATGAACCTATGGACCTCTCAATATAGTTACATAGTTAAATAGTTTGTGAGGTTGAAAAAAGACACAAGTCCATCAAGTCCAACCTATGTGTGTGCTTTTAGTCAATCTACAATGTATATTCCTCAATGTTGTGGTCCCTTAGGTGCACATCTAATAGTTTTTTTAAATTATCGATGCTCCCAGCTGAAACCACTGTTTGTGGACGAGAATTCCACATCCTCAATGCTCTTACTGTGAAGAACTCTCTATGCAGTTTAAGGTTAAACCGCGTATCTTCTAATTTTAGTGAATGGCCGCGTGTCTTTGTGTGCTCCCTTGCGCGGAAGAGTTTTGTCCCTATTGTGGGGTCACTAGTACATTATTTGCTGGGGTACAGCCAAATCGCTTATGCGCTTACATCTGGTAAGCAGTTATTAGATGTGAGGTGGAGGTATCACTACTGAATTTGAACTATCACACGGTGGTATATATCTGTGAAGATACATCTACATCTCTACTTTCATCTACACCATTTATGTTTATTTGGACTGTATGATTTACATGTATTTATGGAATGCATGCTGTATGTATCTACCTACCGTCATTTTAGCGCAACCTGTTGTTTATAAAATAGTGTGTTTGTAGTACATGTTTAGTACGGTTTGGTTGCAGCTGTGGTTGCTTAGTGCTTTTACATAGTCTAGCGCGGTGTTATCCTCCTTTATATTACATTATTTGTACATAGAAATCATATACCCTCTCAAGCGTCTCTTCTCCAGAGAATAAGTTCAGTGCTTGTGATCTTTCCTCATAACAAAGGTCCTCCAGTCCCTTAATTAGCTTTGTTGCCCTTCTCTGAACCCTTTCCAGTTCCACAACAAGTATAAGGAATGTATAGTCCTCTGGTAAGATTAATATACACACAAAAAAATGTATAATAAAACGGGAAGTCTTACAAAATATAAACTGATGGCAGCAGTAGTCCAAAATAAAAGATTAGTCCATGGATGTATAGCACTGGAGGCTGCCATCCGTGGTGAGCTAGAACCCAAGCTCACTGAAAACTGTAAAGAAAAGCAAAGGAGAGAGGCACCTCTAAGTGCAATGTTAAGGATATTTTATTAAAAGCAGCCAAATAAAAACTCACATGCCATAATGTGATAAATATCCAATATGAGGGGAGTTGCACCATCGGTTGGTTTGCATCTCCCTCCCCTCATATTGGATGATTGCTCTCCTTTTATCACGTTCTGGCATGTGAGTTTTTATTTGGCTGCTTTTAATAAAATATCCTTAACATATTGCACTTAAAGGCGCCTCTCGCCTTGCTTTCCTTTCCAGTTCCAGGACATCCTTTCTGAGGACTGGTGCCCAGAACTGGGCGGTATACTCCAGGTGTATACTCCAGGTGCGGCCTCACCACAGACTTTTAGAGTGGGAGAATTATTGATTTATCCCTTGAGTTAATCCCCTTCTTGATGCATGCCAATATTTTGTTGGCTTTGCTTGCAGCAGCTTGGTATTGCATGCCATTGCTGAGCCTGTCCTCTACTAGGACCCCTAGGTCCTTTTCCATCCTAGATTCCCCCAGAGGCTCTCCCCTAGTGAGTAGTTTGCGTTCATATTCTTGGTACCCAAATGCAGTATTTTACACTTTTCTACATTAAACCTCATTTGCCACTTATTTGCCCATCCCATTCATTTGTTCAGATCTTCTTGCAAGGTTTCCACATCCTGTGGAGAAAATATTGCCCTGCTTAGCTTGGTATCATCTGCAAATATTGAGATTGAGCTGTTAATCCCATCCTCCAGATCGTTTATGAATAAATTAAATAGGATTGGTCCCAGGACAGATCCCTGGGGAACCCCACTTTCCACACCAGCATAAAGTCTGATTATATTCAGAAGTTTTTATATGGCATTTGGGATGTTTGTACTTTGACCAAGCCACTTGATTAAAAGTCAATAAGTAGAATTACTTTCTTTATTTCCATAAAAAAAAAAGTCAGGATTGTAAACTCCTGTGCTTCTATCCTTACAGGTTTGCTTTAAAGAAGGCTGACTCGTAGAGCATGAAAGCATGCTATATCACAGATTGGCTGAGCATAGGTTCAATGTACTTTTGCTTCAGGTTTAGAAAGGTCATATGACTGTGCCTGTTCCTACCATTCTTCCTGTATTGTGGGAGAAAGGGCAATCATTATGGAGCAGTCCTTGGCTGTCATGGCCACTCTGTATTGCTGAATCTGAGGAGAGAGAGAGAGAGACATTGCAGATGACAACAACTATGTTCAAATACATTCAAATCCCAAACATTGTTTAAGTGAGAATAACAAAGATAAATAATTACATCGTTAGTCATGTTGAAAAAGACACATATCTAGTTCAGCCAGTAGGGCCAATTCGCATAGAGTGGTGACGTGGTTCTCCGCACTGGAAGAATACCAGTCATCGCTAAGACACACAGAAAACAATTGTTTCCTATGTGTCCTACTCACACTGCAACACAGCCCGGAGCTGCACTGCTGTGATCTGCAATAAAATGCAGACATGCTGCATTTTATCGCAGCACACTAGAGAGGATGGCATGTCACTGTACAGCAGCACAGCATATGCAAAGGCCAGTTATAGGTGGGGGCAGTGGCTATTTGTTTGTACTGTTAGAATACTGGTGAAGGGGTGCACTGGACACCTTCACTGCCATTGTGCTATATGCTGGCTGTCCAGTGTGCCCCTGTGCCTTTAAGGAGGGGTAGACTCCTTCCAGGCTCACCTGCCCTCTGCCTATCCATTATAATGCATGTGCTTCCACTGTGGAGGCTCTCAAAATTTAGAGTTGTGACTGCAGATAATATTGGAGTGCCATGAAGAGGCTCTGCAGGCTTACGCAGGTATTTGCAAATTTGTGCAAACTAAACCCCTGTTTTTAACGCATACTATTGGGCAGGTTAATTTGGTTGGTTGCAGACTGGTCGGTAAGTAGAGCTGGGAGTTATCTTTGGTTTTGTCTGACATGCATCGCCCTTCCATGTGCTCCTTGCTGCAAAGGCCAGTTATAGGTGGGGACAGTGGCCATTTGTTTGTGCTGCTGTAAAGTGACATAAATGAAGTGTAATTTTTGTGCACTTCAGTTTGTTAAAAAAAAAAAAGTGCTGCATTATGCATAACACTTTCACCCTAGCAAATGTATATTTTCACAATTTTGAAAAGATCTCCTTTCTAGACTCCCTCCTCTCCAAGCTTGAGGAGTTTTTGGAAGGAACACCTATATTAGGAGGCGATTTCAACTTTAAGCTGGATCCTTCCAAGGATGCCTTGAGAGGTCTCTCCTAATTATCCGTAGCTGCCCGCAAACGACTTAAGAAAACCTTACATACACACCAGCTTATGGTCATATACAAATTCTACACCCCCATGATAGAAATTATTCATTCCATTCTTTTGCACATGGAACCTACACAAGGACTGAAATCTTTCTTTTAAGACATAGTTCCTTGCCTATAGTTGTTGATGCAGTAATTGGCCTTATTGCCCTTTTGGACCATGCCCCAGCCTCTGTATCCTTACAATTGTTTCTGTTACTGCTTAAATCGAGATATTGGTGTCAATTTAAAAAAACTACTTAAGAAAACCTTATACGCATACCAGCTCATACATATGGCAAATTCTACACCCCCATGATAAGGGGTTATTCATTCCATCCCCTCACACATGGAACCCACACGAGGATTGATTTCTTTCTGTTGAGACATGGTTCCTTGTCTATGGTTGTTGATGCGGTGATTGGCCTCATCACCCTTTTGGATCATGCCCCGTCTCTGTAGACTTAAAAGGGTTTCTGTTCCTGCTTAAATCCAGATATTAGTGTCTTAATGAGACATTATTCCGTGACTCTGAAGCTACACTGACCTAGTGAAGGAGTTACAGGACTTCTTTGAACAGAGCCTCGGTATCCAACCCACTTTAACTTTGGGCTTCCCACAAATGTTACATAAGAGGCATACTGATAAAACATGGCCACAGGCTCAAACGACTGCGATCACAAGAGACCAAATCTCTAATTTTTAAACTTCAGCAGCTCGAACTACGCCACAAGGGAGCCATATCGTCTCCACAGCTATATATGGAAATAACTGAACTTCAGGGACTGCTTTGTTCCCTTTCCTTATTCAAAGCAAAGAAAGAAAAGCAAAACTCCTGATGAGTAACCAGCGCTTATTTTACGAAGTGTAAATAAAGGATATTGAGCTACTAAACATAAAAATAAAAAATATCAAACAAAAATATAAGTTAAATGAAAAAAAGTTATTCTGCGCTCAGTGTGATATTCTATATCCAAAGCTGCACCAATTATACATCTGAATACAAAGATGTTCTAAACATATACCCCTAAAGCCAGTGCACTACCAGATAAAAAAGTGAATATACCTATACAGTATGCCAGGGTTCGAAAAAAAAAAGGGGGTGCCAGGTCGCCATGGAGGCCAGAAACTGCGTACTGGCGAGTGGCAGCCGTTCCTTCTCTCCCTTCACTATCTTCTCCGATTCAGTGAAGAGACATTCTCTGCTCAATCTGACAGCTGTGAAAAAAAATCCAGGCAGCCTGCCAAGTATCTCACAACATGCTGATAAAAGAACCAAAAATATACTTTGTTTATACTTATCAAAGGAATGAACTCCGGTCTGTAAATGAGGGAAGTTTAACCACTTAAAGACTAAACTTTTTTTGACATTTGTTACTTACAACTAAAAATCCAGTATTTTCTGCTAGAAAATTACTTTGAACCCCAAACATTATATTTTTTTTTTAGCAGAGATCCTAGAGAATAAAATGGCGGTTGTTGCAATATTTTATGTCACAATGTATTTGCGCAGCGGTCTTTCAAACTTAATTAAAAAAAAAAATAGGTTCCCTAACCATATAGCTGGTTATTTGTGTTTACCACTGCATTTTAAAAACAAATGGTGATTGTTTTGATTTACCTCTTGAGCTCCAGAAGCTTTTATCCCCTTCTTGACCAGAGCATTTCTTGCTATTCAGCACAGTGCTGGTTTAACCACTAGCCATCCGGGCCAATTCTGGCACTCCGCTCCTACACGTAAAAATCATCATTTTTTTGCTAGAAAATTACTCAGAACCCCCAAACATTATATATGTTTTTTTTTTAGCAGAGACCCTAGGGAATAGAATGGTGGCCTTTGCAACTTTTTATGTCACATGGTATTCGCGCAGCAATTTTTCAAACGCAATTTTTGGGGGAAAAAAGTTTAACGAATTAAAAAAAAAACTAAACAGTAAAGTTAGCCCTTTTTTGTATAATGTGAAAGATGATGTTACACCGTGAAAATCGTAATCTTTATGCTAAGCAACAAAATTGTGATTCTCATTTTAGCCAAAATCGTGCAGCTCTACTGTGTGCTGTGAGGTGGAGAGGGGAGATGAGGGAGCTGGATATGCTTTAGAAGAGTCTTTCTATGTCCTCTGATAAAGCCCTGTGTGCCATCAACAATTACCACTCTTTATGTGCAGCTGGGCTCCAGTATTTTATGGTGCCCGGAAACCCACCAGACCAATGAATAGTCACCGTGGGGGACACACGTGTAGGCAGGAAGTGGCTACAAAGGGGGAGCAGAAGATCAGCAGCACTGGAATATTTTTTTCACCTTTTTTTTTGTATTTTATTTAAAGTGTCACTAAGGCTTCATTTAGATGTGCAGTTGGGTGGTAAAAATGTGAAGTAGAGACGCCCACCCTTAAGCTCCATTAGGCAGCAGATGAGGGCGTTTTACATGCCAAAGTTACAATGCATTAGGCATAATGAGGGGTTTCCCTCATAACAGGTTTTTAGTGTCACAGCCTATAACCCGGTGTTACGTTGGAGTTATTGACTGGCTGCTCTGCTGTAAGTTAGGGTTAGGGGGCACAAATTACTTGCCTTACCCCGGGCGCTGACAACCCACAGTATGCTAAAAAAATCTGACTCCTAACTTTTTTAACTGGCTCCTAGATTCAAAGCAAATTCATCAAGCCCTGCAGTATGCAGTATATAAAGAATAATCAAAAAGTGCACTATCAATTAAATCAATACGTAAGTGCTAATATAAGAGCAATCCAATTCAAGGAAGTTCCGGGTGAGAGGTGAGTTGGGCGGAAGCACTGAGAAGACATTACCGGAGGAAGCAGCAGAGGAGTTATACTGGATTGTTGGAGTTTTATCTGTGTGGACCCTTGACGGCTGGAAAGCCTAAATCGGTGTAGTACAACCTTTGCATACATTGACTCAGCTGGCGTATGCTAGACTGTGTCCACTTGATCTGGTAAGAATCCATTTTATTTGGTGGTGGATCACAATCACGGGTGAATGTTGGATAACCTCTGGATTCAGATTTTTTTGCCTAATTTGACCCAGCGGGCGTATGCCCGTCTGTGTCCACGGTTTCTGGTAAGCCTCACAAATGGTGGTGGTGGCTTTCTTCTTTACACACACATGGTGATACTCAGTGGGAATTTAAAGAATTTTATCTGAAGCACCAGAATATATGGACATTTTCACTTTAACAATACACATTGAGATTTGTATTAAGTTTTGTACACAAGATATGTTTGGTTTATATACATTTTTTACTGTATAATTTTGCACTTTATGTACTTTTAAGTGGATACACTTTTTAAGTAGGAACAAATTAGCAATGCACAGTTTATTAACGTTTATTACAATTTTATCGAATTGTGCTGGCTGCTTGACGTTTCTCACACGTTTATAGGTTTATATTTCCTTGATTTGCGGATTATGTAGAAGCACTGCTATTATTTTATTTGGACTACAAATTTGATGTTTATGGATATATTGTGATGGTCATCTGGCACTACTGTGGGGTAGCAGATTTAATATTTATCACGTGTTGGATGACACACACTTTAACACATCATTATTTGAACTTTATATTTTTGTTAGATTTTTTTAAAATCTTTATAGCACCTCCTTTATTTACACTTAAGTATCAGTTTTTTGCAGGAATGCAAGTTGATACTTGCAGCAACTATATTGGTTTTATTCACTAAAGTCACATAAGAGGTAGCGCAAGATTATCTTAATTTTAATTTCACTAGATTACAAAGTCCTTGAAATCGATTCCTACCTTGCCTCGGCAAATCTACTTACCCTAATGGAGGAAGAATGTGACTCTTTAGCTGAGCCCATTAGGCGTGAGGAACTCCTGGCGGCTGCTTCATCCTGCCAAAATGGCAAGGCCCCGGGCCCGAACGGCCCAACAATCTTCTATTACAAGACCTTTTTCCCTCCACTATCACCAGATTTCATTGAAGACTATAACACTATTATACAGGCCACTCCTTACCACCGGACTTGTCCAAAGCACATATATCTGTAATACCTAAACTGCACAAGGATCCCCACCACTAGCTCTTTCTTGGTTTGGGAGGTGTAACATGCTAAAACTGAATGCCATTCCCCAACTTTTGTACCTACTCCAGATCAGTGGAGGCCTGTGCATTGAGGGTGCACGGGCGCTGCCCCCCCATTCCTGCAGCCCCCCCCCCCATCCATGTGCCCGGCGTCCTGAATTCCTTTGGCAAGTTTTTTTTTTAAGCACCTTTTTTAAATCAATAAACGGGTTTTATTGTTTAGAAAATTCCAAGTGAGTCATACAATAAAACATTGACAATGAAAAAGATAGTACATCTTGTATAATAAGTCTGACATTGGTCTTCTTATCACATAACATATACCACATCCTGCTTTTTATGTTTCATACATCTGAGTATTTGTCATTTTTATCAGTTTTAGTATAGTCACTCTATATCACAGGTGTCAAACACAAGGCCAAATCCGGCCCTCTGGGTCATTTCATGTGGCCCTCACACCTTTCCTGCAGCTGCAGCACTCCCCTCATCTTCACCACCCCGTCTCAGCAGTCGGCCACAGAGTGGAGGACAGAACTCCTTCAGATCCTGCTCCTCTTTGTGCATCTGCAGCACCCCCTCATCTTCTATTCCCCTGGTTTCAACATTCAGAAGACTCCAGTTCTCTGGTCCTCCTCTAGACCCTGCACTTTCTGCTTCCCAGCTCTGCCCCCACTGTGATGCAAGGAAGGGTGGGGGACCCTTGACTTCTGATGGTGGGGGGGAGCTCTTTTCATCTGATGTAAGGGGGGGTGGTGCTCTGGATATCTAGTCTTACATATACAACCGGCCCTTTCAGGGCGACCATAATGCTGATATGGCCCACGATGAAAGCAAGTTTGACACCCCTGCTCTATATCATCCTTATTTATTTTTATTCTGTCAGGAGAACAAAACTAGGCATGACTATATTCTTCACTTGTTAGTCTTTGATAACATAGGAACCATAACATTGCATAAAAAAGAAAGATAAAAGGGGGAAAGAAAGAGGAAAGGAGAAGAAGAGAGAGGCAAAAGAAGAAGTGAAAGAGAAAGAAAGAAAAAGAAAATTCAAACCAATAACTCAAAATAATCAACTTAACTTTTCGCCCTTTTGGTTGCCAGCTTTTGCCATAAATCTAAGAATAATATCTAAGAATAATATCCCCTCTGCTATTATGAATGTTTCTCATGACTCCTATACCTCCAGAAGCCTGTTCTTTACCAACTGTTGCAGTGCTAAGCCCGGAACGTCCAGCCATGGTTGCCACATTGAGAGGAATTTTTTGGGTGCCCTTCTATGAATATACGTCAGCCTTTCCCTGATCAGCATCAAGTTCACCTGAACTATCCACTGTTCCTTTGTCGGAACGCTAGGTGTTATCCAATTCCTAGCAATAAGCTTACGTGCCAGGTAAAGCATTCTTATTATCGCTAAACATGAATGTGGAGTCAAAAGCTCCTCATCCAGAGCCCCTAGGAGACAAACTATTGGGTCTCTGCTAATCTGGTGCTGATAAACGTGTGAAATAGTAGAAATTACTCCTTCCCAATATCTGAAGCGTTTGGGGCAACGCCACACCATATGAATAAAGTCCCCTATTTCACTTTGGCATTTCGGGCACATTGGGCTGTCTCTACATCCCCAGTCATACAGCCGCTTTGGCGTTCTATAAGCTCTATGCAGGAGGAAAAGATGAGATAATTTCTGGGTAGCCGACAAAGAGACCAGTGGTGCAACATTCATACATGTTTCCCAGATCTCCTCCACAATAACCCCCAGGTCTTCCTCCCACCCCTTCCTACACGGCAATGTCTTGCTGCTGTATAATGTGTCATGAAGTATGGAGTACACCCTGGATATCATTCCCTTTTTATCCTTGGCCTGGAATACTTCTCCCAGCAAGAGATGCGTGGACAGATCCAACTTCGAGGCTCTGGCCTGAGCTCCCAATGCGTGTCGTACTTGTAGGTATTTATAAAAATGGGAGTTCGGAATTTGGAATTCCTGCTGTAATTCTAGAAATTACTTTAGAACCGGGCCATTGTATAGTTGTTAGATATATTTAATTCCTGCTGTCTCCCATCCACTAAAGCCCTCTAGTTTAATTATTTCCCTGTACCCTAGGTTGCGCCACAGGGGAGTGCTTTTCAGAAAACCCTCTATGTTCAGTCTGAGCCTGACCTGTTTCCATACTAAGGTGAGGAGTGAGATAGTAGGCAGTGATTTATGCAGATGTGATAGTCCACCCTCAAGATGTGTCAACGCAGAACAATCAGATCTCTCCGGGATTATCATATTGCGAATTGGGTCTAGTGAATCATGACCTCCCCAGCCCCCTAATTGCTGGACTTGAGCAGTCAGATAGTATAATTTGGGGTTAGGGATCCCCAGTCCCCCTTGGTCCTTCACCCGTTGCAGTGTGTCTAATCGGATACGAGGGCTCTTCCTACCCCATATTAATTCCCGGAATTGCGTGTCAATTTTTGTAACCCATTTCCTAGGTATCCAAATTGGGGCATTATTAAAAACAGAGTAGCTGCGGGGACCATACCATCTTTATTAGATTGGCCCTTCCGACTACCGAGAGAGGTAATTTACACCAACTACTGCATTTCTCTCTAAATTTGGACAAAAGAGGCACTAGATTCAGACGTATGAAGTCGGTTGGGTCAGGTGTAACCTGTATTCCTAGGTATCTAAATTGGGCTGCCACCTCTATCATTGTCGCACATTCCGGTAACGGTTCCAGCAATGGGTCCAGGGGTATCAACACCGATTTATCCCAATTAATAGTGAAACCCGATAAGTTACCAAAGTTCTTTCAATTGCATTACCTCTGTCAACGTGCCCTTAGTGTCACTCAAGTATATTAAAGTATCGTCTGCATACATGGATACCACCTCTTCCCTTTGTCCCCTCCTGAATCCAATCACCTCAGTAGACTTCTGCATGCATGCCGCCAAAGGCTCCACCGCCAGGGCAAACAGCAGGGGTGACAGAGGGCACCCCTGCCTAGTGCCCCGATGTAGCGGAAAAGCCCCGGACAACTCCCCGTTCACCCTAACACGGGCCGAAGGGGATGCATACAATACCTGTATCCACCGTTTAAATGTATCTCCAACACCAAAACGTTCCAAGACCTCCCACAGATATGGCCATTCCACACTGTCGAAGGCCTTGGCCTCATCTAAGGAAAAGACAGCTCTGTTACCTGGATTGTCCACAGGCACTTGTATGTTCAAAAACAACCTCCTCAGGTTTTGGGCCGTGGATCAATTCGGAATAAATCCGCATTGATCCCTATGTATTAACTTATGAATAACTTTAGATAGTCTAGAGGCTAGGACTTTGGTCAGAAGTTTAACATCGGCCGTTAGCAAGGATATAGGTCTGTAGGAATCAGCTCTAAGAGCATCCTTACCAGGTTTCAAAAGTACAACTATGATGGCTTCGTTCATCGACTGAGGGAGTGTTCCGACCTCTAGTGCTTCGTTATATACCTTGAGCAATATCGGAAGCAATTGTTCCGCATACCTGCCATACACCTCCACTGGAAGCCCATCCGCACCCGGTGTCTTCCCGTTGGTGGCCTGTTTTATCGCTAGAAGGAGTTCTTCCTCTGTAATAGGGTCATTTAGCATTTTAACATCTGGGGGTGAGAGGGTAGGTAAGGGGCACCCGTCCAAGAACCCTAAAATGTCCTCCCTGGAGGGGTGAGCCTTAGAGGAGTAGAGGTCTTCATAAAGAGGGCGAAACACTACTAAAATGTCCTGTGTGGACTGTTGCATATTCCCCTGTTGATGTAGTATTCTATGTGTGATCTAGTATTCTATGTGTGTAGAGCCCTGTTGGTTATGTATCAACATAGCCAGCATGTGACCTGTGGTTTCACCCTCCTCATAATGTTTTTGTTGTAGGAAGAATCTCTTATTCTCTGCAATTTGCAGTTCTACCTGCCTCGTCATGGACTGGGCTGCCAACCATCCTCTCTTAGAGTCCTCTGAGGGGTCCTCAATATATTTGGTCTCCGCTCTACCTGCTTCCGCATGGGTGAATATTTCCCATTCTTTAGTGGAGGATTTAATGCTGTTAATCAAGTAAATAAATTGACGTCTTAGATAAGCTTTAGTGGCGTCCCAAACCACCCCTAGTTCAGCCGTGTCTAGGTTCAGCTTGAGAAAGGAATTCAAAAGATCAGTAATTGGGTCTGGGTTTGGGAAGAGGTCCAACCAGAACGGGTTAAGCTTCCAGCTGCATCTCCTCCGGTTTACCGAGAATTCCAGATCCACCCAAAGGGGGGAATGATCTGAAACTCTCCTATATTCGTATCCTGCCTCGACTATCATGGGCAGGCACGCCTGGTTACCCAGCCCCAGATCAATACGGGACAGCCCATCTCTTGCGGCCGAATGACAGGAGTACACTTTTTGTCAGGGGTATCCCATTCGCCACACATCCCTCAGACCTAACTCTTCCAGTAATCGTACAAAAGGGGTTAACTGTTGGAATTTGTTGGGCGATGCCATATTGAAATCTATCCATTGACGGGTCCAGGACATTATTGAAATCCCCGACTGCAAGCAGCGGGATGTCTTGGTATTGGGCCACAAATTTTGCCAATGATCTGAGTATTTCTGCTGTGAATGGTGGCGGAACGTACATCCCTGCTATTATACAAAGCACCCCATACAATTTACAAAAATACAAATCTCCCCTCGGGATCCAGAACCATCCGTATGCAAGTGAATGCCAGGCCCCGTTTTACCATAATACTCACTCCCCTTGCATAGGAGGAGTAAGCGGCATGGTATTGAGGGCCATAACATTTAGTCGCCAGGGTATGATCCGTGCCCGGTGTAAGGTGAGTCTCTTGTAAGCATAGAATATCTGCCCTCAGTTGTTTAGCTGCACGAAATACAGCCAATCGCTTTACAGGAGTACCCAGACCTCTAACATTCCATGACACTACTCTTAATACATCATTCATTTCAATCCAAGGCAGAGATAACACCCCACATGTAGTCAGCTTCCCATATTACCATCAAAGTCCCCTCAGTTTTTCCATCCTGGCGGAGCATCCTAATAGACATGATCCTCTGTTCCCAAGGCATTAGTATGGGGAGAACATTATAGGGCAGTTCTGTAGAGCTTCTGACGGGATAAGATAGATGGTGCGGGCGTTCATTCAGTTTGCAGGGGGGCATAAAAAAAGTGTGTGTTAAGACTAGCAACCGCTGGGCTAACAATAACCAAACCACATAGGTTCAACCATAACCAAAAATACATTTGTGCAAGATCCAGTTATTCATGTAGGATCTCCAGGGGGCTAGCAGCAAAAGTTCAAGAGTGTTCACTTGAACTTTATGAACAGCAGCAAATAGAAAAAGTCTTTGTTAAGCGAAGTTTCCTCTCATCGCCTTTACAAAAGGTACGTTACAGCAGACTTGTGTATACGTTTAGTGTCACTTCTTTGTTTTAAACCAGGATGCTGCCTGCCTGGGGGGTGCATTTACTCTAAGGGATCGTTCCTCCCTATCCAGCCATTCCATGGCAGCAGTTGGTTTATCAAAGAAGAGAACCTCATCTTTGGCCACTATCCTCAACTTGGCCGGGTATAGCATTGCATACTGCAAATCGAGAGCTCTCAGGCGTTTAACGTCTATAAATTTAGCCCTTTGTTTCTGCACAGCCACCGAATACTCTGGAAACAAGGAGATGTTTGTGTTATCGATTACCAATGCATCATGCATGGTCCGGGCCTTTGAGAGGATTATGTCCCTGTCCTTATAGTTCAGTACAGTGTTGCCAACCTCCCGCAGCGTTTTTTACTGGCAAAACATGGAAAATTTACTGGCGGAGCACATTTTTTACTGGCAACCTGAAAAATAACTGAACTCCTATTAAAAACTAAGACAATTGGTATTTAAACACAACATGGAAACACTAACAATACCCATATCAAGGAGTTTGCCTAGTTTACACTTAAAAAGTCAGCACAGCATGACAAATTATCAGACCCTGATATTTATAGACAGTTGTAAGAATCACTGATTTTTACGAACTGTCAGTAAATTTACTGGCGGTTGGCAACACTGGTTCAGTAGCTTAAACAGAAATGCCCGCGGTGGGTGTCCTGGAGGGAGAGGGTGCATGGGTACTCTGTGAGCCCTTTCCACGGAGAACATGGGGGTGAAAGAGTCCTTACCAAACGTTGTAAGCAACCAGGATTCAATAAAGTTAAAAATAACAAAAATATTCAGCGCAAAAAATACACCCTATAAGCAACTCACAGCAGGCTGAACACTAATGGGGAAATTCAAAACACCATAGGTAGAACATAAAATAGAAACAGTGCAGCGCTATGGTCAAATATTGAAATAATCCTTAACTTAAAAGTCCATAAGCAACAGCCTCCCTCACTGCTCCTAGTAGGTGATGAGTGAGTACGCACAGGAATGAATTCCCTCCTGAATGGACAGTTCTTCATACAAATCCAGCTGATGATTCGGCCTCAGTACACATGGAAGAAAAATAAACAATATCGCATCTAATGCTCTCAGTATGCAAGATGAATGACCAGCAAGTAGAGAATAGTCCCCGGTGCCAGAGGAAAATGGAAAACAAAGACAGCCAACACAGGTGTGTGATGTGAAATCCTCCACCAGACGTGAACACACTGCCTCTCACCTTCCCTCCAGGACCACAAAGCCCATAATGCACCTTCCTCCAAGGAGGACTAAAGATGGAAATGCTTCCAGCTGGGCTCCAATACTGCTTAAAACTTCATTTCAGGCCTCGTAGATAACATGAAAAAGAGATACCACAAATAGTGCTCTCTGCAAAACTATTACATTTATTAAAAAATATAAAACCATTCACATGAAAAGCACTCCGTCCGAGTGCAGGATTACACACATAATGAATGCAAACAAACGTGCTGTGGAGACACCGAGATGGTCGTGGGTGACGTCAGACGCCGCTCCTCCGCGTACGCGCTGAGGAAGTCCTGCCCCGGACGTAACGTGTACGCGGAGGAGCGGCGTCTGATGTCACCCACGAACATCTCGGTGTCTCCACAGCAGGTTTGTTTGCATTCATTATGTGTGTAATCCTGCACTCGGACGGAGTGCTTTTCATGTGAGTGGTTTTATATTTTTTAATCAATGTAATAGTTTTGCAGAGAGCACTATTTGTGGTATCTTTTTTTCATGTTATCTACGAGGCCTGAATTGAAGTTTTAAGCAGTATTGGAGCCCAGCTGGAAGTATTTCCATCTTTAGTCCTCCTTGGAGGAAGGTGCATTATGGGCCTTGTGGTCCTGGAGGAAAGGTGAGAGGCAGTGTGTTCACGTCTGATGGAGGATTTCACATCACACACCTGTGTTGGCTGTCTTTGTTTTCCATTTTCCTCTGGCACCGGGGACTATTCTCTACTTGCTGGTCATTCATCTAGCACACTGAGAGCATTAGATGCGATATTGTTTATTTTTCTTCCATGTGTACTGAGGCCGAATCATCAGCTGGATTTGTATGAAGGACTGTCCATTCAGGAGGGAATTCATTCCTGTGCGTACTCACTCATCACCTGAGAGGAGCAGTAAGGGAGGCTGTTGCTTATGGACTTTTAAGTTAAGGATTATTTCAATATTTGATCATAGCGCTGCACTGTTTCTATTTTAGGATTCAATAAAGGCTACAGGATTCTTTCCTTCCATCCTCTCCGGTATCCCCACCGCCCATACATTGTTCCTCCTCATCCTATTTTCCAGTTCATCCAGTCTATCCGCATGTTGAGAGGTGACCAGTATGTTACATTTCAGGTCCCTGGCCATGGGCGCCATATCATCTTCTAGGCCACTAACCCTCTCCTCCAGTGCAGTAGTATGTTCCCTTAATCTCTGCATATCTTGTCTAATGTAGGAGACCTCAGCCTTTACACACCGTATCTCCGCAGTGAGCACAGTTATGGAAGAGGTGCAGCCCGTGACCGCAGCAAACACATCCCTCATGGTGGGTTCGGGACCATCCGTGGGCGCCATGACAGGGGAGGGGGTCTGCTCACTTACCATCTCCCATTCCGACATGGCCTGTATGTCCTCCAGAGGGACGGTGTCGTCAGCTTCCGACTGGGCTCCTGAGCTGTCTTTGGAGGAAGACGCCACCGGGTAGTCCTTAGGTCCCTGTTTGGAGAAAAGCTTCTGTGCGGCCTCTATATATCTTTCTCTATTCATGCGCTGGGGCTGGGCGCCATCTTGGAGGCCCTGCTCCGGCATGCTTCGGGAGTCTCGTTGCTTTTTGGACATGTCTCCGAGCTCCGGAATCGCCTGTGTGAGTGCCGTATTGCTTTCCAAGTGTTGCGGCAGCAGTATAAGAACGATAACGAGACACACTCGTCCGCTGTCAGGATAAATTCTCGGATCTTCGGCGGAGCGATCAGAGTGCACTTCCTTTCACATACGCTGCTCAGCCACGCCCCCTTTTTTAAGCACCTTATTAGAGCCAGAGGCTCTAATAGGCTTCACAAAAGGGTGGACTCGGGAGCAGAGTGTGTGCCCCAATCCCTCCCAATCGTGTGACCATAGCGAATTAATTTTTGCTATTTTCACATTAAAGTTCCTCCCCGCCAATCAGGAGGCAGTTTGTGAGATATTTACCGATTGGCCAAAGCGCCAGGCAATCCTATTGGATGCCTAGTGCTTAGGAAGAGAGAACACGAAGAGGTGCAGAGGAGAAACGTGCTGCATTCCTCGGACACCTCCGCTGCCGCCACTCTGGGACACAGGACAGAGGAGAGGACACCACAGCCCGGTAAGTGCCGGACCTACCGTGGGGGGGGGGTGTGGCGGGGGGATCCTTTAGAGTGCTGGGGGGGTGACGCTGAGCTGTTTACCCTGATCTGTAAGGCTGAGCTGTATACCCTGATCTGAGAGGCTGGGATTTATACCCTGATCTGCGTGGCTGAGCTGTATACCCTGATCTGCATTCCCCAATATGTGAGGCTGAGCTGTATACCCTGATCTGCGAGGCTGAGCTGTATACCCCGATCTGTGAGGCTGAGCTGTATTCCCTGATCTGTGAGACGGAGCTATATACCATGATTTGTGAGGCTGAGCTGGATACCATGATCTGCGGGGCTTAGCTGTATACCACCAATCTATAATGGTGAGCTATATACCTTGATCTGTGATGCTGAGCTTTATACCCTGATCTGTAAATGCTGAGCTATATACCCGATCTGTATCGCTGAGCTATATACCCTGAACTGTAGTGCTGAGCTGCATACCATGATCTGTTAGGCTGAGCTATATACCCTGATCTGTGAGGCTGAGCTATATACTTTGTCCTGTGATGCTGAGCTATATACTCTGTCCTGTGATTCTGGGGCTGTATGCTCTGTCCTGTGATGCTGAGCTGTATACTCCTGACACTATGGGTGGAAGCAAGTGGAATACAGGGGACGGAGTGGGTGGATTCTATAAGGGCTGAGACTTATGAGAAGTGGGAAGGGTCAAAAAGGGTGGGGTCTGGCGCCCCCCCCCATCCTAAAACTTCACCAGCCGCCATATACATATTCACATACCTTACTCCTTTATCCAGGCCAGAATATTTCTGTTTCATAGTGCGGGACCAAGTGCCACATATCAGTAAGAACATCTTGATTCGATCCAAGGTCAGAGGTGGGGTAGGATTTCCTGATCCGGCCTATTATATGGCTGTACATATGAATCGTGTTATCGACTTGTGTAGGCACAGTAAAACTAAACTCTGTATCATTGGAACAAAGCTACTCTCGGTTCCATGGGTGGGTCAACTAATACCTACCTCCCAACATTACATGAGATGAACAGGGGCCTCTGCCTTTTGGGGGTTCACAGTGTTCTGTCCCCTATAACTCCTATTGTACGTTGTCCTGCATTCAACCCAGGATAATCAAATCACATTTTCAGATCCTGGTGGGCCATGAGACTTGAGAGCATCGCAGCTCATCTGGAACATTGCTTGGGGTAATTTCTCTGAACTTGCAGTGTTACACACAGTTTCAGAATTAAACCTCTTGCGTCTTTGGGAACTGTCACATTTCCTTCATTCTTTCACTAAACCCATACATTTTCTGTGTAATCTGACACCTTTTGATGAGATTTGGAGAGATACAATGCTCCTTATCTCTTTCCCATCAACTTCTAAAGATAGTACACTGCTGAGGATCCTAAATTTCTTGACAATTGGGAAAAATACCTTCAGCCTGGGTTCACATTAGTACGATCTCAGACATTGCATGTGATTCACACCCGCACCGCAGGTGCCGAACATATGCGATGTCTGAGCAATGCTGAACTCACATTGGATTCACACAGAAAAAGGTGCAGGGACTTGTTTTTCCCCGCACTGGAATTGGATCATATGGGTGTCCTCACCCATGCGATCCAATTCCTGTACGAATCCACAGTTCGCATTGCAATCTGTGAACTGATCTGGGAGTGTCATTAAAATTCTATTGACACCCACAGCGGTTCGCAGAGGGCAGTGTGAACTGCCTGCGGGAGAGATGCGATCGCACTGGTTCCCGCATCGCACAAGTGTGAACCTAGGCTTAACTTAACTTGATAGAAAAAAATCTAGGATTCTATTCTTGCCCACAAAGCATCTATTTGTAATAAATATTTAGAGATTTCCTTCAAACCTGTGACCAGATTGTACAGGACACCTGTAGTCATTGCCAAACTTTTCCCACACAGTAACCCAATATGCTTGCGCTATGGCGCCCACCCAAGCTCTCTCATACATATATTGTAGGATTGCCCGGTGCAATGCCCCTTTTGGCAAACAGTTTTAGAAATTATTCAGCAAGTAATAGGTTTCAACTTACATGATAAATAAGAAACAGTATTACTCCACTGCGTGTCTATGTCCCAGAATCGGTATAAGAAAAAGGGATTTTATTATAACTTACCGTAAAATCCTTTTCTCTGAGTTCACTGACAGACGCAGCTCTTCTTATGACACATGGGGTTATGCTCATATCACTAGGAGTAGACTAGGCAAAAATAAAACAAAAGCATAGGTTGGCCCCTCCCAGGGGGCCGTCCTCACCTTAGCATATAATCCCCCTGCTCTGCATAGCACATCAGTTCATAACAAGCCGTACAAACTCAATAGAGAGGGGTAGGTGCTGCGTCTATCAGTGAATTCAGAGAAAAGGATTTTACAGTAAGCTATAATAAAATCCCTTTTACTCTTACGTTCACTGACAGACGCAGCTCTTCTTATGACACATGGGGATGTCCCAAAGCTGTGCCAATCAAGAGGGGGGGGGCAAACTATAACAACAGTATCCAACAAAAAAGCCCTCTCGGGCGGCGCCATCCGCGCCTAAACTGCCGCTTGTAATACTTTGCAGCCAAAGGCAGCATCCGAAGATGCTGAGACATCAATCTTATAAAACTTAGTAAACGTGTGCACTGAGGCCCAAGTAGCCGCTTTGAACACCTGAGACACCGAGGCCTGGTGTCTAAACGCCCAGGAAGTACTAACTGCCCTGGTGGAATGAGCCGTGACTGGAAAAGGGGGAACCTTGCCCCGAACCTCACGGTCTTCCTGATCCAATGAGAAATGGTAGCTGACGAGGCCGCCATGCCTTTGCGCGACCCTTCCATCAGCACAAAAAAGAATCAGACTTCTGAAAAGAAGCTGTAGAAATCAAATACACCCGCAAAGCCCTCACTACATCCAACGAATGCAGTTCAAATTCCTTGGGATGCGACGGGTGCGGGCACAATGAGGGAAGAACAACATCCTCATTCAAATGAAAAGAAGAAACCACCTTCGGAAGAAATGAAGGGGAAGGTCGCAAAACCACTTTGTCCTTATCAAGGACCAAGTAAGGTGACTTGCAGGATAATGCTGCCAACCCCGACACCCGCCTAGCGGATGTAACAGCCACCAGAAAGGCCACTTTCTGCAACAACTGTCGCAAGAGAATGTCCCTGATCTTTTCATATGGTGGCTTCTGCAGCACAGAAAGCACCAGATTCAAATCCCACGGTGCCAGAGGCGACCGTATCCGAGGAGCCACATGACGTACACCCTGTACAAAAGTACGGATCAACGAATGTGATGCCAAGGGCCGTTGAAAAAGAACCGCCAGGGCCGAAATCTGACCCTTAAGCGTACTTAACGCCAGGTTCTTGTCCAGTATACTTGACACTGTATAAGAGCGGGGGTTCCAACCCCCTGTCTCGCACCAAGCAATATAGGACTTCCAGGTCCTATGATAAATCTTACGTGAAGTACCCTTATGAGCTTCAATCATAGTAGAGATCACGGAGTCCGAGACACCCCTATCCCTCAACACCTGGGACTCACTCGCCAAGCCGTCAAAGCCAGCGAGGGTAAAGCAGGGTACAAGGCGGGGCCCCTGAGACAGTAGGTCTCCACGAAGCAGAAGACGCCACAGAACATCTGTCACCATCCGCACCGCATCGGCGTACCAAGGACGCTGAGGCCAATCCGGAGCTACTAGGATTTTCAGGATTCCCTCTGCTTCCATCCTGCGTAGAACCCGCGGCAGAAGCTTTAGGGGAGGAAAGATGTACAGTAGCCGATACCGACCCCAGGGTGCTACCAGTGCGTTCCGAGGCGACCGCCAACGGATCTCTTGTTCTGCACACAAAGGTCTGTACCTTGTGATTGAACCTGGAGGCCATGAGGTCCACCTCTGGTGTGCCCCACTTGAGGCAAATCTGGCAGAACACTTCTGGATGTAGGGACCACTCCCCCTGATCCAGAGTCCGGCGGCTGAGAACGTCCGCCTGCCAGTTTTCCACGCCTGGAATGTAGATTGCAAAGAGAGCTGGCACATGAAGTTCTGCCCACCGAAGGATCAGAGCTGCCTTCGCGGCTGCTGCCGAGCTTCTCGTTCCGCCCTGATGGTTCACATATGCCACAGCCGTGGCATTGTCCGACTGAACTCGGACAGGGAGGCCTTGCAGCCTCGCCGACCAACGGGACAGACAAAGCCTGATCAGTTCCAGTACATTTATCGGAAGGCAAGCTTCCTGAACTGACCAACGACCCTGGGCAGAGAACTGCCCCAGGACCCCTCCCCAGCCCGACAGGCTGGCATCCGTCATTACTATCGACCAATTGAGGGGGAGAAAACATTTTCCAAAATGTAGGGCTGGAGCCCGAATCCACCAAATCAAGGATCCTCAGGACTGATGATCCAACCTGATCAGTCTGTCTAGGGATAGGGGAGATTTGTCCCATTGCGACAAAATCGCCTTCTGCAGGAGCTGAGTGAGACTCTGGGCATAAGGTATCGCTTCGAAAGCCGACACCATGAGCCCCAACACTCGCATACAGAACCGTAAGGAGGGCCACTGGCGTGATAACAAGGTTATTGTAAAAACACCCTTGCCTGCACAGTGTCCAGAATCAGACCCAGGTATTCCAGCCGGTAGGATGGAGTCAATGATGACTTCTGCAGGTTGATCAGCCAACCAAATTCTTTTAACGTGGACACCGTGATTATCACGTTCTCTTCCAGAGCCGCAGCTGACTCTGCTCTCAGGAGTAAATCGTCGAGGTACGCCACCACCACGATACCTCTCTGTCTCAACAGTGTCAGCATCGGGGCCACCACCTTGGTGAACACTCGGGGAGATGAAGCCAGCCCGAAGGGAAGTGCCACAAACTGGTAATGCAGATCTCCCACTGCGAAGTGTAGAAAACACTGGTGACTGTGACAAACTGGAATGTGAAGATACGCGTCCCTGATATCCAGGGACGCCATGAGTTCCCCTTGGTGCAGGGCGGCCACGACCGAGCAGATGGACTCCATCCTGAATCTCTGAGTCTTTACAAAGCAGTTTAATGCCTTCAGGTCCAGAACTGGCCTGACACCGCCCTTCTTGGGCACCACGAAGAGGTTTGAGTAAAACCCGTGAAAACTTTCCACCGCGGGTACCGGTACAATCACCCCCTGTTCGGCAAGCGCCCGAACGGCGCCCAGAAGCGCCTCCCGATGCCCCTGAGGGAGTTTTAAGTTCGAAGGGAAGAACCTTTCTGGGGGTAGAGAGATGAACTCTATCCTGTACCCGGAGGACACCACCTCCAGCACCCACCGATCGGTGATGCGGGCAGCCCACCTGTCTGCGAACCCCAGCAACCGGCCCCCCACCCGTGAGTCGGGGGGGGCAACCCATCATGCAGAGGTTGACATATCCTTCGTTTTTTCGGACTTATGTTGCCAGCGCCTTTTACTGGACCCAGCGGAAGCCTTACCAGACTTGAAGCCCTTACCCGCTGAGCTGGGTGCATGAAAAAACTTCTTCTGACATGAAGAAACAGGGCCCTGCCTACGGCGAAAATCCCGCCGTTTTGGCTCCGGAAGGAAAGTACTCTTCCCTTCCATGAAATCCTTCTGATTGAATGATTTCATCCAACTGTGGGCCAAACAGATGCCCTCCCTGAAAGGGAAGATCTGTAAGAGCTTTCTTCGAAGCCTGGTCGCCCGACCAAGAGCGGAGCCACAGCACCCGCCTGATAACTGCAAAAACAGACATTTTTGACAGTATGGGAAGCAGGTCCAAGGCCGCATCGCATATGTAGCGGAGACCTTCTTCCAAGTGTTGTGCATGTTGCACCTCAGCCTGTGCACACTCACAAGTTAAACCGGTGTGTAGTGTGGCAGCGTGCTCGTGAAGAGATTGCGCCGCCATAGCAGCCGCCAGAGCTGGCTGCATGGCTGACCCAGCCAACAAGAACAGTGCCTTAGACACTGCTTCCGTGTGGTGATCGGCCGCCTCTTTAAAAGACGGAGACCCCTCCAAGGGAATGGTCGTTGCCTTATTCAGACGGGCCACCGGTGGGTCTACTGCTGGGGAAGCCCATTTCTTAGTAAAGCTATCCTCAAAGGGGTAGCAAACAGCAAAGCTTTTGGGTAAAGCAAAGGGATTTTGCGGCCGTAGCCATTCCTTGAACACCGCCTGTTCAAACACCTGATCATAAGGGTAGGCCCTAGGGGACCTAGAGGGCTTAAGCGATCCACAAATATATGTGGACTCAAGCGACTCCCGCTTGGTCAAGTCGCATGGAGTCGCGGATATCAGTGATCAAAGTGCCCACTATCGCTTTGTCGTGCGAAAATGGAGCCTCCTGATCACCTTCGCCGTCTGAGGGTATCAGTTGACCCTCTGACAGGTCCACGGGGGTTCCCCTGACCACCGAGGCGCTCTCTGGTTCCGAATCCTCCCCTGAAGAATGACGGGGGGGCGGGCGTTTTTTTGGGGCCCCCCGGAATCGGGTCCCCCGCCCGGGGAAAGAACTCCCCAAATACCGCCCTCAGCTGTTCCAAGGACACCAAGGTTCCCGGGGTGGATTGTTGCTCCGCAGGTACCCCTGCCATAGCACTGCCGGCCTCTGACATCCCAGACTTCTGGCACCCCCATTGTGTGACCACCACCTCTACCCCACCAATCAGCCAGGGAGACCCGGGAGGATTGCACCTACCGCTACCAGCACCCAGGGAGAGCCAGCTATACTTGCTGTTTTAAATGCCTCAGCACTGTGACCGGAATGAGCAATGCCAAAAATCCACTGCACTTCAAGAGCCTGCACCGCCGTCTGTCAGACACGCTTGTCCGAGCAAAAACGGAAGTGCTTCTGCTGTTTTTATCACTTCCTGTAATACCGAGAATGACCACTGGGGGCCGCCAGAGGACAAGCTGAAAACCGCATGGTCTACCAAACAATGGCTGCTGCCATCAACACAAGCTGAGCTTACGGCAAAATGGTGCGGTCGGCAGACGAACGAACGGTGATCCACACCGAATGATGGCGAACCGCCAAATGCAGTCTCCGAACGGTAGGTGCGGGGTGCGGTACTGCGGGGGGGGGGGGGAGTGGGGGGAGGGGGGGAAACGGGAGATGACCACCCCAGATGCGTCCCCACTAATAGGCCCCCACTGGCCGGCTACCTTAAAAGCTGCCCAGGCACCTGGACAGGAACAGAACCAGTCCCTGGGCTCTAGTGGGATTAGCCACTAGCCGCCCGCACGGAACGGGCGCTATGCAGCGTACCCCCGCTAAGGGTAGCTCGCATAGACGTTGGCCGGACTGGGGAAAGTTTTTGGATTCTAGATATCCTCTATACCGCCAGCCGGCTTCTTGATAGCAGTCTTCATCAGAAAAACCTTCAGGAGACCGCAGATCCCATAGGGAACCAGGTCTACTCCTTGCACTAGGCAATAAAAACTGATGTGCTATGCAGAGCAGGGGGATTATATGCTAAGGTGAGGACGACCCCCTGGGAGGGGCCAACCTATGCTTTTGTTTTATTTTTGCCTAGTCTACTCCTAGTGATATGAGCATAACCCCATGTGTCATAAGAAGAGCTGCATCTGTCAGTGAACGTAAGAGTAATAGCTAGTAATTAACCTACTAAACACTGCCAAGGCAGTTTCTTGAGCTCCTGGAAGCATACCAGCCCATCAACCTTAAAATAGTTAGCCAGAACAAATCAACACACTCCCTAAACTTCCACTGGAAAAAATTACACACACCTGATTTCCATCCCACAAAATACCGCCAATATTGACCAAAGTCTCAAGGACTATTTTGAAATTAATGCTACTGCAGATAGTAACCCTACCATAGTATGGACAGCCCACAAAGCCTATACCCGTGGTATTCTAATTAAATTAAGCTCCCTAGCCAAACACCGAAGGACACAGCAGCTTAATGAACTCCTCTCAAACATCAAATCCCTAGAAAAATTAAAACAAAGAAAACCCAACTCAAATTACTAGTGACAAACTATTTGCTGAGAGGAACGCCCTTAGAACGTTCCTCAATGCCAAATATGCCAGAAATCTATTTAAATGGCGAACTAACTGCTACGCCTCAGGTAATAAGGCGGGCAAACTATAGGCAACACAGATACAACAAAAAAGATTCAAACAAAAGATCCCCTTTATCTTACACCCCCGCTCAAAAGAAAAGATGTACCATCCGAAAGACATAGCAAATGCATTCCGCTCATATTATAGCAACCTATATAATCTTAACAATGATCACACAATATCTCAACCCAACAAGGCAAGGATTTTAGAATTCCTGGACTCAGTAGATCTCCCTAAAATTTCCCCCAATCAACTAGCAGATTTAAATGCCCCAATATCTCAAGCTGAAATACTCAAAACTATACTCTCTCTCCCCAATGGCAAAGCTCCCGGACCTGACGGCTACTCAGCCGAATATTATAAACTTTTCAGAAAAACTTTAGTACCACACATGAAACAGATGTTCGATGCTGCTGTGTCCTCCGGCACCTTCCCGAATGAAATGTTATCTGCTGACATTGTAACTATTCCAAAACCAGGGAAAGATCCGGTCTCGCCTCCAAATTTCCGTCCTATATCCCTATTAAATACTGATCTTAAAGTATATGCTAAGCTAATGGCGCAGAGATTAGCCTCTATCATGCCTAACATCATCCATCAAGACCAGGTCGGTTTCATACATGGTAGGCAAGCCCCAGACGCCACCAGGAAAATTATAAATCTCATACATTACGCAAAAATGAAAAATATTCCGTCAATCTTTGTGACATTAGACGCAGAAAAAGCCTTCGACAGGATCCATTGGGGATACCTGAAACAGACCTTATCAAAATTTGGCTTTCAAGGTAATATTCTTTCAGCCATTCTCGCATTGTACTCCAACCCCAATGCCCGAGTTCTTGCGAACTGAGCCTTTTCAGATCCGTTTGCAATTACAAACGGCACGAGACAAGGCTGCCCTCTTTCCTCTCTCATATTCACATTAATGATGGAACTGCTGGCCCAAATGATTCGCAATGCCTCTTATATTTCAGGCTTTAAAATCAAAGATACAGAATTTAAAATAAGCCTCTTCGCAGATGACATTATTTTAACCCTATCGAGACCGGATCTTTCCCTGACCAAGGTAGTTGATCTACTCAAAGCCTTCAATGGTTGTTCGTATTATAAAGTCAATGATGACAAATCCAATATTTTAAGTGTAAATGTGCCAGCATCCACTAAAACATCCCTTATAGCTGAACACAACTTCCAATGGATTTCTGACTCCATGCCCTATCTAGGCATATCGATCACGGCCAACCCCTCAAACTTATTTGCGAAAAATTACTTGCCCTTTCTACACACGTGTCAGAGAGACCTCCAACAAATAGGCAAACACTATCTCTCCTGGGCAGGTAGAGTGGCGGCTTTCAAAATGATTGTCCTCCCTAAATTGCTATACTTATTTAGGGCCCTCCCCATACCTGCCCCAGACTCCTTTTTTAACTCCTGAAAGCTAATGATCAGAAAACATGTGTGGAGAGACAGTAAACCAACATGTACATACGCAATAACAGTTAAACATAAATCGGCAGGAGGCATGAGTCTTCCAGATATGAAACACTACTATATGGCAGTGATTCTAGACCAGCTTAGAATCTGGTTCACTCCATCTCTTAAAAAACAATGGAGTTTCATCGAACAAGAACATGTACCAGTGGGAAACCTAAGTACACTCCTTATAGCCCAATCAATCTCCGAAATACCCAACAATTACAACCACCCCACTATATCAGCGGCCCTAACAGCCTGGAGATTCTTCTCCCTCAACACCTCATCCTCAACAGGACAGCACAGGATACCTATTCCTATAGAAACACTGAAATTTCTTCTTCCAGAAATCTCTCTCAAACATTGGTCTCATATTAAAATGCAATCACTAGGATCACTACTGGAAAAGGGTCAATTACTGTCTTTTGAAGAATTGAAAAACAAATATCCTATTTCTGCTCAAGGCTTGCACACATACAGACAAATAGCATCATACCTAGTAAAGAACCCTGTCCTTTTCATCTCATTACCTAGTAAAGCCTGGGCATTTTTGTCGTCTGACTCCATAAAAGACAAGGGGATAGCATTACTGTATAACACCATCCATAACAAACTAACCTTCCATAAGCTACCCACACATATTAGATGGGAAAGAGATCTTAAAAAAGTCTTCACAGACTATCAATGGCAAATAGCCATTAGATATAACCAGATCTCTTCCAAATGCAGTAACTACTGGGAGACGTCACAAAAAATACACCATAGATGGTACCTCACATCTGTACAATTATCAAAATACACGAACATAGAGGATGATCGGTGCTGGAGAGGTTGTTCTCAACCGGGATCATTACTACATATTTTATGGGACTGTCCCCACATACAATCCTTTTGGAGAAAAATATTCTCCTTTATAGCAGAGTTGACGGGAGTGATAACTACGCCATCCCCAGCACTGGCTCTTCTTAGCATTGGGATAGAAAACTTCCCTCAGGATCACAGACCTATAGTAATGCACACACTATTTGCTGCCAGGCTACTCATAATAAGAAAATGGAGAGGTTCGCTGACACCCAACATATCTGAGGTTAAATTCCAGCTGAATCTGACCAACGATCTGGAATATTCTCTAGCCCTACAAAATAACACACTCAATAAATATACTAGAGCCTGGTCTCCCTGGACAACAATTCAAAAAGTTTGACAATTTACCAATATTCAGTGTTGTGGATATTATACAATTAATTTTGGACGTTGAACTTTCAATCGGACGATCTGAGCCGACAGGATAATATCTTGTCGGTGAAGTTGAGCCTACTGACCTACTTTTAACGTTTATAAGCCTGTACGATTGTTATTCTTACTGGATGTGTTGTATGGAAGGGTTAATTTGGTAACCCAATTGAAATAACATGTATTGTATACTTTTGAAAATATCAAAAAAAATCATTAAAGAAAAAAAAAAAAATAGCCAGAGACATTATCACTCTATCCAAATTTATGGAGAACTCATATTCCTCCTCTTTCTCAGATTTACAAGCAAAATTTCACATCCCCAATAATGAACAGCATAGATTTTTATCGATTAGACACTTCTTTACAACATACATCTGAACCTCGAACATTAATTCCTCATCATTCTACGAGAAAATCTGTCAGAAATCCCCTAGAGGTAAGGGTCTAATTTCAGAAATAATTTGCAATATGATAAATAAAGAATCACAAGAAAAGTTACCCTACATGAGAAAATGGGAAGAATGTGACATATCTCTCTCCATGAAGAAATGGGAGGACATGATCTCAAATCTCCGCAAATGCACGAGATCCATAACAGCTAGGGAGACGGCTACTAAATTATTTACGAGATGGTACTGCACACGTACAAAATTGCATTACATGTTTCCCGCAACACCTAACACATGCTTCAGAGATTGTAATCTTATGGGTTCTTTCTCACACATTTTCTGTATATGTGAACATGTATCTAAACTATGGAGACAAGCGGAAAAGTTTGCCTCTTCTATTTCAGGCCTTCAGATTTATCTCACACTCCCGAATTGTATCTTATTCACAAAATTTGATGGGTTGTCGATTTTACAGATGAGATTAGTACATACAATTTGTGTCACCATACATTGGTTGGATCCAATTCAATCCCAATTGATCAATGGAAATCTAGAATAAACACTATACATCTAATGGAAAATATTTTTCACACATTGTTTAAGACCATGCAATTGTATGAGAAAAAATTGGAACCCTGGTTCATACATGGCAAAGCTTTGTTTAACTTCTGATTCATTAAAACACACCATCTTTATACTCCAAAGAAGATATAGAAACTATGGGTATACAGTCAGGTCCATAAATATTGGGACATCGACACAATTCTAATCTTTTTGGCTCTATACACCACCACAATGGATTTGAAATAAAACAAACAAGATGTGCTTTAACTGCAGACGTTCAGCTTTAATTTGAGGGTATTTACATCCAAATCAGGTGAACGGTGTAGGAATTACAACAGTATGTATATGTGCCTCCCACTTTTTAAGGGACCAAAAGTAATGGGACAATTGGCTGATCAGCTGTTCCATGGCCAGGTGTGTGTTATTCCCTCACTATCCCATTTACAAGGAGCAGATAAAAGGTCCAGAGTTCATTTCAAGTGTGCTATTTGCATTTGGAATCTGTTGCGGTCAACTCTCAATATGAGATCCAAAGAGCTGTCACTATCAGTGAAGCAAGCCATCAGGCTGAAAAAAAAAAAAAACAAACCCATCAGAGAGATAGCAAAAACATTAGGTGTGGTCAAATTAACTGTTTGGAACATCCTTAAAAAGAAAGAACGCACTGGTGAGCTCAGCAACCCCAAAAGACCCGGAAGACCACAGAAAACAACTGTAGTGGATGACCGAAGAATTCTTTCCCTGGTGAAGAAAACACTCTTCACAACAGTTGGCCAGATCAAGAGCACTCTCCAGGAGGTAGATGTATGTGTGTCAAAGTCAACAATCAAGAGAAGACTTCACCAGAGTGAATACAGAGGGTTCACCACAAGATGTAAACCATTGGTGAGCCTCAAAAACAGGAAGGCCAGATTAGAGTTTGCCAAACAACATCTAAAAAAGCCTTCACAGTTCTGGAACAACATCCTATGGACAGATAAGACCAATATCAACTTGTACCAGAGTGATGGGAAGAGAAGAGTATGGAGAAGGAAAGGAACTGCTCATGATCCAAAGCATACCACCTCATCAGTGAAGCATGGTGGTGGTAGTGTGGGCATGTATGGCTGCCAATGGAACTGGTTCTCTTGTAATTATTGATGATGTGACTGCTGACAAAAGCAGCAGGATATATTCTGAAGTGTTTCGGGCAATATTATCTGCTCATATTCAGCCAAATGCTTCAAAAATCATTGGACGGCGCTTCACAGTGCAGATGGACAATGACCCGAAGCATACTGCGAAAGCAACCAAAGAGTTTTTTAAGGGAAAGAAGTGGAATGTTATGCAATGGCCAAGTCAATCACCTGACCTGAATCCGATTGAGCATGCATTTCACTTGCTGAAGACAAAACTGAAGGGAAAATGCCCCAAGAACAAGCAGGAACTGAAGACAGTTGCAGTAGAGGCCTGGCAGAGCATCACCAGGGATGAAACCCAGCGTCTGGTGATGTCTATGCGTTCCAGACTTCAGGCTGTAATTGACTGCAAAGGATTTGCAACCAAGTATTACAAAGTGAAAATTTGATTTATGATCGTTAATCTGTCCCATTACTTTTGGAACCTTAAAAAGTGGGAGACACATATGCAAACTGTTGTAATTCCTACACCGTTCACCTGATTTGGATGTAAATACCCTCAAATTAAAGCTGAAAGTCTGCAGTTAAAGCACATCTTGTTTGTTTCATTCCAAATCCATTGTAGTGGTGTATAGAGCCAAAAAGATTAGAATTGTGTTGATGTCAGTGCAACGATTTAAATCCTTTGTCCTGCTAGCAGCAAGGAGGGTGATACCGCTTTGCTGGCTATCAGACCAACCCCCTACCTTCTCTCTACTCCTCCAAACTATATCTGAGGTTCGTCAAATGGAGTCACTTACTGCAACGTGTAACCACACTATATCACAGTTTGGGAAAATATGGGATCCTTGGGGTCAATCCTCATATGATCCCTCTCCGGTTGATGTATAAAAAAAACTATACGGTATGATACCGCCCCCTCCCTTCCTGTTTCCATCCGTCTATAGTGGATACTCCCATTTTCTATTCTCAACTTATATATTGCTATAACCCTGCAATGATTCCCTTTGTACTTGTTTAGCTACAAATTCCGGCCTGTATATCTATATTTTTTCTTAAGGTTACCCTATCTGTAAATTTTGATTGTATTTATCTTGTGTAGAGGTCTTTTTGAACGCATTCTCGTTTATGATTGACTACTGTAACCGCTAACATGTAATATGCTTTTGATACTCTATAAACATACAATTTTTAAAAAAAAAAAAAAAGAATTGCGTCGATGTCCCAATATTTATGGACCTGACTGTATCACCAAATTGCCTTTATTTCATATCAGTGTAACAATATCTTACATAAGGATTTTCTCCTTACACAATTGCTATGGCTAATATTATAGACATGTATAATGTTCATTTCCTTTACTACAAAGAATGTGATGTAAACATTTTTATACACTTTATATGACTTTTTAGTTTTGTACCACCATTTTATTCTCAATAAAAAGTTTGTAAAAAAAAAAGTTAGCCAGGGTGAATGACATCAAAGTAATGGAAGATCTAGGGGGCGTGGCCGGATGTAGACCAGGACGGACGTCTGAGGAGAGAGCTCCGTGAGCAGCCTGTATGATCCTGCTCTCCCTTGCCTTTACTACCAGGTAATCACAACGCAAAGTGGGCTAATGGCTGCTGCACTCTTTGCTGTTTACGGTGATACCATCCAAGCGCAGCTCAGCCGCACAGACCCCTCACAAACAGTCCGGATCTCGGGCGGCCTCGAGTTCAGAGGCCATCTTGGCACGCAGGCTGCAGACTCTCCTGGCAGAGATGGATCTTTCCGCTGGCCAGGTGAGCAGAACAGACCCCCCCCCCCGCCCCAATGTGCAGATACCGCACTAATCCTGCAAGCTATAGAGCAAAGAAAGACCTCCATTTGATGAGAATAGACCATCTGGCGGAGGAATGCACCTTAATCCGCAATGATCTTGATAAGATCAGGGGCAGGCTCACTGAAGCTGAATCCCGAGTGGCGGCAATGGAGGACACCACCACCCGCCAGGACCAAATCCTGCAATCTCTGCAACAAACGATCTGCACCCTCACAGCCAAGTCTGATGATGCTGAAAATCGATAACACAGGAACAACGTGCAAGTTCTGGGCCTATTGGAGGGAGTGGAAGGTGAGCAGGCAGCTGTGTTTGCTGAATCCTCTTTTAGAGAGCTCCTCTGCCTCACCGACCTGCCTCCTACATATGTGGTAGAGTCCCAACAGGCCGCAGAATCCCGGGAACCCCACCCAAGCCCTTCCTAGTCTGGTTCCTAAACTTCAGGGACAGGGACATGATTCTCCGTGAGGCCAGGAAACACCCGGATCTCTCTTTTCAAGATGCTACAGTGCACCTCTTTCCAGATTTCTCTGCAGGTCTGCAAAAGGAATGAAAATCCTTCAACGGCATCAGAGCTAAACTATGTGACAGAGGAATACCCTACAGCATGCTCTATCCCAGTTGGCTTAGAGTCCCCGACGGAGGGTCTGTAAGATTCTTTGACACTCCTGAGGATGCAGACAACTGGCTTCTGTCTCTCCGGCGGGAATATCGTCCAGCTTAACTGTCCTGTGCTGTTTGGTGAGCGGATTCATTCTCCATCTTTTTGCCCCATTTTTTTCTTGTGACATTGCTTCTTCCGCACTCACTCGGCTCTCTGACTCATCAAAATCCTGTCATAATTTGGCTCCTACATAGGGAAGCAGTGTGGAACCTCATGATCATGCCCACTTTTATCCCTTCACCCTGTTTCCCCCTTGCCTTGCCTCAATATCCTCTGAAGGACCTATATTGCTAGGCTCATCTATGCTAACTTTTGAGGGCGTTGGAGGACCGCAGGGTCTGGGATCCTACCACTGCAAAGATGTCCCTAGCACATACTGGGCAAGAGAGAGGCTAAATACCTACCGTTAGATAACAGACTGTCCCCTCAGGAACGATGTACAACACTACCAAAGGCCCATCCGTCTACCGCTGTTTGCCTCAACAAATAGAATCAGGGAGTGCCTTTTTGGCCCTCTCAGTTTGAGCTAGAACCTGGTGTTCATCTGAATAACTGTTTTTTCTCTACAACAGTTTTGGGAGCTAAACTACTAGCCCAGTTATCACAATAAAACACGAAACCGATCCCGCGCCCCAGGAATAGACAATAATGTAGGTAGCAAAAACAAAAGAGCAGCTGGTATAACAGTATAAGTTATAAAAAATTACACTTAAAATGTTGGATACAGTATAGGGATACCGCGCTCATTCAGCAGTATTTCATGGGCGGCACAGTGGTGTAGTGGGTAGCACTTTCGCCTGGTAACAAAAGGGTCGCTGGTTCGAATCCCAACCACGACACTACCTGCCTGGAGTTTGCATGTTCTCCCTGTGCCTGCGTGGGTTTCCTCCGGGTACTCCGGTTTCCTCCCACACTCCAAAGACATGCTGGTAGGTAAATTAGATCCTGTCTAAATTGTCCCTAGTATATGTATGAATGTGAGTTAGGGACTTTAGATTGTAAGCTCCTTGAGGGTAGGGACTGATGTGAATGTAAAATATATATATGTAAAGCGCTGCGTAAATTGACGGCGCTATATAAGTACCTAAAATAAAATAAAATAAAATAAATTTCATACATGAAGAGACACCTCTCAAGTATGATCTATTAAGATGGTGGAAATAGTCCTAAAAGGGATTATATTTACCTTTTGGTACTATTTCCAACATCTTAATAGATTTGCATTATAGTAGTCTAGGGTGGTAGGAGGTGTGCATTGAAGAGTGTCTAGTTCAGTGTTTGCTGTTATTTAGGCGCTATGATTCAAATATAGCAGGAAGTGTTGTCATTGGTTTGATCCAGTTGACAGTACACTTATCATACGTGAGAGGTGTCTCTTCATGTATGAAATACTGCTGAATGAGCGCGGTATCCATATACTGTATCCTACTAGCCCAGTTATGTTGGGGTTTTGGCAAAGTAGTAGGGAGTGTTTTTTTTTATCATCACATGCTTTCTTTATTACATTATTACAGGTCAATAAACTTAAACTGGGAGAGATTAGCAGAACAAATATGCGTATAGAGTGTCTGACGCATGGATCTCTCCCCGGCTCTGCTGTTCAGAGTGATCCTTTCATAAAGTCCCTAACTCTCCACTGCACCACAACTAGTGGAGAAAAATAGGTGCAGCATCAGGGGATGAGGACACCAGCTCTTAACAAGAGGCAAAAGAGGGGAGCTAAGAGATTCATCACCAGATGGCAATTAACCCAATATCCATTAATTTCTGTATCTTCTGGGCAATAACTGGATTTTTCAAGTGTTCACTCAGTGCTTGTGGGTCCTTTTGCATTTGTTCCAGTAGAAGTCTCATAGCTGGATCACTCAATCTGTTGTACTTCTGGATCTGCCATTGCCCTGAGCTTTACATCTTCTGGACTGCCATTCCGGTGGTACTGAGACATCATACACCTCTGATAACCATCACTTGCTTCCTTGCATGCAGAGTCCAGCTCCAATGCTTTCTGATCGACATCCATAGACTTGGTGTAGCCTTTCATGGCCTCCAGTGCTCCAGCTTTGCGAGTGTAGCCTTTAATGAATGAAGGCCCTAGTCATATACATTCTTCACAGTCCTTAAGGGCACGTTGAAACTCCAGCAGTTTGGTGTAGCATGCTGCTCGATTACTGTACAGTTTGGCATCTGTTGGATTTCTCTTAATTGTTTCCAAGTAATGATTCATTGCTTGTGGGTAGTCTCCTTTTTGAAAATATTCATTGCCTTTATTTTTCTCCTCTAGAGCCATTTCAGGATTCATGTAAGTGAGACGCTTCTGCTCCTTTAGGATTTTCTCTGCCTGCTGACATTTCTTGAGAACATCTGGAGTTCTGAGTTCTGCCAGAGATTTGTTTAAGAACTGAATTGCTTCCTTGTTATTTAAATTATTTTATTTTATTTTAATTAAACATTTCTTCTTTGTAATAAGAGTTCCCAATGCGGGCATAAGCTTTTGCAATCTGACGATAATCTTCTCTGTTTTTTCTTCCTACTTCAATTGCTGTTTCACATAATTTTCTGTGTTTACTGTAATCTCCTTTTTCAAAAAAAACAGCAGCCTGGTTTATAATATAGGTCATGTTAGTTGGATCCAGCTCTCTTGCCCATAATGTTTAAGTGCCGTTTCAAAATCTTTCTTCTTGTAAGCTTCATTACCAAGCTCTTTCTCCTTTACAGCCTGTTTCTTATTTTCAGGGAGATCTTCTACCATTGTCTCAGGCTTGTTCTCTTTTTTGGGCTGAGTGGGAGGTGGTGCTGGTGGTGCTATCAAAGCCGCCAGATCAGACTGTAAGGCTGACACTTTGAGACTCGAAAATCAGGAAGCGGATTCTTCTGCTTCATTTGCTGAACAACCCTCGCACGACAACTACCTTCAAGTTGCATAGGCCAGAAGGCAGATAGATGATTTACACCAGTGGCGGCTGGTGAAGTTTTAAGATGGTGGGGCGCCAGAACCTGCCCTTCCTTTTTGGCCCCTCCCACTTCTTAGAAGCCACACCCTTATAGACTCCACCCATTTCTGTACACAATGTACAGTATAACTCAGCTGTCAGTCCTAATTTTCAATAAAATATTGCCAGCTCATTCATCCATTAAATCCCAAAGTAAAGAACTACATTAGCTGTGAGGTCTGCACAGGAACGCAGCACAGACTGGTATTACGTGGGTTTTCATATCTCATCAAACTCCATCTGAATTCTTTATTTTATAGTAGGAATGTTGGAAATCCTCCACTAACCCCTGACACATGGTGAGCCATAGAAATGTCCCTGGTTTTTGGAACTGACCAGCTTCACTAACAGAAATCTTCATTATCTGTCAAAAAAGTTCAAAATGTAATTATAAAATCAGGTAATTTAAGATGGCATTTATTGAAAAGCAGTTATTGTAGAGAAATTGTCATGACTAGACATTCCTCTTGTTCTGTTGTTTGATGTGGTGTTACACAGAGGCTGAGCAAGGCTCCATGAAAACAGGCAGCTTCAACCAACACAGCACCAACTCCACTCCTGGTGACTTATTGGTACCTGCATTGTAATCATAAATCATGACTTACAATGCACTGAATGGAGGGATGAAGAAGTCACCAGGAGTGGAGTTGTTGCTGTGTTGGTGGAAGATGCCTGTTAAACAATAAAGTATTAAGAGCTGAGGGTGTGCGGTGCTGCTGAGCTCTGTGGTTCTCCCAATGTCAGAAGACTAATTGCAGATCAATTATTGCCTGTGTATCCCTGAGAACTCCCTGTGATTTACATGCCGGCTCAGATTTCTTATCCTACTGCTGAGCTTTGGAAGGGACCTGTTCAGCCTTATCTGTTATCTATGGATGCAGACTAACCATTGCCTGTGTATTGCTGGGAGCTCCCTGGCATGTATGGTCAGAGATCTTACCTTGCAGACACTGCTGTGCTTGGATCTTTCCCTCCAGCTGTAGTCATCCATGATGATCCATCCAGGCAGGAGATCTGCTGCTTCCTCTCCTCTATTGAGCGATCACTCATGTCCTCTTCCTCTGCTCTGTACAGGATGGTGGGTGGGGGAAGGGTCCCTGGTGGAGAGTGGAAACACTGCTGGAAGTAGAGACTAAGTGTCGGAGTGCGACTTGTGAAGGGGGGGACATGGCTGGGCAGCAGGCCAGAATGTGTAACTGCAGGCAGAGACCAAATGGACTAGGCAGTTTAAGGTTTGTAGTTTCAGACACCCCAGAAAGCTGCTATTCTCAGAATAGAATGTTGGAAAGCAGCCAATGAGGGTGGAGAATTCATTTTATTGTGTTCTACAATGAAATTTTGGACGGCCGTCTTGTTGCTAGGTAGATTACACTTCTATTCCTCATCTAATCTATCTATTCTAGCAATTAGCAACAGAAGAACAGCTAGAGAGAAATTCCAAAGATTTTTTTTTCTTTGGAGTTTCTCTCTAGCTGTGCTGCTGTTGGTTAATAATTAAGGTTAATTTTTATTTCTTACTTATTTTTTTGGTGGGGCATTGCCCCAGGAGCCCTTATGGATGAGCCTCCACTGATTTACACTATACTTTCTTGGCCCAGACTGACACTCGACTATTAGCAGGCTGAATATTTGAATCCAGGGACAAAATGGCTGAATGTTAGCCAACTTGGTGGCGGAACCTCATTACCACACTGTAATACCAGAACTGTTGACTGACACTGGAAACTGTATAGAAAAACCCAAAGCCATTTTACAAACATTCGGTGCCTTTTTTAGGGAGCTTTACCGGCGACCACACTGTCCTGTCCCCGAGAACACGCTATCTGAACTATGGAAGCTATTGCTGCCGACCTTGTCGGCAGAGGTCGAGGTACTGGATGCACCTATATCGACCCTTGAAGTGGAATTAGACATTGCCTCACTTCCTCCCTCAAAGACTCCTGGTCCAGACAGCCTTCCAGGGGACCGGTACAAACAATATGCTGCAAAATTAGCCCCAAAACTTCAAAATTTATTTTTCCAGTGCTTTGACACAGGAACCTTACCACCCACAAAGTACGATGCCAACGTAGACCTCCTTCCCAAACCAAGTAAAGACCCGAAATACTGTGCCTCATATCGACCCATTTCCTTACTAAACTATGACCTTAAGATTCTAACTAAGGTGCTAGCAACTAGGCTGGTGAAGGTACTGCCTGGGCTAATACACACTGACCAAACGGGCTTGATGCCGGGCAAGTCCACCGACATCAACCTAAGGAGAGTTCTTACCCACCTGCATCTCCAAACCTTCTCAGTGTCAAAGACATGTACTTGTAATTTTTGACACAGCAAAAGGCAGTGCGGGGTATAAGAGTTGGCACGATTGTGGAAAAACTTGCACTATATGCAGACGATCTGATATTGTTTCTCAGTGACCCAAGATCCTCACTCAGGGCTGCTCTAAAGGTTATCTCCGAGTTTACTACTTTATTGGGACTGCGGGTTAATTGGGGTAAATCTCAAATTCTAACCAACAAGCCAGAGGACAAGCTAACCCTCAGTCCCATTAACATGGAATTAATCTGCTCAAAATGAAAATCCTTCCAGTCTTCCTTTATGTTATGAAACACTCCCCACTCTGGATTCCTAAGGCCTTCTTCTGACAATTTGGCTCAACTATTTCCTCTTTTCTGTGGAGGGTTAGCCCTCTTAGACTGAACAAATCTACCCTTAAAAGGCCCTGGCTGGAGGGAGGACTGGTGTGTCCAGACCTTCAGAAATATTTCTTTGCTGCCCTGCTTAATCATGCCCATAACTGGGTAACCTCGGATAATTCCAACGCTGCTGTGGTCCTGGAAGCGGCCTAACTGGGTTCCTTCAAGTCACTGAGAAATGCTTTGTATAGAGGTATGAAGGCACCATTTCCTCTCACCTTGTCAAAGAAAGAAGAAGGTATGCTAGTCTGCAAACATCAATCACAGCCCCTTACCTGGGCCCCTGATACCCCCTTGTGGCTTAATCTGCAACTCCCCAACTTTCTTACTGTTCCCGATCCTGGGTTTTGGGCCTCACAGGGAATCAAACGATTGGAACATATATTTGCTAATAGGAATTTCCCTTCCTTTGACTCCTTTAAGGAGACCTTTGGGTTCACTAATAGACAATTATTTAGCTATCTTCAGATCCGTCATGCGCTCACAACCCAGTTTCGGTCTCAACCGGTACTCCTCCAGTCAAACCTGGAAACCGAATTGAGAGATGATTCGCTGATCAAACCGACATCCACAATTTACAAGGCTCTCCTGCCCTCAGTCCATTTTGGGTTGGAAACTCTTTTCTCCAAATGGCAAAGCGAGGCCTCAGAATTAGATGCAGAGAACTGGGAAAAGATCTGGGAATATACCTTCTTACAACTGGTCTCTGTTAGACACAACTTAATCCAATTTAAGCTATTACATCGTGTTTATATGATACCAAGCAAACTATCCAAGACTTACCCAAATGTCTCCTCAAACTGCTGAAAATGTGGGGTGCTGATGATGACTTCCATCATGTGCTATGGGTCTGCCCTAGGTTCCAAGCCTTTTGGGAGGGAATCACTAACTTTATTGCCTCCCTAACCATGACCCACATCCCCTTAAACGTTAGTGTCTGCTTGGTGGGCACTTTGGCCCATCGCCGGGCAAATAAGACACTCATAGGTCTGCTCTTATTCTACACCAGAAAAGCATTACTACTAAAGTGGAGGCAAACTGAAGTGCATTCTCTTAATAACTGAAAAGCTCTGGTCAACTCAGCAGTGCCATTACATAAATGCACTTACATAGCTAGGGGTTGTCCAGCCAAATTTGACAAAATTTGGCACATGTGGTTGGAGTCAGACAATACCAACACCACACAGTGAGACTTAGATTATCTGTTTAATGGTTGATTTTACACCTGAACAATGTTCTCCTGCTGTAGTACTTGTTCTCTACCTCTTACATACTGGACACGCATTGATATCCTACGAAGAAGGTGGATGTGCTACTATACTGAAGTTACAACTCCGTTTCTTCCACCCCTTTAGCTTGAAGATGTGAACAGTTTAGAACCTATTTCTTTTTTGTTTTTCTTTTTCTAGTGTAAACAATTAGAACAATATTAGTGCAGCACTATCTATAAAATTGAACAACCAAACATAATATGTAATGTACTGATTCTCGAGGGACAAATCAGCAAATGTAGACTAACAAGCACATAATGGAAAATAAAAAATAAAGCACACTTGGGTACTGGATAGGGTTGGTGTTCCAGCCCAAGATGCCGATAGGCTAAATTATGGCTAAACACATCAGGGTAAACCAAACCCACTAGATGGCAAAAAGACTCCAATATTATGTACTAAATTCCAACCCGGACAGTTCACATAGGTGGTAAAGGTAAGAAGACGGGTAAGTGAAAAGTCCCAAACAGTGAGCGATGAGTGGATAGAAATGTTGATAATTGGCACCGGGAGTCCAATCTTCTGGTCACCACAGATGAAGCATCACAATGGCTCAACCATCCATGCAAGAGAACAAAATCTCGCCATAGCATAAAATCCTTATGAAATTTATTAAAAGACGGTGTAACATACATATGATGCAGTATACATGAGCTCATCATCCGTGACGTCTATAGCATTGTTCAAGGGCATCACAAAACCCAACGAGTTTCGATACCAATAGGACGTCTTCTGGGGTGTCCCCCCCCAGAACAACGCCCCTTTGGCTCTGCACTGGCTGTGAGTACTTTACATATTATGTTTGGTTGTTCAATTTTATAGATAGCGCTGCACTAATATTGATCTAATTGTTTACACTGGTTGTCATGGTGTTGTGCTGGCAGCTGTCTTTTGTTTAGATCAAGTAAGCGCGGTAATTTTCCTTCTACCTACTCTCTTTTTCTAGTGCTCTATGGTTTAAAACCAAATAGAGATTTTGTTAGTTACTCAAGCCGGGGTATGCCCCAATGGCCTTGTTTTGTACCCACCTTAACCGGTTCCCGATTGGCTCACGTACATTTACTGCTGCAATGTGGCAGCGTCCCACGAATCTCCATCTATAAACGGCTTTTGCGGCTGCGGCCAGGGGGCGCCGCACCCCCCAGCGTGGGCACAGCAGTCCGATTTGCTAGAGGACCGTTCAATCTACAAGAATAGACCAATGATTTTTGGTCTATACCTGCTGATCGGTCCTGGCTAAATAAAATGCCTCCCCTGTCTGTGTAATGTAAACACAGGCAGGGGAAGTGATGTCACTCTACCTCTCTCCTTTCTTTTTCGATCGAGAGAGGACATCTGAAAAAGTGAGTTGCACCAACAGTACACTGACACAGTACACATAGGCACACTTTCCACACCCTGATCGCCCCCCCACCCCCACCCCAGTTAAGCCCTTCACTCCTATAACCCCCTGTCACTGTGTCCCTGAGTGCAGCAATCAGATTGTTCACTGATCGCTCTACTTGTGTCACTTGTGACACTAATCAGTGTTAGGGTAGGTAGTACTAGGCCTAGGTAGGAATAAATACCCCCCCTTACCCCCCTAATAAAGATTTTAAGCCATTGATTGCCCCGTCACCTGTGATCACTGTATAAATGTCAAAGGTGACGCTAGCTAGTTTTTTTCCCCCATCAGATTACCCGCTATATATATATACACATACTGTAACCTGGGGGTAGCTCCGCCAGCCAGTTTATTGATGCAAACAGTCCATTTATTTTGAAGCAAACAAAATCAAATGACAGCTTTCTTCAGCCAAAGTAAATACATAGTCCAGCATCCTGGTATTGATAACTAAAACAGCAGGCTCTCCGCCGCTAGTCTCCGGTCCCACAGCTCGGTTAGGCTCCTCCAGAGTCACGGTGTAAGGCCGGCCAGACAGAGGGGTTCAGCAGCCTGTGTCTCAGTTGATTCAGAGAGCTCACGCTTGCTGTCCAGCTTGTGAGCTCTCCCTCTCTCTCTCACTTCCTTGACACAGGTGCACTGAGTCTCTGCTGCCTTTCAGACCCCCCTTCCACGGGTCTTGACCCCATAGGTACCGAAATCCTAGCGATCTGGGTTTGAGACTCTGCAATCGTCCTTCTTAAAGGGACCATGGCTCCAATATCGGGTGGAATGTACCTGCCTTCTAGTACACATCCCCGGTGTCCTGTACACACCCCCCTGCCTTGACGCGGAGGTGTCCGAGGCAATGTGGGACACCCTACAGTGTACCCTAGAGAGAGCATCCGCGTTCTGGTGTTGCTTTCCTGGTCTGTGATCAATTACGAATTTGAACTCTTGCAATGCCAAAAAACACCTGGTAACTCTGGCATTTGTGTGTTTGCTCTGTCTCATCCAGGTCAATGGGGCATGGTCTGACACCAGGCGAAACTTCCTACCGAGGAGAAAATAGCGTAGGGAGTCCAGGGCCCACTTAATGGCCAAGCACTCCCGCTCCACCACAGTGTAATTTCTCTTGGCAGCTGTCAATTTCCTACTTAGGAAAACTATGGGGTGTTCCTCCCCATTGACCACTTGGGACAGAACAGCTCCCAAGCCTTCACTGGAGGCTTCTGTTTGAACTACAAATTCCCTCGAGAAGTCAAGAGCGACCAGTACTGGATACTCACACAAGGCTGTTTTAAGCTCCTGGAAGGCCTTCTCAGCCTTGTCATCCCATTTTATCATGATTGACTTTTTTCCCCTTGTCAGGTCTGTGAGAGGTGCAGCAACAGTGGCGAAGTTGGGTACAAGCCTGCGGTAGTACCCCACGATGCCCAAAAAGGCCTGCACCTGTTTCTTTGTGACTGGGCGGGGCCAGACCAGGATCGCCCCTACCTTGTTCACCTGCGGTTTCACTAACCCTCTACCCACAATGTACCCCAAGTACTTGGTCTCTTCCATAGCAATGGCAGACTTTTCTGGGTTCACAGTGAATCCTTCCTTCTTTAGAGAGTCTAAGACCGCCTGCATTATGGGAGGTTGGGATTCCCAGTCTGTACTAAAGATGACAATGTCATCTAAATACACTGAAGTGTATTTCTGATGTGGGCATAAGATTTTAACCATAGCTCTCTAGAAAGTAGCTGGAGCAGAATGCAAGCCAAACGGCATTCTATTGTACTGGAAATTTTTCAAGGTTGCGGTCACTACTGAAGGACATAAATTGGGACACAGCCCTAGAAAGAATGAACACGGAGGAAAAATGGGAATACTTTAGGAACTTATTAAATAAGGGTATCGCACAGTGCATTCCAGTGGGCAATAAATATAAAAGGGCAAAGGTCAATCCTGGGTGGTTAAACAGAGATATGAAAAGACTCATCAAAGAGAAAAACTTGGCCTTTAAAAAATATAAAGCGGATGGGTCACCTTCTAAATTCCAAGACTACAAGGAATGTAACAAGAAGTGTAAAAATGCAATCAGGGCGGCTAAAAAGGATTATGAGAAACGCATAGCGGAGGAAAGTAAAAAAAAAACAAAGAAATTCTTTAGATATATTAATAATAAAAAGACAAAACCAGAGCACATTGCACACTTAAAAGATGACAATGGGAGGATGGCCACAGACGACACAAAAAAGGCAACTATACTAAATACCTTCTTCTCCTCAGTTTTTACAGAAGAAAAGGAGGGGTTTAACGACCACAGCTATAATGTTAGTACCACATCACAGGACATACCCTCGTGGCTAACGGAGGTCGGAGTCAAAGAAAGATTAGAGAAACTTAATGCAAATAAATCACCAGGACCAGATGGCTTACACCCGAGAGTCCTCAGGGAACTGAGTTAGGTTATAGTGAGGCCTTTGTTCCTAATATTTGCAGATAGTATAAAGACGGGATTGTTACCAGCTGATTGGAGGAAAGCCAGTGTGGTACCAATATTTAAGAAAGGGCAGAGACATATTCCTGGGAATTACAGGCCAGTCAGCCTAACATCAATAGCAGGTAAGTTATTGGAGGGGATAATTAGAGACTATATCCAGAAAGTAACAGAGGAAGGTAACATCATTAGCAGTAATCAACACGGGTTTATGAGGGGTCGTTCCTGCCAAACTAACCTAACATCCTACGAGGAAGTGAGCGGCCATCTAGATAGGGGAAGGTCAGTGGATATAGTGTACCTGGATTTTGCAAAAGCGATTGACACCGTTCCCCACAAACGCTTGATTTACAAGCTAAGGTCTGCAGGCATAGACCAGATTTGTTTTTGGGTAGAGAACTGGCTGCAAGGGCGTGTCCAAAGGGTGGTAATTAATAATGTGTACTCAGACTGGTCTGGAGTGACGAGTGGGGTACCCCAAGGATCTGTCTTGGGACCAATTTTATTTAATTTATTCATTAATGATCTGGGGGACGGGATAAATAGCTCAGTTTCAGTTTTTGCTGATGATACAAAGATAAGCAGGGCGATAACATCACAACAGGATATTGACATCTTACAAAATGACCTAAACAAACTAACGGAGTGGGCAGAAAAATGGCAAATGAGGTTTAATGTGGAGAAATGTAAGGTAATGCACTTGGGGGCAAAAAACAAATGCAAAATACGCACTAGGGAGTGAGCTTCTGGGGGAATCAAGAATGGGGAAGGATCTGGGGGTCCTGGTAGATGACAGACTGAGCAATAGCATGCAATGTCAAGCTGCTGCAACCAGAGCAGGTAGAATATTAGCATGCATAAATAAGGGGATATGTTCCAGGCATAAAACTATAATTCTGCCACTTTATAATGGCCTGGTGAGGCCACATCTGGAGTATTCTGTCCAGTTTTGGGCACCGGTCCTAAGAAAGGATGTACTGGAGCTGGAGAGAGTCCAAAGGAGGGCAACCAAACTGATAAGGGGAATGGAAGACCTCACTTACGAGGAACGTTTGCAAGCCCTAAACTTATTCTCTCTGGAGAAGTGACGCTTGAGAGGGGACATGATTGCCATCTATAAATATCTTAATGGGGATCCGAGCATAAAAGATAAACTGTTCAGCCTCAGGGAATGTAAAAAGGACAAGGGGACACACATTGAAACTAGAAGAAAAAAGGTTTAATCTTAGAACTCGTAAGGGGTTCTTCACTGTAAGGGCAATAACTCTCTCCCACAGCTAGTGGTGACTGCGGGGAGTATGGATATATTTAAAAAACTCTTGGATGTACATCTCAATAAGTACAACATACAGGGATATGGGTACTGACAAGAGAATACCTACACAGGTTGAACTGGATGGACTGTTGTCTTTTTTCAGCCTTAACTACTATGAAACTATGAAATTGCCATCTTGGGTAGAAAAGGCAGTCTTCTCTAGGGTTTCCTTAGTTAAAGGTATTTGCCAATGGCCTTTAGTGAGGTCTAAGGTAGTAATGTACCGGGCTGGTCCCAACCTCTCTATCAGTTCATCTACTCTGGGCATTGGATATGCGTCGAACTTCGATACCTCTGAGTTTTCTGAAATCATTACGCAGAGTAACCATGGGTTTTGGTACCAACACAATTGGGCTCAACCACTCACTCTGCGATTCCTCAAAGATATCAAGTTTGAGCATTGTCCGGACTTCCTCCGACACTGCCTTCCTATGTGCCTCAGGGATACTATAGAGTTTCACTCGAATCATCACATTAGGTTCGGTGACGATGTCATGTTCAATAACCCTGGTAAGACCTGCCAGTCCTGAGAACTTCTCTCTATTCCTATGTAAAAACTCCTTTGCCTGCTGTGTTTGTGGCTTGGATAGGGAGGTAGAAACTGGGATTGAGTTCTCCCCTATTGGGGGCTTAGAACTAATCTCAGCCAGGGCAACTTCCTGCTCCTGGTCCTTCCAATGCTTCAGGAGATTTACATGGTATATCTGGTAGGGCTTCCTCTTCCCAGGTTGGTGTATCTTATAGAAAAAGACAAGAAAAGGAAGGCGCACGCACCTAGTGCATTACCAAAAAAAGATTTATTAAAAAAATTGATAAAGGAGGGTACTCACAATAAGTCGGGGGTTGAGACGTGGTAAAAACACAGCTTAGGCAGGATAAGACAGGGTAAAATCTGACGCGTTTCGGGGGCACACCCCCCTTCCTCAGAGCTCTTTTGTCGGATTTCCCCTTCCGAGGAGGGCTGCACACATCGGTACTTTCATCCTCGTCCATATGGTCGTTTGCCACTCAAGAGGACTTTTTAGCGCGGGAATTTCACACTTCTATTTTGGTGTATCTTATAGCTAACCTCCCCAACCTTTTCTACCAACTCAAATAGCCCCTGCCACCTGGCCAGGAACTTACTCTCTACCGTAGTTATAAGCATGGACACCCGGTCTCCAACCTGGAACTGTCTGAGTTTTTCAGACCGGTTGTACACCTTTCTTTGCGCCTCCTGTGCTTTTTGCATGTGCTCTTTGACCAGAGGCATCACCTTAGAAATCCTCTCTCTCATCTGAGTTATATGTTCTACCACTGTCTTATGAGGAGAGGCTTCACTTTCCCATGTTTCCTTCACCAGGTCAAGTAGTTCTCGTGGTCTCCGTCCGTACACCAATTTGAACGGGGAAAAACCTGTGGATACCTGAGGCACTTCCCTTATAGCAAACATCAGTGCTGAAAGTAGACAGTCCCAGTCTTTACCATCTGTTGCACAACCCTTTTAAGCATTGACTTGAGAGTTTTATTGAAACGTTCCACCAGTCAATCTGTCTGTGGATGGTAGACAGATGTGCCCAGCTGTTTGATTTGGAACAACTTGCACAGATCAGCCATCACCTAAGACATGAAGGGGGTACCCTGGTCTGTCAAGATCTCCTTTGGGAACCCTGTCCTAGAGAATATATTAAAGAATTCCCTGGCGATTGCTTTTGACGTAGCCTTTCTTAGGGAAATTGCCTCTGGATACCTGGTGGCATAATCGGGTACCACAAGGATGTGTTGATGTCCCCGAGCTGATTTCACCAACGGGCCCACCAAATCCATCGCAATGCACTTGAATGGTACCTCGATAATGGGTAATGGCACCAATGGGTTCCTCAAGTGGGGCATCGGTGCGGTCAGCTGGCAAGTGGGACATGAACTGCAATAACGTCTCACCTCTGCTGTCACTCCTGGCCAGTAAAACTGGTCCATTATTCGGGCCTCAGTCTTGTCAGCCCCTAGGCGACCCCCCAATGCATCATTGTGAGCTAGGTCGAGCACCGTGCGTCTGAAGGGCTGGGGAACCAGTAACTGGTCGACCACTTCTCCCCTAACCTTGGTAACCCGATATAGCAACTCACCAATGACCACATTGGGGAAACCTTTTTTCGGCCTCAGACACCTGTGAAACTCCATTAACTACAGTAACCTGTTGCCAGGCATTTTTCAGTGTGGGATCCCTCTTTTGGGCAGCAGAGAATGCACCCCTTGACACCTGCAGATCAGGGTGGGCAAGACGAGAGGAGCTTTCTCCCTCATCAGTCATAACCTGTAGAGGGAAGGCTTCCTCTATGTTTTCCCCAGCCATGACCTGCCTAAGAGTGGGTTCCCCCCTCAGGGATCCCTTTAGCTGGTGGACCATCTGCCCCAGATGCAACTCTATCAGTGTTCTCTAGAGCATTAGCGTCCAGCCCCTTAGAGGGAACAGAGCAGTTCAGCTGTCCTGACAGGTCTTGGCTCACATAGTTCCAAAGTTCAATAAAGGGCAGTCCCTTCCTATGATAGCATCATGGATGAGGCCGGGTACCACCCCAACCTCCTGGTCAATTGTGCCACAGGCCGTGGTGAGTGTCACTGATACCAGGGGGTATTCCCCGGTGTCCCCATGTATGCACACTACCCTCAGAGTTCTTGTTACTGGACCCACCTCCCCAGCTACCTTGGTACCCACAAGTGTTACCATACTTCCGGAGTCCAACAGCACTCAGGCATGAAGCTGGTTCACCCAAAGGTCACATTCAAATCGCCCCTCAGTCAGGTCAAGGTGGGCAGCACAGACCTTCTGGGCATAAAAGGACATCATGCGCAGAGCGCTACAGTCCATGGGTTCTTCCTGCAGGGGACAGTGGTCCTGGATATGGCCCCGGGAATGACACCGCCAGCACAGTACGCCCTCATTCCTACGTGCCAGAGGAGATCTCTGGGACACTAGGATGAATGTTCCTTGATTCTCCTGAATGCTGGCTGCTGGGTTGGTGGATGTCTTGGCTTTCCTCACAGGCAAGGGTCCTCGTGGCTTGACAGGTCCCAGGAGACACTCCATCACAGCATATCTCTCAACCATTTCCACTAGGTCATCTGTCGTCTTGGGGTCTCCATGACTCACCCAGCGGCGAATGTCATTTGGCAGTGACCTTAGGTACTGGTCTAACACGACCCGTTCTACCATCTGGGAACTCGTTAGCACCTCTGGCTGCAGGCATTTTTTGACCAGCTGACTCAGGTCATGCATCTGAGCCCTTGGCGGACAGTCCAGGTGGTACCTCCAACGGTGTGCCCTTTGGACCCGCATAGCAGTAGTCACACCAAGGCGGGCCATGATTTCGGTCTTCGGCCATTTATAATCCTTGGCATCAGCAGCTGACAAATTGAAATATGCCTTCTGGGGATGCCCAGTGAGGAAAGGAGCAACAATATCAGCCCACTGGTCTGGGGGCCATCCTTCTCTTTCTGCTGTTCTATCAAAAGTAGCCATGAATGCCTCCACATCATCACTAGGCATCAACTTTTGCAGGAAGTGACTGGCCCTTACGGCTACCTGATTGCTAGAGATCTCAATGGTGTGTTCTCGTCCCTGTGCAAGATGCTGTACTGCCTCTTGTAAAACAGCTACCTGTGCTTGAGTTTCTTCTTGCTGGACTGTGAACTGAGTGACCAGCAAGTGTGTGGTCTCCTCATGGCGACGGTTGGCTTCTGTGGCGGCCTGCTGCTGGGCTATTGTGCTCTGAGCCAGGGCTTTTATCACCTCCTCCATGTCGCCTTGTGAGGTTTTCAGAGCTTATGCTGTCCTGACCCAGGACATGCAAACGTGGGTACTGGTCCTTTAAATGCTTCCAAACAGCCTTTGCGGCTATACTCTGCCCCGCACTCCTCCACCAACTGTAACCTGGGGGTAGCTCCGTAATGACCGTCAGCCAGTTTATTGAAGCAAACAGTCCATTTATTTTGAAGCAAACAAAATCAAATGACAGCTTTCTTCAGCCAAAGTAAATAAATAGTCCAGCATCCTGGTATTGATAACTAAAACAGCAGGCTCACCGCGGCTAGTCTCTGGTCCCACAGCTCGGTTAGGCTCCTCCAGAATCAGGGTGTCAGGCCAGACAAAGAGAGGGGTTCAGCAGCCTGTGTCTCACTTGATTCAGAGAGCTCACGCTTGCTGTCCAGCTTGTGAGCTCTCCCTCTCTCTCTCACTTCCTTGACACAGGTGCACTGAGTCTCTGCTGCCTTTCAGCCCCTTAATTCCATAGGTACAGAAGTCCTAGCAATCTGGGTTTGAGACTCTGCAATCGTCCCTCTTAACCACTACAGCCCCGGAAGGATTTCACACTTTAGGACCAGAGCACTTTTTGCGATTCGGCACTGCGTCGCTTTAACTGACAATTGCGCGGTCCTGCGACGTTGTACTCAAACGAAATTTGCGTCCTTTTTTCCCCACAGAGCTTTCTTTTGGTGGTATTTGATCACCTCTGCGTCATTTCTGATCGCCGCTATAAACAAAAGAAGAGCGATAATTTTGCAAAAAAAAAAATGTCTTACTTTTTGCTAAAATACAAATCCAGGGGGCGTGGCTTGGCGAGCACAGCGGGCAGATGCACGAGAGAGGAGCTCCGAACACCGATCCCAGAATCCAAGGGAATCCTCTCCATCGCTCTGAAAAGAGGTAAAAACACCTCAGCATCATAACCCAGAGCTCACGCTGCCAGATGATTTAATTTGGGGGCCGAAATTCCAATTTATCTCGCGGCGGAGTAGGCCGCAACTCAAGCCCCAGACTAAATTTCCGGCCCAGCGGAGCATCCACACACACGGCGCCTTTTATAAAGGCCTACAGAGTCACCCGACACTCAAGGTACCTACAAGCAGTACCCTACCCCTACGCTTCATTCCCAGGGAAAGGGGAGACTCCCATATAGGCCCTAACCCTCTGTGCAGGCCCGATTCTGATCCCCGTCCACATAACACAGTCTTCTGCTAACATAAAGGAACAATACTAATCAGATTTATTAACATACTGCCACCCATACAGCTTGTTTTACTTTGTCTTAGTATACACAAAGGCCTAACAGGAAAGTGCCTGCGGTTTCAAGCGACGTTTCTGGCAGTGGTAACACCAAAGCATTGATAACTCTTCTGACTTCATTCCCACTTTACCTAGCGATATGATCGCATAATTAATATCCTCATTGCAGGCTGAGGGCAAGTAAGCCTATAAAGGTTCTATTTTAAGTTACATATCTCCACAAACTATGGACAAATTTGCTAACACAAACACACCAGGCCGCTCACTATGCTCTTCTTCGGCTGTCAATAACAATCAATTACCATCTTATTTTCAGAAATATTCTTTTAAGGAAAGAGGTGGAGTGGAAAAAATGGCTCCTGCTAAGAAAAATACTAGAGCAACGGAAGATGAGGATGATAACATCTCTCGCAACCTCAGAGGACTCGGTAAGACACAACACACACCAGGACTCTCCATTAACATATGCAGATATGACTGAAATTGCAGCAGACATCAAAAACTCCTTCTCCACAGCCATAACTGACCTAAAAGCTGACATTTTAATGCTCACAGAACAAATGGCATCCAATGAGCAGCCAGGCAAGAGAAGGGATAGAGCTATTGCCAGATTAGACAATGTCACCAACACCCACTCACAACACCTGATCACAATGAATAGACAATTGGAGGACTTGGATAACCGAGGGAGGAGGAACAATATAAGAGTCCGAGGGATTCCTGAGTCTATTGAGGCAGATCAAATCAGACCTGCACTCAGCTCAATTTTCAATAATCTAATTGAAAGACTTGCAGAATCCCCTATTGAGTTTGATCGTGCACACAGGGCACTCAAACCGAGAGCATCAGATGATGCCCTCCCAAGAGACAATATCTGTTGCTTAACTAGCTTCACCCTGAAGGAGGAAATCCTCCAAAGAGCCAGACAAAATGACGCTATTGTATTTAATGAAAAATAGATCCTTCTTTTTCAGGATTTATCCCCTATCACACTAAAAAAACAGGAGAGCACTTAAACCTCTACTAGAAGTACTGAAGGAAAAAAATATTACCTACAGATGGAAATTTCCTTTCACGCTTCAAGCAACATTCCAAGGTAAACAATTCTTCCTTCGTACCCCAGATTATCTCTTATCTTTCTGTGAAAATCTACATCTGGATTACATTGCACTCCCTGATTGGTATGCGGAATTTCTGGCACCTCCACTTTCCAATCAAGATTCTTCTTCCCCAAGTTCCTCACCTTCCTGCTCACCCCTCACAAAAAGGTAAACAAAGTAGGAAAACGAACCATACCGGGAAATACTCCCCATTGGCCAAAACTCTCAAGACAAAGGATCATCGTTAGACAGACAGTCGTATAGCCATCCTTTTTTCCACCTCAAAGTAATGCCACCGCTTAGAAAGAAGCTTTATAAGAACTATACTTTTCCAAACACCTGAAGGTAATATTTAGTCAAATCACAATGTGTTACACCAGAGACTGTGCTGACAAGAAGGCTACAAAGAAAGAATAAGCCTTTTTGTTTTACATTCTAGAGTTGTAATGTCTTAGTTCACTCCTCTTGTTCAATAATGATTATCTTGTTTCACAAAGCAGTTATGCAAGAATTTAATCTTCGCTGAGGCAAAGAAAATTATATAGAAGAGAGAGTCCCCCAGGCTTCTCTAAATGAGTCGCTTTGATCAGCCTGAACATCCTCCAGTTTGTATACCCTGACCTGGATATGGTATGATATGACTTTTTTGTACTTTACAGGTTTTCTAATAGCTCAGAAACTCCTTACAACTAACTTTACAATACATTAATCTATTGGTCATATGTGCCTGTTATTCTGCTTAGAAGACTTAGCCATTCTAATAAGCAACATAAAGACAGACCAACAGCGCAAGAATGGAGAACAGGTCCCTGATCGAATCTGTTAGACGGTTTTAGACATTGCCCTTCAGAACATTGCCAGGATCATAAGTTTGTTCTACTTTTATTAGCCACGTTATGGAAATTGGCAGCTAATGCCCCTGTAGGTGTAACTCTCCGCACCTTGCCTTACATAAGAGTTATTCTTAGGTGCTGCACTTGGCTCTTTCCGAACTACATTCTAGAGGTTTTGTTCTAACATAGGATCTCGGGATAATCCTTTTGATTCTTCGTTTATTGTTAACGGGACTATCTTGACTATGCCTTGATACTGCTTTATCTTAACTGATAAGGAGGGGCTCGCTTATGGTCGCATTTCCCCCTTGAGTTTCTCCTGACAGGCGTGTGTGACCCGTGGGCCGGCCCCCCACAAGTAGTCTCCTTGTATAAAATATGATGGTTTCATTTGAGTTAATGATGTGACTCGGTTACAAACATATGCTATGCTTCTAATGGAGTCTGGTCATATGGTTACTCGTTTAGTTATGCTTTTTCACGTTTTTTCTTTTTTCCTCATGGTTTTTTACCTTACACATTGTAATAACCTGATTTACAAATGATCCATAGCCTATTCCTAAATAGACCCATTTGAACAGGCACTTTATACTCAATCTACTAAGGCTGGAGCCCACCGGCCTGCAATTATTTACCTAACACTTTACACAATAACATACCCTAAATCTAAATTAAATAAGATTTTCCAATTTAACCGCTGCGCACCCCGCCACCTACTACCCCCTCAAAAATAAACAATTAAAGAAACCCACAATAGAAGGAATAAACATATTTAATCGCCTAGATTAACAATTTAATTGTTTATGAACTACTACCTTTGAGGTCTGAGAAGAGCTCAAGAGAGTCCAAAGGGAAGTGGTTCAAACTCTGAGTTTTTGAGAAGTCTATCCTTCTCTTCTCTCTTTCTTACTTTTCCTCCTTTCTTTTCTAACGTTATCTCCTACTTTTCATAAGAGAAACGACAAACATGACTTATTCATCATTAAACAGATCTCCTGACATAATCTCACATAATCTGAACGGTCTCAATATTCCACAAAAAAGGTCCAAATTACTCGCGGAATTAAAGAAAAACAACCCAAATATTGTATTTCTCTAGGAAACTCATTTTAAAGGAACAAACATCCCCAAATTAACAAACAACATTTTCACTAGTGCATACCACGCCACAAATCCACACGCAAAAACAAAAGGGGTCTCCATTCTAGTAAATAAAAATTCTCCATTTACACTTTCCCAAAAGCTTATAGACCCAGAGGGCCGTTATTTGTTTCTTAAAGGCACATGGGCAGGTGATCCAATTACCTTGTGAATGAGCTGAAATGGTTCACAAAAGGCTGCATTATACTAGGTGGGGATTTTAATCTGCAAACAGGATACATCTAATGGTCACACACTTGTTTCATACAAAATTCTGAAAATAATTAAGGTCCTCCTCTAATCTTTATCACTAATAGATACATGGCGATTAACCCATCCCACAGAGAAGGATTTTACTTTTTACTCTAAACCACATAAACGCTATTCCAGAATGGACATGATTTTCATCACCCAAAAAGACCTAAAATTTATCTCAGAAGCACAGATAGGAATAATCTCCCTTTCCGACCATGCACCCACCTCACTGACACTTGAAAGAAGGACTAGGCATAAATGGAATTTCAACTGGAAGCTGAATGCGGCCTTGCTGACAGATAGGGAGATTCAAACTCCTAAATTATTTTGAATTAAACAAAAATGAAGAGACTAACCCCCTTAAACAATTGGGAGGCACACAAGTGGGTGATGCGAGGGGAATTAATGAAATGGGGCTCTAGAAAGAAAAAAGACAAAGAAAGTGAAATGAACTCCTTGACAAACAAAATATTTAAACTTGAAGCTCAACACAAACAATCCCTTTCCGAGAGAGTAGAGACAGAATTAATTACCCGTAGAAAAGAATTACAGACTATATTAGACTTAAATATTCAAAAAGCTCTTTTCTTCCGAAAGCATGTCTTCTATGAACAAGGAGATAAAACAGGTAAACTCTTAGCTAGGGCTCTTAAAGAGACAAATACTAGCAGACATATACATTCAATACGCGATGCAAAGGGTAATGTGATTCATACACCTGAAAAGATCGCAGAGATTTTTCATAATTACTACTCAAAACTTTATAATCTCAAAGTTCATAGAAAACCCTCACACAACCTCCAACAGAGAGGAAGCAACTCTGGAATTCTTAAAAAACAGTAAAACCCCCTCCCTGTCCAAAGAAGATGCAGAAAGCCTAGAAAAAATGATCACCCAAGAAGAAATGCAAATGGCTATTAAAGATTTAAAACCAGGGAAATGTCCTGGCCCTGATGGTTTCTCCTCACAATATTACAAAATATACGCCCAAATACTAGCTACACACCTCACCACAACTTTTAATTCCCTTACCTCAGCTAATTGTGACACCAGCTCCTTCCTTATGGCAGACATCTCCGTTATCCCCAAGCCTGGTAAAGACCAACAAGAATGCTCTAACTACAGACCGATTTCTTTACTGAATGTTGACCTGAAACTTTTAACGAAAATTTTGGCCAACAGACTGAAACCATTCCTCAGCAAAATAATAGGTCCGGACCAGGTGGGATTTATGCCGGGAAGAGAAGCTAGAGACAATATAATTAAATCACTTAACTTGATCCATTTCGCACGACTTTCAAACACAGAGGGCCTTCTCCTATCCACGGATGTGGAGAAGGCCATTGATCGTGTTTCCTGGTCATATATGTTCTCTACTTGCTCTTACGTAGGTCTAGGGGACAAAATGTTAAACTGGATCAAAGCTCTGTATGTAAATCCCCAAGCCAAAATTAAGATTAATAATATATACTCAGACCCTCTCAACATTAATAATGGAACCAGACAAGGCTGCCCATTATCACCAATATTGTTTATTCTTTCATTAGAACCCCTAATCAGATCGATTAAGTTGGATAACTCAATTCATGGCATTCAAATCAATAAAAAAGAATATAAACTAGCGGCTTATGTGGATGATCTCCTTTTCTTCCTTACACAGCCCCATATATCCATTCCAAATTTAAACAAGATGTTCAAGACCTTTAACTATATATCTAACTTCAAGATTAATCACAACAAATCAGAGGCCCTTAACATTTCACTGAAACCACAACAGCTGCAGCTCGCACAAGACAATTGTCCATATAATTGGGACTCAAAATCACTACAATATCTGGGAATTAAACTAACACCAAATTTAAACTCCATTTTTGAGACAAATTTTCTCCCCCTTCTAAAAAACATACAATCAGATCTAAAAAAATGGTCTAATAAATACTTTTCTTGGTTCGGCAGAGCCTCAATCCTGAAAATGACCATCCTACCCAGACTCTTATATTATTTTAGTGCTCTCCCAATAAAAATACCCAACTCTTTTTTTTAAATTTTGAACGATCTCCAAAGGAAATTTATATGGGCACATAGAAAACCTAGACTAAATCTAAAACTACTAACACTCCCCAAAGACAAAGGAGGTTTAGGCCTACCTGACTATCAGAGATACTACCAAGCCACTCACCTCACAAGAATTATTGATTGGCACTGCCATAAAAAGGATAAGGAATGGATTGAAATAGAATCCTTATGCAACAACATGAATCTGCAATAACTCCCCTGGTCAGTTGCCCCATTCCTCAACGCCGACAAAAGTTCCCACCCTCTGACGGACACGACACTTGAAATAATACACTCCTTAGCAAAAAACAAACCTTGACATCATGCCCTGGTCCCCTCTCTCCAATGTCTTCTCAGTTCTCTCCACTGCAACTACCCCATTCGCAGGAACAAGATATGCTTTTAGCATACCACTGCTTTTCGGGTAACAAAGTAAAACCATTCCAGGAACTTAAAGAAAAGTTAAGGGGTCTACTTTCTGGCTATTGGGAATATATTCAAATACACAATCTCTTAAAAAACATTAAAACCCAAAAACATTACATCAGACCACTTACCCCACTGGAAGATATTTGCCTGCAAAAGAGACAGACGAAAAATTCAATTTCACTAACATGTGATTGGCTAATACGTTCAGATTGCAAGGCAACTGAGATAATCAAGGAAAAATGGGAAAAAGAACTTGCATTTCATATATCAGATGCACAATGGGAGAGTGCTTGCATATTTGCTCATAAATGTTCTTTAAAGCGGAGTTCCACCCTAAAGTGGAACTTCCGCTGGTTGGATTCTTCCCCCCCTCAGGTGTCACATTTGGCACCTTTCGGGGGGGAGGGGGAAGAGGACACCTGTCTTTAGACAGGTGTCCTTTTCCACACTTCCGGGAGCTCTGGCCGGCGGACGCGGCCGCTGACGTCAGAAGCCCGGCTCCCTCCTCCCTGCTCGCTCTGCTACTGGCCGCCTGGCCAGTAGCAGAGCGTGGCAGAGCTCGCGCATGCGCGGTAAGGTGCCCGGCGTGAAGCTGTACTGCTTACACGTCCGGGTTCCCTTACCCGCGATGGAGGCGGCTGCACCCGTCCCCCGATCCGAAGATCGGCGGCGGGTGCCAACATCGCCGGAGTCCAGGACAGGTAAGTGTCCTAATATTAAAAGTCAGCAGCTACTGTATGTGTAGCTGCTGACTTTTAATTTTTTTTTTTAGCCCGGACCTCCGCTTTAAGCATGAAAATCCAAGAGGTTTCTTACAAACTAATTTCCCATTATTCCCATATCACACCTCAGAGAGCCAGAAGGTGGTCCCCTTTGAATTCAGACATGTGTTGGAGATGTGGTAGTGAAGTTGGATCTCTCTTACATATTTGGTGGTCATGCTCACTTATCCAGAAATATTGGCAACCCATTATCCGCTGGATAAAACACATCACTGATACTACGATTACGTTAGATGCTAAAGCCTGCCTTCTTCACATAAATCAGCTTCCCATTCATAGATACAACAACTCACTTACAAGACACTTGCTGAATGCAACCAAAACTCTAATCCCTCTCCAGTGGAAATCGACAAAATTGCCAACAATTAAAGATTGGATTGAGAAAGTGAGCTTGACCTAAAAGATGGAAGAAATTAGTGCTATGAAAAAAGAAAATACAATTAAAATTAATAATATGTGGAGAAACTGGTTCCTGTTTACTCAGTCTGACGCTTTCTCTGAGTTAATAGACTAACCTATCTATAGATAATTACAGAAACTGCAGTGAAAATATGTTTCAGTGGTAATATTGAGTTTTAAGTGACATACCATGGACACTCTATCCACATTTGAATTCATCCGCTTAGTCTTTCTCTTTTCCTTTCTCCCCTTTATCTTTACTCATTCTCTAAGGACCCCTTCGGTCTTTATCTTCCATGATCACTTTATTCCCTTGTTATATACACATTAAATTGTATACCTACAGGTTTAAATTATGAATACACGATTACTAACACACAAAAATTTGCTGTGGAAATTCCCAAATTACATTTCCCGTAACATAAATATGAAGGATATGGATATTTCCACTCTGCGATTATATAATTACGATATTATTCAGAATATGATGTTTAATAACTTGTTGATGAGATATGATTGTGACATTGTATCATGTAATTATCATACTTGTTCGCTTTATTTGTCTTTAATAAAAATTTGATTGAGAAAAAAAAAAATACAAATCCAAAAAAAAAAAATATATAAAAAAACATTTTTTTCCATCAGTTTTGGCTGAATTATATTCTTCCTCATATTTTTGGTAAAAAAAAAATCGCAATCGGTGTTTATTGATTGGTTTGCGCAAAAGTTGCCACGTTTACGGGTGATGAGAATTAATTTCTGGCGTTTTTATTTTTTACTAGAAATGTCGGCGATCTGCGATTTTTAGCGGTACTGCGATATTGCAGCGGTCATGTCGGACCATTTTGACACTTTTTTGGGACCATTGGCATTTATACAGCGATCAGTGCTATAAAAATGCACTGATTACTGTGTAAATGCCATTGGCAGTGAAGGGGATAACCTGGAGGGGGGCGCTCTAAGGGTTAACTGTTCCCTGGGTGTGTTCTAACTGTGTGTGGGCTGCCCTGGCTGGGGAAAGGGGATGATCACGGCTTCCATATACAGGAAGCCTGTGATCACCGCACAACCCTTGCCCCTCTAACAGAACGGAGATCCGTGTTTACTTACACAGACCTCCGTTCTTTCACTGTGGGGGGGGGGGGCATCGCGGGTAGCCGGCAGCGATCGAGTCCGCCCAACCCGATCCTTGACCCCCCGGAACATAGTGAAGTGCGCGAGCGTGCCTCCGGCGGCGCACATGCTCACAGTGAGTGATATCGCAGCCGCCGTCAGGTGACGGCGGTTTGCGATATCAAGCCACTTTGCCGCCGTCAGATGCCGGTCGGCAAGTGGTTAAAAGGGACAATGGCTCCAAAATTGGGTGGAATGTTCCTGCCTTCTAGGACACATCCCCAGGTGTCCTGTACAATACCTTTTATAGGTTTTAACCCAATTGCCCGGCGGTGACCTCAGTTAAGTTTTAGCATGCGCTAGATTCAGCGTAAACACCAGGCAAGGCCAGTTAGGTACTCTGATATGCACACACATAGATAGGTGTTAGATACTATTGCAGTATCTGATCAAATCAATATCTGATCTGATCAGATCTATACTAGTGTCCCCACTAGATTAGTGTTCTAAAAAGGGGGCGTTAGCAGGATCAGCCCAGATACCTTCTAGCACCTGCGTTTAGCCCCTCCACCCAGCCCAGCCCACCCAAGTGTAGGATCAATAGATCGCTGACACTTACAAAACACATCACACATATCTGCAGCGTTCGCAGAGATCGCGCCCCATCCCTGCAAAATCTGACAGTGATTTTGCTACCGACTTGAAACAGGCTGACAACCTTTTTTTCCTGTGAGTCACACTAGTTACCTATAAATTTAGAGCCCAACATGTCCAATCCAACGTACACTAGTGAAGAGGCCTACGCGTTGCTGAGCATGACAGACAAGAGCGATGGGGAAGCTCCACTGTCAGAATTAGGCTCAGTATACGAACCTGTAGATAGCAGCGGCACCCTGTCAGATAGCTCTGACAATGGAGTTGTGATCCCTGCAGGCGTACCCGATCCCATTCTGCTGTCGCTGAGGTACAAGAACCGCAGGGCTCTCATATGGAGCAGAGAGCTAATACTAGTGCCGCTACTCCTTTTGGTGACCTGGCATGCACTAGAGGCCTAGCACATCCTGGTCATAGACAAACCAGCACTGCAGTAACACTTGGTGACATGGTGAGTCCCATAAGTGCAGTTCAAGCTGGTGTTGCTAGCACAAGTAGTGTCCCGCAGCCACAAAGATAAAAACAATCAAACACAGGCCTGCAGGGCCCATAGTGCCTTTCCTGCCACGCTTGCAAACCCTGATTGGCAACCCACCACTGATTTAGCGCCTGTACTTCCCCCATTCACTGGCCAACCCGGAATTCAGGTGGAAACAGTTGACTTTAGGGCCACTGATTTTTATTCACTGTTTTAACCGAAGATCTCTATAGATCTATTGTGGAACAAAGCAATTTATATGCTGGTCAATACATCGCCGCTAATCCCCATTTGTCACTTGCCAGAGACTGGAAACCAATTACGGTTCCAGAATTTAAGACCTTTCTGAGCCTTACCATCCTCATGGGCATACATAAAGAATCTGAATTGCGGTCATATTGGTCCACTGACCTAATTCATCATATGCCCGTGTTCTCTGCTTGCATGGCCAGGACACGATACGAGAAGATCCTGTGGTTTATGCACTTCAGTGATAATGAGCTCTGTCGTCCACGGGGTGACAATGGACATGATCGGCTCCACAAAATTCAACCCCTCATAAACCACTTCAACCAGCAGTTCACAGCACTTTTTATTGCCAATCAAGTTGTGTGCGCAGACGAGTCCCTGATTAAATTTTCTGGCCGTCTTGCTTTCAAACAGTACCTCCCCAGCAAGAGTGTCAGATACGGGGTCAAGATGTACAAGCTCTGTGACAGAGCCACAGGCTATACATGTAGCTTTATGGTTTATGAGGGCAAACATAGTCACGTGGAGCCGGAAGGATGCCCAGACTACATAGCGCTGGCAAAATTGTGTGGAGCTTGGTGTCACCCTTATCCGGAAAGGGGTACCATTTGTACGTGGACAATTACATGCCACTTTTTAGTCACTTGTTTGATCACCAAATTGGCGCATGTGGCACCATGCGATCTAATCGCCAGGGCTTCCCCCAATGGCTGGTAGAATCCAAACTTAGTCGGGGGGAGAGAGCCTGCTTGAGAAGTAGTAATTTGCTTGCAGTGAAGAGGAGGGATACAAAGAATGTTTTTGTTCTTTCCTCCCTTCAAGCAGACACGGCTGTCCAAATTAGAACGCCGACTGGTGTTGTGGAGAAACCCTCTGTATCCACGAATATAACCAAAATATGGATGGGGTGGTCTCAACGACCAGTTATTGGCACCGTACTTAATTGCCCGTATAACCAGACGCTGGTACAAAAAAGTGTCTGTTCTCTTATTCCAATTGGCTATGCTTAACGCTTATGTGCTAGAAAGAGCATCAGGACAGACTGGATCTCTCCCTCAATTCCAGGAAGAGATCGTCGGAGCCCTTCTGTATCCAGTTGTCTCTGCACCCCCAATCCCAAACTAAAACTGCATTTAGTGAGCCGGCAGCATTTTCCACATGCCATCCCTGGTATCGCTACCAACTGAGCCCCCCAAAAAAGATGTTGTGTCTGCCGATGATGCGGATACAGACGTGACACCCGTTTTTATTGCCGCTACTGTTTTGACCAGCCTGGTCTCTGCATTTGTGACTGTTTCGAGCGCTACCATACACTAGTTGAGTATTAGCGTAGGGAATCAGCCAGGCCTTTGCTGGCCATCAGGACTACCAGGAGTTTCCCGGTGGGCCGATGGCTCACAGGGGTCCCCGCGATCTACCTGTCAATCACCGCCAGTCAGCTGATGCGTGACGGGTAGATTGGGATTCAACTGCAGAGAAGCGCAGGGAGTGGCTCCCTGGCGGCCCCGCCCCTCCTCTCTCCTTGTCCATTCCAATTGGCTTGTGACATCACCTGGGATGGACGAGGAGAGAGGAGGGGGCGGGGCTGCCGGGCAGCAGCGCGACTGTGACATGAATGAGAACTTAATATACAGCAGATTCCCGCGCTACTCTGCAAGAAAAAGACAGGTAACACTTTGCCCTGATGTGCCCCCATGTGCCCTGATGTACCATGATGTGCCCTTATGTGCCCTGATGTGCCATGATGTGCCCTGATGTGCCCTAACGTGCCTGATGTGCCCTAGTGTGCCCTGATGTACCCTAATGTGCCCTGATGTGCCCTAATGTTCCTGATGTGCCCTAACGTACCCTGATGTGCCTGATGTTCCCTGATGTGCCCTAATGTTCCCTGACATGCCCTAATGTACCCTGATGGGCCCTAATGTACCCTGATGTGCCCTAATGGGCCCTAATGTACCCTGATTTGCCCTGATGTGCCCTAATGTGCCTGATGTGCCCTAATATACCCTGATGTGCCCTGACATGCCCTAATGTGCCTGATGTGCCTAATGTACCCTAATGTGTCCTGATGTGCCCAAAGTGCCCTGGTGTGCCCCCATGTGCCCTAATATGCCCTGATGTGCTGTGCCCTGATGTGCTGTGCCCTGATGTGCTGTGCCCTGATGTGCTGTACCCTGATGTGATGTGCACAGATGTGCTTTGTCCTAAACTCTCATTTGCTGTGCCCTGTAATCTGATGTGCTGTACCCTGATGTGATGTGCGCTGTACCCTGATGTGCTGTGCCCTGATGTGCTGTGCCCTGATGTGCTGTACCCTGATGTGCTGTACCCTGATGTGCTGTACCCTGATGTTCTGTACCCTGATGTGCTGTACCCTGATATCTGATGTGCTGTGCCCTGTAATCTGATGTGCTGTACCCTGATGTGATGTGTGCTGTGCCCTGATGTGCGCTGTACCCCGATGTGCTGTGCCCTTTGCTCTGATGTGCACTGCACCCTGATGTGCCCTGGGCCGGTCTGGATGAAGTCCAGGGCCAAATTTTTGTCCCAGTCCAGCCCTGAGAACAGCACTACACAGGAATAGGCCACACTATCACAGGGTCGCCAAGATGCCACCGCATTTTGAGAGACCCCAACCTGGAACTACTGTTAAAAAAAAAGCGTACCAAAAAAAAATAAATAAATAAAAAAACTTATAGACACAAAAAAATAAATAAAGGGGGGCGTGGCTTGGCACCGGAGCATGGCGGCAGCACAGTGAAGGAGCTCCGTCGCCCAGGCAGTCTTGTGGAGCTTTTATAAGCGGACCAGGTACCTAAACACAGCGGCGATGGCGGGGAAAAACCCACAGGAGCAGATGGGGACGACTCAGCTGAGTCAAAATATCCCGGCCCTCCTCCGTTCGCACCCGCACGGATCTCAGGCCTACACAGTCGCCAGACCGCGGCCTCGATTTTGCAGATGGCCGGCGGATGCCTCCAGAGAGCCGAAACAGCGACGCACAGACACCGCCGCTAGCGCCTTCAGCTTCCTCATACCTCAGCCTTGCAGATCTACAGGCTGTGGCGCTTGATATAAAGAACACCCTGGCAGCAGCGATTTCTGACCTGCAGGCAGACATCAGAGGGATAGCACACAGAGTAGAGCAGGTAGAAGCAACGGCGGCCATGAATGGAACAGCAATACACCAGGTACAAAACGTGGTTGATACTCAGGCACAACACTTGTTTGAAATGCACCGCCATCTTGAAGATATAGATAACAGGGGTCGCAGACATAACCTGCGATTCAGAGGCATTCCTGAAACGGTTGAGGGACCCCAAATACAACAAACAGTATGGGCGATCTGCAATACCCTGCTAGGCAGGCCTCCTGACACTCCGGTGGACATGGAACGCTGTCACAGAGCCCTTAGACCCAGGGGCAGGGACTCAGACCCCCCCAGGGACGTAATTTGTTGCCTAGTAAATTTCACCATGAAAGAAGACATCCTAAGGCACGGAACCATGGGCAGCTACAACATGAAGGGGCCCCCATACAAATCTTCCAAGATCTGTCGGCCATCACACTGCAACACAGAAGAGAACTGAGGCCTCTGCTACAGACCCTGAGGGACAGACGCATCATTTACAGATGGAAGTTTCCATTCTGCCTGCAAGCAACCTCAGGTAATAGAACAGCTTCACTTCGTGTTCCAGCCGATCTACCTGACTTCTGTGACACGTTAGGGATCCCCAGGGTCCCAGTCCCGGAGTGGTACGGGTCTTTTTTCAAACCAGAACCCTGGATAACCACACCAGCAGGCCTAACACCGCGTGCACAACGCCATAGACAAAGGCGCCACAGATCACCCTCCCCCTCATCTCAACGAGGTCCGGACGACATAACAGACCGAGAACCAGGGGCCTCTCCCTCATCTTTGCGGAGGAAGACAAATGCCTGAGACTGAAGCCGCCCACAGTTGTGGACCCTCCTGACGTTCTAAGCCAGTTGCTGCTTTTCTATAGGAAGACCCTAATCGTTGATGGGTCCCCAGTTCATGTTCTATGTTCTGACTGTTAGCCTACAAAACTCCATGCGAAGCATCCAGCCTTAACAAGTGTGCAGTCTTCATCTACTCTAGCAATGGCACTTACGTGGAAAACTCTACTCTGCCCCCGAACCACTCCTGGAGACTCCAGAGCAAGCTGAACAAAGGTGCATCCCAGCACCTCAACGCTACAAGCCGGCACCTTCTATATGGTGGACCCAAACCGAACAGTCACTAAATATCGGTCGAACGACCGAGCCACAATAGAGCTGACCGACTTCTACAATATCCCTCCCAACCGGCAGAGAGATAGGGGGAATATGTGGACCAGCGTCATATCACACACATTAAGCTTCAAGGTCTTGAACACAGAGATTAAGATTCAGCTGTCTGCACCAAAACTGGAAACCCCCCAACCAGCAGCCTACAGAATACACGGATGAATAGTGAGCGTCTTCAAGTGATACCACCGCAACCACCCTTCAGGTGTGATCCTCATAGACGGACAACAACTGGAAAACACAAGCCCTCTTTGAATCAAGATGTAACACCACCTTCTCACCACAAGAGGGGACTCCAGATCAGAACTTCAAGCCTCCCAACATGGCGAAGTTAAAGAGACCATCTAACCACAACACACACTTCTAGACTCTCTCCCTCCCCCTTTCCCCCCTTTTCTCCCCCCATTTTTTCTTTCCCCTTCAGGAACACGAACTCTATTGTGGCTTAGAAGAGAAACGCCATTCCACCCAGCCGATCTAAGAGGAAGAGAAAGGAGACAGAGGGACACTGTAACCCAAGCTACATTACTCCTCTAATACAGAAGACCGAGAGGCCTTCCAGAGTAAGACTGCACACCCCAGGTAAATTGGAGCCCCATCTTTCCCGTGATGTCGCTCCGATGCAACCCAGGTGAGAGTACCAAGCCCGTACACCTACCAGATGCATGGGGTTATTTGTCTGTTAATGGAAAATGATATTTAACTGTACCAAGTCAAAATGTTTTATGTGATTAGTCGGGGGGCTCCGCGCCCCGGGTGGGTCCCCCGGGGACACGCTGACAATTGATGTGGCGGGATCCCGGGGGGCGCACACGGGGAAGAGGGGCGCCCGGGAGGCCCCTGATTCACTGCCCACCGCCCGAGGCCACCATTTTTTGGCCCGAGCGGGGGGAGTGGGGAGGGGGCCGGACGGGATTTAACGCAGACCCGTTCTGGAAAATGACACTTTCCCAATCTTTATGTCTAGCCTAGACACAATTACTCTGTTATCTTTTACTTCTCACTCGGTAAAAACTGGTCCATAATGACTAAATTGAAATTGCAGGTAGCCCTGGGCGACTTTAGCCCGACACTACCGCGGTGTTAACACACTCCCTAACCTTGAGGTAACAGGCTTACCTTGAACCCCTCCGGCCTCCCCCCACTGTTCCCCTTCCCATACTAGGTGGAATAGCAGGACTGATTCCGCCTCTGGACATTTGATCGAGCTAGAGCCCTAACCCCAACCAGAGACCCCCCTACTCAGGACCCTCACTTTCTGCACAACTTGTGCAAGGTCGCTACATCCCCGGCTTCCACCCTCTTGTGGCCCCGTCCCCCGCACTTACCTCCATTTAGAGTAGAATTAGAACGACAGTACCTCTGCTTACCCCCTCCTAGAGCCCACAAAATTTAAAGCCCCAGCTCACCTTCATGTAGCCACCCAACCTAACAAACTCCAAAATACTTAAGAGTTAAGATGGACCCGCCAACGCGATCAATCTCTACTTCTCTGAAAATCTGCTCACACAACATTAAAGGACTAAACGTCCCAGAGAAGAGAAGCAGTATTTTAGCTGAAGCACACAGGCTGAGAGTCCAGGTCCTGTTCCTGCAGGAAACACACTTCCAGGCACATAGAACCCCCCGGTTACAGAACCATAGGTTTCCCAGAGCGTTTCACTCAACCTGTCAAGACTCTAGGACGAAAGGAGTATCGATACTACTCTCGAAGTCCTTCAACTTCAATGTCACGGATCAGCTTCTTGACCCGGATGGTAGATATGCCTTCTTGAAGGGCGAGTGGAACGACAAACCGATAACATTGGCCAACATATACTGCCCCAATGTGAAACAAGTGACCTTCCTTAGGGGAATCTTGGAGAAGCTCACGCTATTCAAAACAGGGCTTTTAATCCTAGGGGGAGACTTTAACATACCACTAGACCCGCTAACAGACACATCCA
>BLSH010194002.1:185435-207895 GCA_018402905.1 Glandirana rugosa
GTGGGAAGTAGGTGGGTGAAGATTACCACCTGTATCGGGGAAAAATTTTTATATATGGCCTTGTATCCCCGTCAGGTAGGGTTAAAGGTGGGGACAGGGATACGAGACCATATATACGAGGAAAAAATAGACACCACCTCAGTGACTAAATACATAACACCCTCGTTTGCGACAACTACAGTGGTTTATTTAGTCACGACGTCGACCGCATGGACTTTTGGTTTATTTCTAATTATTTTGAGTCATTATATGTGACACACGTCTTAATAATCCGTTTACTCATAAAACTGGTGTAGTAGGAGAAATACGTACAACAGAATGAGGTTCGACATATCTGGTAGTAGGCTTTCGAGCCTATACAGCTTGGAGTAAGACAACATGCATAAAGAGGATGATGTGGTCAAAATACTCATTTGCCTAATAATTCTGCACACAGTGTATATTACTGAGTTTTATTAATCTTTATTTGGTTTTCAGGTACGCCAGCTGCAGCACTGATTTATTTGGTGACATCAACAGCGTTTGCTCCCACAATACATAAATCAGTGACTCCACCACAGATAAAAAAGGAGCATATATACCAGAGCATAGGGACAGGGGTGGAAATTGGGATGGACTGCCCCTATGTTCCGGTATATATTTTTAAAAAGGGGCTATGTCCACCATTAGAAGTGGGTGGATGAAGGGTGGTTTTCTAATGGTGGGCATACCCCACTGATTGATTCTTTTTTTTCATTTAACCCACAGGCTGCATGAAAAAAAAGAACATTACAACAAGGACCAGCGACACATTAGCATGTTGCTGGTCTTAGAGTGGTTATACCGGAATGATGCCTGCAGGTATACTGTAGGTATCATCCAGGAGGTCGGCTTTCATGTGAAAGCAATCCTAGCAACTGATTAGCTGCTAGACTGCCATCTTCCATGGTTTTCCCGGGCTCTCCTGTCCCACCGGGGAACCCGAGAATGCAGCCGGTGGTTCCGACAGCTGACCTTAGAGCTGATCAAAGACTAGAATGGCTCCATCCCTATGGCCTAAGATACTGGAGGCTACGAACATTTCATGACTTTGGTTTCGCCGGATATAAACCGCGCCATTGGGAAAGCTTCTTTTCACACCGATTTTGGTGTGGTCAGATGTAAGGGCTGAATAGAGATCTAGAGTCTAATAGACCACAAATTAAAAAAAAAAAAAATATATGCAACACTACCTTTTTTATCATAAAGGATATTTCAATTTCCCATGATAACAATAAAAATGATAGAAAAACAAAAAGATGAACGGGACAGTGTAAAAATAAAATAAAAAGCAATATTAACAATAAAAAAAAATGCACTCCTGCCCCCCCGTGCACGCGCGCAAAGGTGAACGCAAGCGTCTGTCTCGTGTCATGTGTAAACAGCAATTGCAAAATGCATGTGAGGTATCATCGTGAACGTCAGATCGAGGGCAGTAATTCTAGCAGTAGACCTCCTCTGCAGATCTCAAGTGGTAACCTGTAAAGGCTTTTAAAGATGTATATATTTTGTTGCCGCTGCGAGGGTATGCGTTATTTTTAAAGCATGTCATGTTTGGTGTCTATGTATTCGGCATGAGATCATCTTTTATACTTCACCAAATATTTGGTAATAGAGTGTGCTTTTGTGCATTGCAATTCAAAAAGGTGTTTTTTTCCCCCAAAAATTGCGTTTGAAAAATCTCTGCGCAAATACTTTGTGAAAAAGGGCCTCTGCTTTAAAAAAATATATAATGTATGGGGGGTAATTTTCTACCAAAAAAAAGTATTTTTTCATGTAAACAAAAAGTGTCATAAAAGACTTGGTGGCTTAGACTTCTAATGTTGGGCATAAAATACCAGGACAGTTCAAAACCCCCCCAAATGGAAATTAGGCACCCCAAGCTATTTGCTGAGAGGCATGTTGAGTCCATGGAATATTTTATTTTTTTTGTCGCAAGTGATGGAGAAATGACAAAAAAAAAAAAAATTACACAAAGTTGTCACTGAAAGTATTTCTCTTTCGTTCATTGACAGGCACAGCATTCCATTATTCTTTACCATAGGGTTATATCGCCCTCTACAGGAGTAGGACTAGGCCCCCCCCCTTCCCGGGTGAGGCCCAGGCTTCTGCCCTTAGTGCCTTTTTGGACTCCATTTCCCACCCTTCCTCCCAACCTAGGGGTTGTTACTGGGGATGGGGTACCCCCTTGACCCATCTGCTGGCTTAGTTGGGCCTGTGACCAGAAGGTGCGATTGGGGCCTCCTGCGGCCGCCCTCCGGTAATTTAGGCCGAGTGGGGGCCCCGGGGCAGGCGGCGGAGGCCGCCGCCTTCTGTTTCAGCCCGTCCGGCCTCCGTTCCGCGGCTCCGGGCAGTCTGGTCCACCCGCGGGCCGCGCGCTCGTGGCCAATGGCCGACTATTTAGGCTGCGGCCTTTGTGGCCTACTAGGCCGTGGCCGCAAATATAGGCCTCTGCTTTTGCGGCCTACTAGGCCGCGACCTGCTAGTGGAGGCTTTCCATTTACTAAGCCTCACGACCACCTTATAGCAGAGGGGTGACCATCAAGTACCAGGTGTCAGCTTTGGCAGTCTTCTTCATCGTCCCCTGATCTCGCACTCCCTGGTGCATGCCTTTGTTCAGGGGCTCGACGTCTGTGTCCACTGGTGTGGTCTCTTCTACCGCCGTGGGGTCTGGACTTGGTGTTTTCAGTTTTACAGAAGCTCTGTTTATGGAAATTCGGGGGATTCCCCTGCTTGCTCTGTTTTAGTACGGGGTCTTTGTTGGTGGCTATCAACTTCTTCTCGCAAGGTGTCGGGACTGGTGACGTTTATCTTGTCGTACACCTTACCTGGGGTTCGGCAAGGATACGGTGGATTTTTGCCTCAGTCTACCATTCCTTCCACTGTTTTCCTTTTGAATAAGGACACTCTGTGTCCCTGGTCAGCATATCCTATGGAATTTGGGGTGATCGGGTGTATTTGGCAGCCCCTGAGTCTTGCCAGAGGTCAGACTCATGGTTTGTGATTGTGGTGGGACCAAGTATGGGGCTGTCTGCTGTGTTTGTGACCATTTATGGATGGCTCAGACAGATGATGACTCTGACCTATTCTGTCGGAGGTCGGGTTCCTCCTTTTCACTGTTTCAACGCACTCTACTCGGGTACTTGGTGTTTATAGGGTCTTCTGTCATCAGACGCCGGTTGCGCAATTTGGCAAGATGGCCTCCTGGTCATCGGTGTACACTTTGACAACATTCTACAAAGTGGATGTGCGGGCATCTGCGGATGCTGCTTTTGTCCGCAGGTTTTGCAGATTGCGGTTTGGTGGGTCTATCCCCTCTTGAGGGAGTATTGTTCAGGTGGCCTCCAATTGTTCTGTGTTGAGCTCCTGTTACCTGGTTGGCTCTTGTGTTAGCCTTGGGGGTTTTTTTTCTATTATCCCACGCTTCATGTTTGGCACTGCTTTGGGATGTCCCTATGGTAATGAATAATGGAACGCTGTGTCTGTCAATAAACGAAAGAGAAAATAGGATTTTTTTGACTTACCATAAAATCCTTTTCTCTGAGTTCATTGACAGACACAGCACCCACCCCTCTTAGGAGTTTTGATGCTTCTGATACTGGTTGTTACTAAACTGAAGGCCTATAGCAGAGAGGGGGGTGTATATCACCTAGGACTGCCCATAGGCGTAGTTGAGTCTTTTTTTCTGCCTAGTCCTGTAGAGGCGATTTAACCCTATGGTAAAGAATAATGGAACGCTGTGTCTGTCTATGAACTCAGAGAAAAGGATTTTACGGTAAGTCAAAAAATCCTAATATTGCTCACACATGCAATGGGTATAGGTAGAATTACACCCCAAAATACATTCTGCTGCTTCTCCTGAGTATGGGGATACTCGATGTGTGAGACTTTTTGTTAATCTATCCATGTACGGGACCCCAAAAACCAATCACCGCCCACAGGATTTCTAAGGGTGAAAATGTATGCCTTCACCCCACACTACTTATCACAGTTGCTGAGGCCATGAAATGCCCAGATAGCACCCCCCCCAATGACCCAATTTTGGAAAGTAGACACCCCAAGCTATTTTCTGAGAGGCATGTTGAGTCCATGGAATATTTTATATTTTGCCACAAGTTTCAGGGAAATTACTTTTTTTTTCACAAAGTTGTCACTAAATCATATATTGCCCAAACATGCCACAGGTATATGAGAAATTACTGCCCAAAATACATTCTGCTGCTTCTCCTGAGTACGGGGACACCCCATGTGTGAGACTTTTTGGTAGCCTAACCACGTACAGAACCCAAAAAACCAATCACCGTCTTCAAGCTTTCTAAGGGCATAAAATGGTGATTTTACTCCTCAGTACCTATCACGGTTTTGGAAGCCCTGAAATGTCAAGGTAGCACAAAAGCCCCCAAAATGACCCCATTTCGTAAAGTAAACACCCCAAGGTGTTTTCTAAGAGGCATGGTGCGTATTTTGCAGCTCTTATTTGTTTTGGAATATGAAGAAATTAACAGAAATTTTTTTTTTCTTTTTTCAAATTTCAAAACGTGACAAAAAGCGAGACCTGCAAAATACTCAACGTGCCTCTCAACACATACAGTGCTGCCCATAATTATTCATACCCCTGGCAAATTTTGACTTAAAGTTACTTTTATTCAACCAGCAAGTATTTTTTGATGGGAAATAACATAGGTGTCTCCCAAAAGATAATACGACGATGTACAAGAGGCATTATTGTGGGAAAAAACATTTCTCAGCTTTAATTTACATTTGAGCAAAAAGTGTCCAGTCCAAAATTATTCATACCATTCTCAATAATCAATAGAAAAGCCTTTATTGGCTATTACAGCAATCAAACGCTTCCTATAATTGCAGACCAACTTTTTGCATGTCTCCACAGGTATTTTTGCCCATTCATCTTTAGCAATGAGCTCCAAATCTTTCAGGTTGGAGGGTCTTCTTGCCATCACCCTGATCTTTAGCTCCCTCCACAGATTCTCAATTGAATTCAAGTCTGGACTCTGGCTGGGCCATTCCAAAACGTTAATGTTGTTGTCTGCTAACCATTTCTTCACCACTTTTGCTGTGTGTTTTGGGTCATTGTCATGCTGAAATGTCCACTGGTGCCCAAGGCCAAGTTTCTCTGCAGACTGCCTGATGTTGTCGTTGAGAATCCCCATGTATTGCTCTTTTTTCATGGTGCCGTTTACTGTGATTTGGTTCCCTGATCCAATGGCTGAAAAACGCCCCCAAAGCATTAGGTTCCCACCACCATGTTTGACAGTGGGGATGGTGTCATTTGGGTTGAAGGCTTCTCCTTTTTTACGTCAAATGAAGGAAACATCATTGTGACCAAACAATTACATTTTTGTTTCATCTGACCATAACACAGAAGAACAGAAGTCTTCTTCTTTGTCCAGATGAGCTTTTGCAAAGGCCAAGCAAGCTTTTGTGTGCCTTATCTGGAGAAGTGGCGTCCTCCTTGGTCTGCATCCGTGGAACCCAGCAGTGTGCAGTGTCCGTTGGATTGTCTGCCTTGAGACATTGCCACTAGCAGAGCCCAGATTCACCAGGATGGTCTTGGTGGTGATCCTTGGATTCTTTTTCACCTCTCTAACTATCCTCCTGGCCAGCACAGGTGTCACTTTTGGCTTCCGACCACGTCCTCTGAGATTTTCCACAGTGCGGAACATCTTGTATTTTTTAATAATACTTTGCACTGTTGCTACTGGAACTTGAAAACATTTAGAAATGGCCTTGCAGCCCTTTCCTGACTTGTAAGCAGCCACAATGCGCAGCCGCAGGTCCTCACTGAGCTCCTTTGTCTTAGCCATGACTGTCCACAAACCAACTGCAGAGAGCTGCTGTTTTTCACCTGTTGAGTTGATTAAAATAGCTGTTCCCAATTAATCAGGGTAATTAGGATGCTTTAGAACAGCTTGGGCTATTTGGAATGGTATAGAACTTTTGATTTTCCCAAAGACTGTGACAGTTTGTGAAGGGTATGAATACTTTTGGACTGGACACATTTTGCTCAAATGTAAATAAAAGCTGAGAAATGTTTTTTTTTTTCACAATAATGCCTCTTGTACATTGTCTTATTATCTTTTGGGAGACATCTATGTCATTTCCCATCAAAAAATTACTTGCTGGTTAAATAAAAGTAACTTTAAGTCAAAATTTGCCAGGGGTATAAATAATTATGGGCAGCACTGTAGCTTGGAGTGTCTACTTTCCAAAATGGGGTCATTTGGGGGGTTTGTGCTATCTGGGCATTCCATGGCCTCCGAAACTGTGATAGGGAATGAGGAGTAAAATCACCATTTTATGCCCTTAGAAAGCATGAAGGTGGTGATTGGTTTTCAGGGTTCTGTACACGGTTAGACTGCCAAAAAGTCTCACACATGTAGTATCTCCGTATTCAGAAGTAGCAGCATTATGTATTTTGGGGTGTCATTTCCCATATACCCATGGCATGTTCGAGCAACATATTATTTAGTGACAACCTTGTGATTAAAAACAAAAAAAAAATTGTCATGTCCAAAAAACTTGTGGCAAAATATAAAATATTCCATGGACTCAACATGCTTCTCAGCAAATAGCTGCTATCTGGGCATTTCATGGCCTCCGCAACTGAGAAAGGTAGTGTGGAGTGAAGTTTTTTAAAACAAAGAGTGCAGCGCTAAAACATCGCTTATGAACTTTTTATGAGCATTTATGAACTGTAGATGATCTTCTATGTCATTTTGATCTTGTTTTAGCACTGCACTCTTTAAGATACTATATGGGATTTGATATATTTTTCCTTATGTGTCCAGCTGCTTTAAGAGTATTAATTGCGCTGATAGAGTTATTTTTGGTTTCAAAGTGTGGAGTGAAGGCATACGTTTTTGCCCTTAGAAATCCTGAAGGAGGCGACCGGTTTTTGGGGTCCCGTACGCGAATAGGCTCACAAAAAGTCTCACACATGGCATATCCCCAAACTCAGGAGCAGCAGCAGAATGTATTTTGGGGTGTAATTCCACATATACCCATGGCATGTGTGAGCAATATATATCATTTCAGTGACAACTTTGTGTAATCTTTTTAGTCATTTTTCAATCACTTGTGACCAAAAAATAAAATATTCCATGGACTCAACATGCCTCTCAGCAAATAGCTTGGGGTGTCTACTTCCCAAAATGGGGTCATTTGGGTTTTTATTTTCTATCTGGGCATTTCATGGCCTCTGCAACTGTAGTAGGTAGTGTGGGGTGAAGGCATAAATTTTTGCCCTTAGAAATTCTGAAGGCGGTGATTGGTTTTTGGGGTCCCATACGCGGTTAGGCTCCCAGAAAGCCTCAACATGGGGTATTCCCATACTCAGGAGAAGCAGCAGAATGTATTTTGGAATGTAATTCCACATATACGCATGGCATGTGTTAGCAATATATAATGCCAGTGACAACTTTGTGTAATTTTTTTTTTGTCATATTTTAATCACCTGTGACAAAAAATAAAATATTCCATGGACTCAACATGCCTCTCAGCAAATAGCTTGGGGTGTCTACTTCCCAAAATGGGGTCATTTGGGTTTTTATTTTCTATCTGGGCATTTCATGGCCTCTGCAACTGTAGTAGGTAGTGTGGGGTGAAGGCATAAATTTTTGCCCTTAGAAATTCTGAAGGCGGTGATTGGTTTTTGGGGTCCCATACGCGGTTAGGCTCCCAGAAAGCCTCAACATGGGGTATTCCCATACTCAGGAGAAGCAGCAGAATGTATTTTGGAATGTAATTCCACATATACGCATGGCATGTGTTAGCAATATATAATGCCAGTGACAACTTTGTGTAATTTTTTTTTTGTCATATTTTAATCACCTGTGACAAAAAATAAAATATTCCATGGACTCAACATGCCTCTCAGCAAATAGCTTGGGGTGTCTACTTCCCAAAATGGGGTCATTTGGGTTTTTATTTTCTATCTGGGCATTTCATGGCCTCTGCAACTGTAGTAGGTAGTGTGGGGTGAAGGCATAAATTTTTGCCCTTAGAAATTCTGAAGGCGGTGATTGGTTTTTGGGGTCCCATACGCGGTTAGGCTCCCAGAAAGCCTCAACATGGGGTATTCCCATACTCAGGAGAAGCAGCAGAATGTATTTTGGAACGTAATTCCACATATACCCATGGCATGTGTTAGCAATATATAATGCCAGTGACAACTTTGTGTAATTTTTTTTTTTGTCATATTTTAATCACCTGTGACAAAAAATAAAATATTCAATGGGCTCAACATGCCTCTCAGCTAATTCCTTGGGGTGTCTACTTTCCAAAATGGGGTCATTTGGGGGGTTTGTACTGCCCTTCCATTATAGCACCCCAGGAAATAAGATAGGCAGTCATAAAATAAAAGCTGTGTAAATTCCAGAAAATGTACCCTAGTTTGTAGACGCTATAACTTTTGCGCAAACCAATAAGTATACGCGAATTGAGCTTTTTTTTTACCCGAGACATGTGGCTGAATGCATTTTGGCAAAAAATTATGACTAAAATTTAGTTTATTGCATTTTTCTAATAAAAAGTAGAAAATATATATTTTTTTCAAAATGTTCATTCTTTTTTATAGTTTATATCGCAAAAACTAAAAAGCGCAGAGGTGAACAAATACCACCAAAAGAAAGCTCTATTTGTGGGAAAAAAGGACGCAAATTTTGTTTGGGTACAGCATTGCAGGACCGCGCAAATACCAGTTAAAGCAGCACAGTGCCAAACTGAAAAAAAGGGATTTTATTAAAACTTACCGTAAAATCCTTTTCTCCTAGTTCACTGACAGACGCAGCTCTCCATTACATGTGGGGTTTATGCTGGTCTCACTAGGAGTTAACTAGGCAGGGAAAAGAAACAGCTGGCCCCTCCCATGGGGCTGTCCTCTCTTCCCACATAAACCCCCTCCATAGCATAGCTCACCAGTTCGTACACAAGCCGTACAAAGAACAGAGCACAGAGGGGTGGGTGCTGCGTCTGTCAGTGAACTCAGAGAAAAGGATTTTACGGTAAGTTTTAATAAAATAACTTTTTCTTCTATCGTTCACTGACAGACGCAGCTCTCCATTACGTGTGGGGATGTCCCCAAGCTGTATCAAAAAGAGGGGTGGGTAAACGCTAAAAACAGTACCCAACAGAACCTCTAAGGAGGCGCCAGACGCGCCTACACTGCCGCCTGCAAAACTTTGCGGCCAAAAGCAGCATCCGAAGATGCAAACACACCAACCTTATAAAACGTAGTGAAAGTGTGAACCGAGGCCCAAGTGGCCGCCTTGCACACCTGTGACACCGAGGCCTGGTGTCTAAAAGCCCAGGAAGTGCTAACAGCCCGGGTAAAATGAGCCGTGACCGGAAAAGGAGGAACCTTGCTCCGAACAGAATACGCATGGGTCACAGTCTGTGTGATCCAACGAGAGATCGTAGCCGAGGAAGCCGCCAAACCTTTGCGCGGACCTTCAGGCAGTACAAACAGGGCATCAGCTTTTCGAAAAGAAGCTGTAGCAGACAAATACACTCTTAAGGCCCTCACTACGTCCAAAGCATGCAATTCAATTTCTTTTGGATGCGATTGACGAGGGCACAATGAAGGAAGGACAATATCTTCATTAATGTCAAAGGAAGAAACACCTTCGGAAGAAAGGAAGGAGAGGGTCGCAAGACCGCCTTATCTTTATGCAGGACCAATTAGGGAGACTTGCATGAGAGTGCTGCTAATTCAGACACCCGTCTGGCGGAAGTGATGGCTACTAGGATAGCCACCTTCTGCGAGAGCAGTTGTAAGGAAATCTCCCTAATTTTCTCATAAGGCGGTTTCTGAAGTACAGAAAGCACCAAATTCAGATCCCACGGAGCCAACGGAACCTTCATCCGAGGCACCACATGTTGTACACCTTGAACAAAGGTACGAATCAATGAGTGCGAAGCCAAAGGTCTCTGGAAAAGAACTGCCAGAGCCAATATCTGGCCCTTAAGAGTACTCAAAGCCAGTTTTTTGTTCAGGCCCTGCTGGAAAAAAAAAAGTTAGGACCCTGGATACCACATAAGAGCGAGGGCTATGACCCACCGCCTCGCACCAAGCTATATAAGCCTTCCAGGTGCGGTGGTAAATCTTGCGGGAAGTACATTTGCGAGCCTTCAACAATGTAGGGATCACTGAGTCAGTGACTCCCCGGTCTCTTACCACCTGGGACTCAATAGCCAAGCCGTCAAAGCCAAGCAAGGGTAGAGCAGTGTGCAAGATGGGCCCCTGAGACAGAAGATCGTCTCTCAGCGGGAGCCGCCAGGGGGCGTCTGCCACCATTTGCACCACATCGGCGTACCATGTGCGCCGAGGCCAATCTGGAGCCACCAGGATTATTGGTATTCCCTTCGCCACTATCCTGCGGACCAATCGCGGTAACATTTTTATCGGAGGGAAGGCATACAGAAGTCGGTAACGGCCCCAGGGGGCCACCAGAGCGTCAGTGGCCACTGCCAATGGATCCTTCGTTCTGGACACAAAGGTCTCCACCTTGTGATTGAACTAAGACGTCATGAGATCCACGTCCGGCGTCCCCCATCTGCGGCAAATCTGGTTGAACACCTCCGGGTGGAAGGACCACTCTCCCTGGTCCAGCATCTGGTGACTGAGAAAATCTGCCTGCCAGTTCTCCACACCTGGAATGTAAATGGCGGAGATTGCCGGAACGTGACGTTCTGCCCAACGCAGTATCAGAGCTGCCTCCGCCGCAGCTGCTGGACTTCTTGTGCCGCCCTGATGGTTCACATACGCCACTGCTGTGGCATTGTCTGACTGAATTCGGACCGGACGGTCCTGCAATCTCACTGTCCAGTGAGATAGGCACAATCTGATTGCTCTCAGCTCCAGCACATTGATGGGGAGGCGAGCCTCCTGTGCCGACCAACGGCCCTGGGTTGAGGTTGACAGCTGCCCCAGGATCCCTCCCCCGCCTGAAAGACTGGCATCCGTGGTGATGATCACCCACTGGAGGGGCAGGAACGACTTCCCCTGAGTCAGGGCCGAGTCCCAAAGCCACCAGGTCAAAGACGCCCTGGTGTGTGAGCTCAGACGAATCAGAAGCTCCAAGGACCGAGGTGACCTTTCCCACCGAGCCAGAATTGCTCGCTGAAGGAGACGAGTGTGACTCTGGGCAAATGGTATCGCCTCGAAAGACGAGACCATGAGCCCCAGCACCCGCATACAGAATCGTAACGAAGACCGACGGTGCGACATTAGGGTTCGCACTGCTGACTGCAGAGACAGCAATTTGGCTGGAGGGAGGAACACCTTCGCCTGCACTGTGTCCAATATCAGACCCAGGTACTCCAGGCAACTGGTCGGTGACACCGACGATTTCTGCAGGTTGAGTAACCAGCCAAAATCCTGCAGCGAGGTCATTGTGATCCTCACATTCTCCTCCAGAGCCGAGGCGGACTCCGCTCGCAGGAGCAGGTCATCTAGGTAGGCTACTACCGCAATGCCTCTCTGTCACAGCAACGCCAACACCAGGGCTAGCAGTTTTGTGAAAACTCGGGGTGCTGAGGCCAGACCGAAGGGGAGTGCCACGAATTGAAAGTGGAGGTCTCCCACTGCAAAGCGCAGGAAGCGCTGATGTCATGGACATATGGGTACATGGAGGTACGCATCCCCAGAACCTCCCCCTGATGGAGGGCGGCCACAACCGAGCGGATAGATTCCATTCGGAATTTCTGTGCCCTGACATACCAGTTCAGGGCCTTTTGGTCCAGTACTGGCCGACCCCCACTTTTTAGGGAACCACGAATAGATTTGAGTAGAAACCTCGAAACCTCTCTTCTGGAGGCACTGGCACAATCACTCCTTGGTCTGAAAGTGCTTGAACTGCCCCGAAAAGGGCCTCCCGGCGATCTTGTGGGAGCCCTAAGTTTGATGGGAAGAACCTGTCTGTGGGTAGAGTGTTGAACTCTATCCTGTACCCGACGGACACCACTTCCCGGACCAAACGATCGGGAATGTGAGCCAGCCACCGGTCTGCGAACCCCAGAAGACGTCCCCCCATCCGAAACCCGGGTGGGGGCAACCCATCAGGCTGAGGAGGACTTGTCTTCCGCCTTTTCGGTTTTGCGCTGCCACTACCGCTTACCAGCCCCTGCAGCGACCTTACCGGGATGGGTCCCCTTACCTGTTGCGCTCGGGGCGCGAAAAAACCTCTTCTGACCCGAGGGAGGGGGCCCCTGTCTATGGCGAAACTCGCGCCTCCGGGGCTCCGGAAGAAAAGTACTCTTACCTCCCGTAAAGTCTTTTATGATCTCATCCAAACGTGGACCAAATAGACATCCACCCTGAAAGGGGAGGTCAGCAAGACATTTTTTGGAAGCATGGTCGCCAGACCAAGAACACAACCAAAGTATCCGTCTGAGGATAACGGCAAAAATCGATATCCTGGATAACATCGGCAGTAAATCAACGGCCGCATCACAAAGGTACTTGAACCCTTGGAGCAAAAACTCAGCCCTCTACGGTGCATCCATCAGACGGCCGCATTCCAGATCGGACTGAAGCTCCGCCATACGCTCAGACAGATGTTGAGCCGCCATGGCGGACGCCAGGGCTGGCCACACAGCAGAACCTTCACCAGGAAAAGCGACTTTAAAAGCGCCTCTGTTTTTCTATCAGTGGGGTCCTTGAAAGAAGGAGACCCTTCTAGAGGAATAGTCGTTGCCTTGCTAAGGCGGGCTATCGGTGGGTCCACCACAGGCGATTCCCAGTTTTTCAAAACGCTTTCCTGAAAGGGATAGCGAGCAGCGAACCGTTTTGACAGCGAAAAGGAAAGCTGCGGACGTTGCCATTCACGGTAAAGAAAACGATCAAAAAATAGATTGTAGGGGTAAGCCTTGGGGGGCCATAGGGGGCCTAGAGGAGCCACACACATACACAGAAGTCTGCGATTCACCATCCTGGCTCAATCGAAGCGTAGTGCGAATGCCGGTCATAGTGGCGGCGACCAACGCTTTTTCGCGCGTAGCCGCCGCCCCTTGATCCTCTTCACCGTCCAATGGGCCCAGTTCCCCACTGGGGTCCCTGAGACCTCTGAGGCCACTTCCGGATCAGATTCCTCCCCTGATGAATAAGGGGGAGGAAGGGGACGCTTCTTGGAGTCCTGTTGGGCGACCTCTGCCCGGGGCAGAAATTCACTAAAGACCGCCCGTAGCTGGTCCAAAAATGCCCCTTGCACAGATTGCGCCACCGCTGATGCCTCCCCAGCAGTTTCAGCAGTGTAATCTGCCATTGCTATTTGACCCCAGACCCCTCTCAGTGACACACACGTGGTACTAAAGAGGATGCCACACACCACCGCCCCACAGCGCACCAGGGAACCCAGGAGGACTGCACCCGCCGCCACCAGCACCCAGAGGGGAGCCCAGCTGTTACTTGCTGTTTTTTGCTGCCAGTAACCCCAGAGGATCGTCAGAAGAGCCGCGCCGTCTGATCACCACTGCCACAGAGAAGGGAAAAACGCTGCACACACGTTTTTGCAGAGACATGTGGTCAAAATGGCCGCCGTTAGACACTAGAGGCCAAAATCCCCTGTAGAGACACATGCAGTACCGCAAATGGCCACTCTGAGCGCTAGAGGGAAAGTCCCATAGGCCAGATATGTCTACGGCTACGGCAAAATGGCGGCGGTCCGCTGCAAAACGGCGGCTGATCGCCGCATGGCGGGGCGAAAACTAAAATGACGGCGCAGACGGACGGGGTGCGGTGGTGGGGGGGTGTGAAGGGGGAGCAGGAGCTCCAGGCGCCCCTGCCGGCGGCTACCCAGACAAAAAGAAAAACATTTTTTTTTTTCGTCGGTCCCCCTTCCGCCCCTGAAAAGGGGGGAAGGGAGGAACTCTCACTCACCACTCCGGACAAGCGCCATGGGTAGCCACCCAGTCGCAGACTTTCCGCCGCTGCCTGGATGGCACGCTGCAGGCCAGAAATTCGCCCTACCAAATTGCATCCGGGCTGGGCGTAAGTGGAGATCACCCCAGGCCATCCGCACAGAACGGGTCACTATGCAGCGGGTCCCCATAGTGCGGAACTGGCTCACATCAGTCAGCCAGGTCGGGGAAAGTACAGAGCCCATGGACTCTCCATGCCCCGACTGGCTTCTTGATAGTTTATCATCTTGATAGAGGACAAGAAAATAAAAATAAAATAAAAAGAATGGTCACCAACAGGAACACAATTCCCCTAAAGGGAAGCCAGGTGAACTCCTTGCAAACTAGGCATTTAAACTGGTGAGCTATGCTATGGAGGGGGTTTATGTGGGAAGAGAGGACGGCCCCATGGGAGGGGCCAGCTGTTTCTTTTCCCTGCCTAGTTAACTCCTAGTGAGACCAGCATAAACCCCACATGTAATGGAGAGCTGCGTCTGTCAGCGAATGATAGGAGAAAAGTGCTCTGGTCCTAACGCGGGAAATCCTTCCGATCCTTAAGTGGTTAAAAATAAAGAGAATTAAAAAAAAAAAGAAATGGATGAGCTTACTGCAACCCTTAGGGTCGGAGGCTCTTAACAGATCAAAAATGGCTCTACTGAGAGGAATTCATATCATCTAAATATAAGGACATCTTTGATAATTGTTATGTTCCTCTGGACTATCAAGAAAGCATTGAGACTACCATACACTGTATCGATAATACTGCTAGGTCCACTTCAATTTACCCTATGCACACTTGGGCTTTGTGGAGGGGCAATTGGGGTAAGGAGGAAAAGGGAATACTGTGGTTTTGTTTTCTTCACTCCTCTGTTTTTCTGTCCCTTCAACCTCCCTTAAGATGATGTTGCCTTCTCTTGAGGGGAGTGCACCCCCTCTACTTCGAAATCTTAACAACTAACCCCCCCCCCCCCCCCCAGATGTTTCTATGATTACCCATTAAGTCCTGAGTCCTCTCAGGATGAAGCCCAAATAAATACTCTGGTTGAGCTGTTCGCTGAATATTTTATGCTGTTAACCACCTTTTCTTTCTCCTGGAAGACTATATTTGAAAGATTAGATTGTTCCTTGTGTCCTGTCAGATTGTCATGTTTGACAGTATAATTATGAATTTTGGTGGACTGGATGTCTTCAAGCACATGGAATGTTAGTTAACTGCTTTATTTTAAATCACACACTACTGGCAGCTGTCAGTTTATATGTGAACGGGCCCATAGGAAAAAATAAATACATTTAATAAATAAAAAGAAAACCTCTATATACAGAATGCTACAGGTATATCCAAAGTTGATACATTGGAAGGCAAAAAAAACTATAAAGCATGGTCCAATTTACTCCAACAGGGGAAAAATAAACTATTATATTCTCTGGGACAACAATTTCTGTTAATGTCCAGTCATATTTTTTTGCTTTTCAGAATGTATCCTACATGTTTTTAAAACAGTGGTTCTCAACTCCTGTCCTTGGGACCAACAAACAGGCCAGGTTTTAAGTATTACCTTGGGGAGATGCAGACTCGAATACTGCAATCACTGAGCTGCAAATGATATCACCTATCATGTATTTCAGTTATCTTGCAAACCTGGCCTGTTGGTGGGTCCTGAGGACAGGAGCTGAGAACCATTGTTTTAAAACGATCAAGTGAGCTGGCCAGAGCTAATCCTTGAGGGAGTCTATTCCACATTTTCATAGATCTTGCTGTGAAGAAGCCTTTCTGTATGTGGATGTTAAACAACTTTCTTTAACTCCAGGCATACAGAATGCCGCCTCGTCCTTTGAATAATTCTACACCAAGTTTACTATGTGCACCATTTATATAATTATACAAGGTGATCACATCCCACTTAAAGTGTTTGACAGGATCACCAGGCATTTCAAAAAGGGAAGCAACGCAAAGAGAACAGAATACTTTTTAACACAAGTACATGTTACAACAGGCATATATCAGAATTATGAAATGTTGGGGTCAACATTTCATATTTCTGATATACTGTATGCCTGTTGTAACATGTACTTATGTTAAAAAAGTATTCTGCTCTCTTTACATTGCTTTCCTTTCTGAAATACCTGGTGATCCTGTCAGTTTCCCTCCTTAATTATTGTAAGCTGACCATGCTAGACACGGTAGCACATCCAGTCTAGTGAGGTCAGTTTTCTGGCTAAGTTTGGAGCACAGCCTGCCTCTCCTCCAATGGCAAGACTTGCGCTGACAAGCCCCCCTGCACAGCTCTTCAATGGGAAGATCATTGTATTGCTGTTTCTCTGCCTCCTGCTGACACACCCACCCCCACCCAGACCCGGAGTCACCCCCCTCCACATCTCTAAGCCCCTCTATGCAGCAGCTGACAACAGAGGCGATGTGATCACATATATATATATATATATATATATATATATATATACACACACACACACTACTGTGCAAAAGTTTTGGGCAGGTGTGAAATAATGCTGTAAATTAGGAATGCTTTAAAAAATATATAAAGTTTTTGTTTATTTTTATCAATTTACAAAATGCAAAGTGAACAGAAGAAAAAGTTAGACTTACCGGTAACTTGCTTTCTGATACTCTTTCAGGACAGCACCTGAGAGATTGTGGCTCCTCCCACCAGGCTCCCCAAATGAATCTTTAAATAGAGGCCTCTTTTCACTTCTCCTCGGTTGTGGTAGAGAACCTTCGGCCCCGTCTGATGCACACAAACAATACATGGTAAAATCCAGCAGAAGTGCGGGTTGTTGCTGTGCTGAAAGACTATCCCAAAACAAGTTACCATAAGTCTAACTTGAATTTTCCAAAAACGTCTTTCAGTATAGCACCTAAGAGGATAAACGAGACTTGCCCAATTAGGGTGGGATGACAGCTTTAAGACATTTCTACCAAAGGCCTGATCTTTCACCATCAAGAGATCCAATCTGTAGTGGTGAGCAAAGGTTGTTAAACTTGACCATGTAGCCGCCTTACAAATTTGTTCAGGGGTGGCACCAGCTCTTTCTGCCCAGCTCGTTGTCAGAGTTCTAGTGGAGTGTGCACAAATCCCGACTACTAAGCTTCCGAAATAGCCATTCTTAACCACCTGGCATTGGAACCTCTAGTTGCTTGCCGCCTTTCCTGCTACCAGCATATAAGACAAATAAGGAATCTGAAAGTCTGAAGTTCTTGATGTTAAATTGAGCCTTCAGTGAGGGATATCAACGCTAATCAGCGTCTTTATCTGTATATGGTTTATCCAGAATATACAATGATCATCGGATCACAGCTTAAGGTAGCCTGTGATAACACATGCCAGAATTCTTGTCTCTTTTATACACCTAAATCTTGCACAGCTAGCTATTGGCCACAAGATAAGGGGTGGTGACATTTTTCCTTTCTGACTACTTAACATCTGTATCACATTCACGTGTCGGCATGTTCTCATTGCCAAGCTTTTGTTTGGCATACTTGTGGTTACATAAGTGGTTACATGAAGTGGTTCTGGTAACAATTATACTTAAAAATAGCTGATTACAAAACATTATTTTATCCAACTAAATGTAAACAATGACCTTTGGAAATTTCCAAACCAGCCAAACTCTTAGCCAACCATTTGTTAGACATCATAATGATATGTCTTAACCACTTCACCCCTGGAAGGATTTCCCATGTTAGGACCAGAGCACTTTTTGCTATTCGGCACTGCGTCTCTTTAACTGACAACTACGCGGTCGTGCAATGTTGTACCCAAACAAAATTTGTGTCCTTTTTTTCCCACAAATAGAGCTTTCTTTTGGTGATATTTGATCACCTCTGCGTCATTTCTGATCACCGCTATAAACAAAAAAAAGAGTGACAGTTTTGCAAAAAAATATATATTTCTTACTTTTTGCTAAAATACAAATCCAAAAAAAATTAAAAAAACAAAATGTATTCATCAGTTTTGGCCGTTTTATATTCTTCTTCATATTTTTGGTAAAAAAAAAAAAAATTGCTATCATCGTTTATTGATTGGTTTGCGCGAAACTTGCTGCGTTTACAAACCATGAAAATTAATTTCTGCAGTTTTTACAATTTTTTTTTTTACTGGTAATGGCGGCAGTCTGCGTTTTTAATTGGGACTTTAATATTGGGGTGGACATGTTGGACATTTTTGACACTTTTTTAGGACCAATGGCATTTATACAGCCATCAGAAATTGAAATATCCACTGATTACTGTATAAATGTCATTGGCAGTGAAGGGGTTAACCTGCAGGGTGAGATCTAGGGGTTAACTGTGTTCCCTAGGCATGTTCTAACTGTGAGGGAGCGGGGCTACCATGGGCATAAGAGATCTAACTGATCCCAGTGACAGGGATCAGTAGATCTGTTACATGCCCAATGACAGAGCGGGGAACTGCCATGATTACATCGGCGGTTCCCTGTTCTTTCTCTCTGGCAGGTCATTGCGGCTTGACGACGGACATCGGGTCCGCCCGAGCCTCGTGCACACTCCTGAAGAGTGCGATGGGCACAAGAGTGCGCTGCCGGCGGAGCGCTCCCACCCGCTAGCTGCGCCACACTGCAGCAGTAAATATGCGGCACACGGTCAGGAAGTGATTAAACATCTTTTCTCGGGGGGGCGTGGCTGAGCAGCGTATGTGAGAGGACATGCACTCCGACCGCTCTGCCGAAGATCCGAGATTTAATCCTGACAGCAGACAAATAAATTCCGCTAAAGCCACTATAACGCTGCCACAATACCTAGAGAATACCGGGGTACCCACACAATCGAACTGGGAGCAAGCCAACATGTCTAAAGACGCCCGAAGCGCGCAGGAGCAGGGCCTACAAGATGGCGCCCAGCCCCAGCGCACAAGCAAAGAAAGGTACAAGGAGGCCGCTCAAAAGCTCTTTTCCAAACAGGGAATTAAGGACTGCACGCAGGAATCTTCCTCCAAGGACAGCTCAGGGGCTCATTCGGAAGCCGACGACACCGTCCCGCTGGATGACATGCAGGCTGAATCGGCCTGGGAAGGGGTAAGTGAGCTGACACCCTCCCCTATCATGGCGCCCACAGACAGCTCCGAACCCACCATGAGAGATGTATTTACTGCGGTTACGAGCTGCACTTCTTCTATAACTGCTCTCACTACTCACTGGGGGTAAAGGCTGAGGTCTCCTTCATTAGACAGGATATGCAAAAACTGAGGGAACGAACGTCTGCTCTGGAGGAGAGGGTTGGTGGCCTGGAAGACGATCTGATGCCTATGGCAAGGGACCTGAAACATAATATAATGATCACCACTCAACATGTGGACAGATTAGATGAACTGGAAAATAGGATGAGGAGGAATAATGTGAGGGCAGTGGGAATACCGGAGAGGGCGGAAGGAAAGAACCCTGTTGCCTTTATTGAATCCTGGCTGCTTACAACGTTTGGCAAGGACTCTTTTACCCCTATGTTCTCCGTGGAAAGGGCTCACAGAGTACCCATGCGCCCTTTCCCTCCAGGCCACCCCCCGCGGGCGTTCCTGTTTAAGCTACTGAATTATAAGGACAGAGACATAATCCTCTCAAAAGCCCGAACCATGCATGAAGTATTGGTGATGGACAATGCAAAAATCTCCTTGTTCCCGGATTATTCAGTAGCTGTACAAAAACAGAGGGCTTGAGGGATCTCAACCTAAAGTATGCCATGTTATACCCAGCCAAGCTGAGGGTAGTGGCTAAGGATGAAGTCCTCTTCTTTGATAAACCGACTGCCGCTATGGGGTGGTTGGATAGGGTGGAACGATCCCTTAGACCTCCACGGCAGGCAGCATCCTGATTCAAAGCAAAGAAGTGACACTAAAATTTGATATGAGTCTGCTGTAAAACATCCTTTTGATAAAGCGGATGCCGGCGAGGGGAATTTGCACTTAACAAGGACTCTTTTTCTAACTGCGGCTGCTGTTAAGGTTCAAGGGCATAGAACTGAACTTTTACCGCTAGCCCCCCAGGAGATCCTCTACGGATAACTGGATCTTGCACAAATGGTTTCCTGGTTCCGGTTGAACCAGTATGGTTTGTTTACTGTTCGCCCTGAGGTTGCTGAACTTAATATACGCTGGTTTATTTTCTTCTGCACAGTGGAAGCTTACCCACGCTATTTATCTTGCCTCCTTGGAAGACGCACGGGACTGTCTCTTGATCACCTGCATAGACTAACGCAATGGAAACGGAAGTTCTGGCTATATGGTTGCTCCACATGGATAGAGTAACTGAGAGGACTGTATTGGTAACATGGGTAGTTGGCATCATGGGGGGTAATGTGCCTGTCTTGACAAGAAATTAATGATATTTTGAGAGTGGTGTCATGGAACATTAGAGGTTTTGGCTCTCCTGTGAAGAGATTGGCCATATTTCGCGCAGCCAAACAATTGGGGGCGGACATTCTCTGTCTACAGGAGACCCACCTTGTACCGGGCACAGAACATGCCCTGGCAGCTAAATGCTATGGCCCCCAGTATCACGCCACCTACTCATCATATGCCAGAGGGGCGAGTGTTATGGTGAAACAGGGCCTGGCATTCACATGCATACGGTCGGTTCTGGATCCCGAAGGGAAATTCGTATTCTTGTTGTGTAAACTGTATGGGACGCTTTGTATTAGTGGCGGGGGTATACATTCCGCCACCATTCTCAGCAGAGGTACTTAGATTACTGGCAAAATTTGTGGCCCAATACCAAGATGTCCCGCTGCTAGCAGTCGGGGACTTTAACAATGTCTTAGACCCATCTATGGACAGATTTCAATACAGCGTCACCCAACAATTACAAGTAGGTAAATTAACCCCCTTTGCACGATTAATGGACGAGCTGGGTCTGAGAGATGTGTGGCGGATGGGACACCCCTGCCAAAAAACGTATTCCTGTCATTCGACTGCACGGGAGGGTCTGTCACGTATTGATCTGGGGATGGGCAATCAGGCGTGCCTGCCCATGATAGTGGGGTTGGGTTATGAGCCTAGGAGGATCTCGGATCACTCCCCCCTTTGGGTGGATCTGGGATTCCCCACAAAACGAAAGGGATATAGCTGGAAACTTAATCCGTTCTGGTTGCACCTTTTTCCAAACCCAGACCCAATTTGCAAGCTCCTCAAGGCCTTCTTTGAGATGACCTTGGACATGGTTGAACTGGGGGTGGTTTGGGATCCTATGAAGGCCTACCTAAGAGGCCAATTTATTTACTTGATTAATAGTATTAAGTCCTCTACTAAAGAATGGGAACTGTTCATCCGTGAGGAGGCAGGTAGAGCAGAATCGAAATATGTTGAGGACCCCTCAGATGATACCAAGAGGGGGTGGTTGGCGGCCCAATCCATGATGAGACAGGTGGAACTACAAATTGCAGAAAATAAGAGATTTTTCTTACAACAAAAACACTATGAGGCGGGTGAAACCACAGGACACATGTTGGCTATGCTGATACGTAACCAACAGGGCAATACCCACATAGAACGTATACTAGACCCACAGGGGAATATACAACAGTCCACACAGGACATTCTAGAAGTGTTTTGATCCTTTTACATAGACCTCTATTCCTCGGAGGCTCACCCTCCCAGGGAAGACATTGTGGGATTCCTGGACAGGTGCCCCTTGCCTACCCTCTCACCCACAGATGTTAAAATAGTAAATGCCCCTATCACAAAGGAAGAACTCATACTAGCGACACTAACGGGAAGACGCCGGGAGCGGACAGACTTGCAGTGGAGATGTATGGTAGATATGTGGAACAATTACTCCCGGTAATGCTCAAAGTATACAACGAAGCACTAGAGTCAGGAACACTCCCTCAGTTAATGAATGAAGCAATAATAGTCATGCTTTTGAAGCCTGGTAAGGATGCTCTTAGGACCGATTCCTATAGTCCCATTTCCCTACTAACAGCTGATGTTAAACTTTTAGCCAAAGGGGGGCGTGGCCGGACGTCATCGTAGGAGGACGTGTGCCTGGTGAGCTCCGCGCGAGCCCAGGACAATCTGCAGGCATCCTCGCTTCAGGGAGAAGGGTGAGCTGTAAAAACACCCCAGCCCAACTCCCCAGCTTGCCAGCTACAATTAGAGCCCAGAATCGGGCAGATCGGCGGCCGACCTCCGGGCCGCGAAAAATCGAGGCCGCGGCTTTTGCGGCCTACTCGCGCCGGATCAGACAACACGGTCCCTGGTGCCCCTACCATCCATCCACCCTCTCCACCTTATCCAGCACCCCCCTGGGCACCTACCCTGCCAGGAACTACTATCTGAAGATCTGGGGGGACGACGTCTAGCGATGGCGACGTAAAGACGCGCTATCTGGAGCTCTGCTGGGACGAGACCCGAGACCAACCCGCCAGACACGGTCAACGAGCTTCTTGCCGCATGCCGGGGGACCGCAAGCATCCTCTCACCTCGGGGAAAACAAGGGGCCCGGAGATCACACAATATTTTCTCCGAAACCACGGTACTCCTTCCCCGGCGCCCCAAGCCAAG